>CM067167.1:39939430-40006930 GCA_034093135.1 Erigeron breviscapus
CTTGAGTTTGTACTATGTGCGAGTTTGAAAGTTAAGCATTGTTTTATTTTGCAGGAAAAGTTCGATGATTTGCATCAGAAAGGTTTTAAATCGCTTGGTATAGCTGTTAGTTTACCCTCCCAGGTTTCTTGATCTTTGTTTGTTAGTTTTACATACTTGAAGCATACGAAATGGTTTCGTTATTTTGTTCTGAACTATTTGACTTTTAGCATCCTTGGTTGAGGTTTATTGCAAGTGCATTAAGCGACGATAGTGTGAGTTACTTAAAGCCGATATATGAACCATGAATTGTTATCTGGAACTGTATCATGAGTTAGGAAGCATGTCCATGTTTTTTAGGTAGATGGAAATATAATTTTGTTTTACCTAAATTATTGATACTACATATCAAAAGTTTCTTTGATTTTAATTTTTTTTCCTATATGTATAACATGATTGTAATACTTTGAATTTGAGAAAAGATACACATTACTTAATGGTAGATTACATATTTTGTTAAATATATTTTTGGTGAATATATTGATTCTTGAGTTTGTACTATGTGCGAGTTTGAAAGGTAAGCATTGTTTTATTTTGCAGGAAAAGTTCGATGATTTGCATCAGAAAGGTTTTAAATCGCTTGGTATAGCTGTTAGTTTACCCTCCCAGGTTTCTTGATCTTTGTTTGTTAGTTTTACATACTTGAAGCATACGAAATGGTTTCGTTATTTTGTTCTGAACTATTTGACTTTTAGCATCCTTGGTTGAGGTTTATTGCAAGTGCATTAAGCGACGATAGTGTGAGTTACTTAAAGCCGATATATGAACCATGAATTGTTATCTGGAACTGTATCATGAGTTAGGAAGCATGTCCATGTTTTTTAGGTAGATGGAAATATAATTTTGTTTTACCTAAATTATTGATACTACATATCAAAAGTTTCTTTGATTTTAATTTTTTATTTATTTATGTGATTGATGTGATGACATATTTACGGTTAAATTGTTATTGTGATTATTTTTGTTGATTTTTTTTATGTGACTTTCATCCCTACAATACTTGTAGCATGTACTGGAGTCGACAACAGTGTTCAACCTCCTCTTCCTGCATCTGTAAGCATCTAACATCTTATTATTATTATTATTTCGAATAACAATGGATATACAAGAATCATAGGCCAAATCTTGAAATTCGAATAACAAGTTGACTGTTTCTTGACAAATAGGTTATTACACAATCTTTTTATATTTGGTGAACCTATCTTTTTAATTTTTTTTCCTATATGTATAACATGATTGTAATACTTTGAATTTGAGAAAAGATACACATTACTTAATGGTAGATTACATATTTTGTTAAATATATTTTTGGTGAACCTATCTTTTTAATTTTTTTTCCTATATGTATAACATGATTGTAATACTTTGAATTTGAGAAAAGATACACATTACTTAATGGTAGATTACATATTTTGTTAAATATATTTTTGGTGAATATATTGATTCTTGAGTTTGTACTATGTGCGAGTTTGAAAGGTAAGCATTGTTTTATTTTGCAGGAAAAGTTCGATGATTTGCATCAGAAAGGTTTTAAATCGCTTGGTATAGCTGTTAGTTTACCCTCCCAGGTTTCTTGATCTTTGTTTGTTAGTTTTACATACTTGAAGCATACGAAATGGTTTCGTTATTTTGTTCTGAACTATTTGACTTTTAGCATCCTTGGTTGAGGTTTATTGCAAGTGCATTAAGCGACGATAGTGTGAGTTACTTAAAGCCGATATATGAACCATGAATTGTTATCTGGAACTGTATCATGAGTTAGGAAGCATGTCCATGTTTTTTAGGTAGATGGAAATATTCAACTTACCTCACGTTCACATAATCCACCGCAACCACCATACCTCTCTCTCTTGCCACCGCATACTGTCATTCCCCCACGCTCTCTCTCCAAATCCGTTATGGCTGCACCACGTTTTTCCGGCACCACCACGACAAATCACCACCACTCCCCCCCCCTCTCTCTCTCTCTCTCTCTCTTTCTTCTTAAGAGGAGTCCGTTTGTTGATTTAGAATATGGGTTGTAGACATGTTCTTCAATACAGAGGTATATATCTGCACCATCAAATACTTTGCATAAAGGTTGAATCGTTTTTCTATGATTTGGGTTGATTTATTTGAGTATTTTGATTATCTTGTGATCTGGGTATTTTATTTGGGTTGAATATTTTTAAATGATTTGGGTTGATCTAGAATAGGGGTTCCTTCGGTTGCAATTGATTTATTTGGGTTTATTTCCATCATTGTTGATAACAGATTATGCAAGTGATTATGCTTTTTTTTTTAATTTCAGTAAGATGAGGGTGATGGACGCTTCGATGCTTTCTCCATTAACCTGGTCCTGGTAGGATGATGATTATTGGTAAGGGTCGATGACAGTGATGTTAACATACATATATATTCATAATAGTTGGTTTGCTGTTTTCAATTACTATATATTTGTGGATTTTTGTGGTTGGATGTGTTTTGCCTCATCATATATTAAGTTTTCTTAGAGTTAAAGTGACATGGAAAAATACGAGACGACAATGTCATTAGAGTTAAAGTCATATGAACGTGAATTTATTACTATTGCCATTGTTAAAAATGAAACGATTTTTTTTCTAACCGTTTACATTGTTGATGCAGGGATCTCTTAAACAACTTCATCGGAGATCTACCAAATTCGCTCAGTTCGTTGTCAAGCATTTCTAAATTGTGGACCAAACTATTGGTCTAACTTATTTGGAAATTTTGATGATGCTTTTTGTTATGTGCAGAACAATCAATTAAAGGGTTCTTTAAATTCTCTAATGAGTATGCCTTTGACTGATGTGTAAGTTTAAATTCTCATGTAAGGTAGTCCTCTTGATTTTTGTGGTTATCTTATGCATTGTCTTCATGCACAGAAACGTAGCAAACAATCATTTCACCCGATGGGTACCCCGGGAACTTCTTTCTGTTCCCGCTTTTGTTGTAAGCTATTATATTAAGTTTCCTGTGTGTTGTATGTTTTATGCCTATATGTAGTGGTTTTGTTTTGTGACACATTTATTCAAGTAAAACAGATACGATGGAAATTCATTTGACAACGGCCCTGCTACTCTTCCTTCACATACACCCTGAGTCCCGGTAAAACTTACAATAATCACAGTCGTTCTCCTCCACGTACACATACGGGGTTCAATCAACCATCATCAAATACGAGCACTGGAAATATGTTGGGCATTGGCGCTATGTTACACGACCTTGCACAAGAAACCATCCTATCAAGGCCGAGAAAGGTATGCATCGTTCATTTTTCTTCAGTTTATCACATCACATATAATTCAATCTGAAACTTAAGCTTTTATCCTTCTTGGCCGTTGCAAGTTGTATTAAGGGCCGAGTTATAATTTGAGTCACATAATTAATCCAATACTTAACAATCATAATATTGGTATAGTTATTTTCGGTATTCATGTTTGAGTATAAATGTTTGGTGATTCTTAACCATATAATATTGGTGTTTAAATAAACTTTGTTTTTCAAAAAAAATAAATATATTAATTACTAAAAAAAAGTTTAAAAATTAACTTTGTTTTGCATGTAGTAATACACTTTGTTTCTTATTTTTGTTTCATATTCATGGGTGAGGTGCAATATTAGGAATTTGGGAGATTGAAAGTTTTGGCATCTACATGCTTATATCATAGTATTGTGTTTGCTATTGGATTCTTCGACTTATTTTGGTTATTAGGAAAAGCTTTGAATAATTGGTATATGTATATACTATATAGATACCGCATATAATGATAAATAGTTTTTGGATAATGGATTCTCATGGCTTTGGAAATTTGGCTTCTGGTGAAATGTGACCATGGAAATGTTTGGTAGTCATGTTTGGTAGTGATTATGTTCTCTCTGAGTTTAAATTGTTATAGTTGCAGGTTTGACTTTGTTAAGTCAATGGATGGTACCTTTTTGGTTTACATTTTTTTTGCATAATTGGCATTTGACACAGTATTAGGAGAAGAGAGAAATGATGCAGATTGTCACTATTGGAATTCTTTGTTGGGCTCAAGTAGATGTATTCGTATTAATGAGCAGATTTTTTTTATAATTTGGGATATGAATTAAAACTAATGTAAAATGCAATACTCTATATTATAATAGTTCCTTTTTTTTTCTTTTTTTTTTTTTTAATATCAATTCGTACTTTGAAAGATGGTATGGATAATATCTAACCATAAGCAAGTAACGTGTTATACCATATTTTTGGTATAATTATTTTGGCATTAATGTTTGCTATACTTTACAATGTTCCGCTTAACGACCACTTTTTAACAGGTTTCGCCGCAACGCGCGGGCACCTTGCTAGTTATTAGAAATTAGAACTTAAACCTGAAAAACTAGACTAATAAGGATTACCTTGAATTCAAAAAACCTGACCCGGGAAGTGAATAGTTTGTGATGTAACCTATTGCCCTATTTAAACTAAATAGTTTGTGATGTAACCTATTATTTTTTATTTATTATATTGGAATTATTGGTTGAAAAGTGTAAATTTGTGATGGAAAACAAAAAAAAGTGTAAATTTGATGGAAAACAAAAAAAAGTGTAAATTAAAGTAAAAATTGAAAACATAAGTCAAGGTGATTCGATAACAAAAATGAGTGAGACAATATATCATTTCTCTTGCTCAAAAATGCTTATTCTAATCCATTAGAGATAAACATGTATATTCATGTGACATGTTAATGGTAGATTTTACATACTTGTTCTTTAAAAAGTGCTCTTTTAACTGACTCTCCAAGCTAGAAATTACTCTGATTATAATCCCACCCTGCACCCGCTACAGTCTTGACCTATATGGCCACATTGGTTCTTACACAGGCAGGTTTTCCTAAAGCCATTTGTTTTTCAAGCATCAAAAAGATGGGTGAGAAAACATACATGTAAGCAAACCATCATATATTATAGCAAACAGAGGATCAGGTATAATATCGATATATGTCAACATTCATCTCTCTTACTCTATTGCCAAAATACCAGGCATTTTGCTAACCAATATACGTAAACGATTACTTCTTATCTCCATTCATTGGACCACAATCTGTGTTATTTCCCCCGCAGTTGCATTTTCTTATTATACTCACTGAATTGAGGTAGCTTTCCTCAATCTAGCACGTGTTACCCGAACAGGCTCTTCCATGATGGTGTCTTTAGTTGCAGGAGTAGGGCTTACATTCAAAGAAGACGAACGCTCGATTTGTGTCGTCTCTGCTTCAGTAGTTGTTTTAGGTTCTTCAGTCCCAAGAAGCTTTCGTATTGTGGTTGCTTTTTGCTCTTTCAAGACAACTGCAACAGGAGGCACTTGTGTAGGTCCTTCTGCATCTGATTGATCAATTTCTTTAGAGCCCGAACTTGATGCCGATGATGATGAGCTGGTGGAAGGTGATGGCGGCTCTTTGGTCTCTTCTTGAGCTGCAACTTTCTTCTTGTGGTTAGGTAGCAGCTCTTTGGTCTCTTCTTGAGCTGCAACTTTCTTCTTATGGTTAGGTACAGGTTGACGAACTCTGGCAGGTTGTGACTGCAATTTCAAGTTATAAATCAGTATCAATTCACAATGAAACGAGCTACTAAACACAATAAACTACCAAATATGAACTGTAAAGTTATTTTTTTACATATTTGGAAGTGCAATGGTTAGAGGTTCAATTAATTCTGTAATTTTCTTTCATTCCTGAACTATCTATTTTCAACACCTTGCATCACATTACCTGGGAAGGTCGTGGTTTTGGTGTTGATTGCGAAGCAACGTATTGAATAATATCAAGAGTTCTGGTTTGAACATAGCTTGCCGCTCTTTGCCAATACAAAACTGCAGCATCTGCAGCCATTGTTCTCAGTTCTGACAAATTACGATCAATGTCTGTTTCGTGCTTTGAAATGTATGGTCTGAAGAAGGAATCATAAACATATAGTGTCCCCTGAAAACATTAGATCAGATTCAGAACATAGATAATCATAAATGATCAAGATCGAAAGAAAAAAAAACAAAGAGAAGTAACCTGTGTTTTGGGGTACCACAAGTATATATAAAAAGCCAACTTTGCTTCACTGTACATCGGGACCCTTGACAAGTAGAAAACAGATAAGAACAAGTAAAAACAACACAATATTAAAAAAAAAAAAATTGAAAAAAATGAAATTCAACTAAAAAATGAAAAAAAAAAAAAAAAAAAAAAAAAAAAAAAAAAAAAAAAAAAAAAAAAAAAAAAAAAAAAAAAAAAAAAAAAAAAAAAAAAAAAAAAAAAAAAAAAAAAAAAAAAAAAAAAAAAAAAAAAAAAAAAAAAAAAAAAAAAAAAAAAAAAAAAAAAAAAAAAAAAAAAAAAAAAAAAAAAAAAAAAAAAAAAAAAAAAAAAAAAAAAAAAAAAAAAAAAAAAAAAAAAAAAAAAAAAAAAAAAAAAAAAAAAAAAAAAAAAAAAAAAAAAAAAAAAAAAAAAAAAAAAAAAAAAAAAAAAAAAAAAAAAAAAAAAAAAAAAAAAAAAAAAAAAAAAAAAAAAAAAAAAAAAAAAAAAAAAAAAAAAAAAAAAAAAAAAAAAAAAAAAAAAAAAAAAAAAAAAAAAAAAAAAAAAAAAAAAAAAAAAAAAAAAAAAAAAAAAAAAAAAAAAAAAAAAAAAAAAAAAAAAAAAAAAAAAAAAAAAAAAAAAAAAAAAAAAAAAAAAAAAAAAAAAAAAAAAAAAAAAAAAAAAAAAAAAAAAAAAAAAAAAAAAAAAAAAAAAAAAAAAAAAAAAAAAAAAAAAAAAAAAAAAAAAAAAAAAAAAAAAAAAAAAAAAAAAAAAAAAAAAAAAAAAAAAAAAAAAAAAAAAAAAAAAAAAAAAAAAAAAAAAAAAAAAAAAAAAAAAAAAAAAAAAAAAAAAAAAAAAAAAAAAAAAAAAAAAAAAAAAAAAAAAAAAAAAAAAAAAAAAAAAAAAAAAAAAAAAAAAAAAAAAAAAAAAAAAAAAAAACAGATAAGAACAAGTAAAAACAACACAATATTAAAAACTTATAAGTCATCTAGCTGATGCTCCTACCATGAAATAAACGTGTCGCCAATCCGTTCAGACACAGTTAATACAGCAACCAAGATCCTGAAAATAATAACTGTGAAGTTTGGAGCACAAGGCGAGCACAATCATCACCTAGACATAAGTAATACATAGTAAATACCACTATACCAGTATTGGCACCAAAAGCGAAGTTGCTCAATATCAGGCTTATTCTTCTCCACTGATTTAAAGCACTCGTAGGCTGGATATGCATAACCAAACACCATCCTGCACGGTATCAAGTAATTTTATCAATAAAGTAAGTGAATTAAGGTTCTCCCAACTGAAAATATAATATAATAGATATTTTGATCAACATACACAAGCCCTCTGGTAAGAAAGGATCCAATCATCTTGCAAATCTGTCAGAAACGATGAAAAGAATCATTAAAACACAGAGTTGAAACAATATGAAATGAATGAATTAGTCCAACACGGTTAAGTAGATTTAAAACTTATTGGGCTGAGCAAAAGTTTGATTAGATATCAATATAAACATAGTTGATAGTGCCAATACATGGTTTTCTCGACTCATCGCAATAGTTAGTCAAACTCAAAAGTTTGTCATTTTGCTTTCAAATAAAAATCTGCACATATGTAAAAATAGATAAACAAAGCCAATTAAACTACTCATAACACAACTTATCAAGTGCCTAATATGAAGTAAAACTCTGTAACTTCAAGCATATTATCTCCAAAAGAGAAAAAAAAACAAAAAAAACTTATCAAGATGCCCATCATCATATTTCCAACACTCATTGACCACAAAAAAAAAAAAAAACTTATCAAGATGCCCATCATCATATTTCCAACACTCATTGACCACAAAAAAAACATAATATTGGTATCTATCTGTACATACAGATCAACTTTCAGCGACACCAATATGACAAATCAAACAATTACACACAGAAACACAAATCTAAATGTGACCGTTCCAACGCATCACACCACATACAATACAAGATAACATGAGAGAGATAACTTTGAAACGATAAACTAAAAATCACGCAGTCACCAACTACAAATAAAAAACAAACAAACACATGTGCAGCTTTCTTCATTTCTACTCTATAATTTCACTTCCAAAAATAGAGACATCAAAGCCTACACTAAGTAAAAAAAGCATATATGCTAATGAAAGCCACACATCTCATATACATTATTATCCAAACCTTAAAAAAAAAAACTTATAGTCTTATACTAATCGAAATCACAAAGCAACAAAAAAAGTAGCTTCACAAATTTCTTAATTTACCTAGACATTAATCCACATTTAAACTATCAACAGTTTGTCACTTATAATGTAAATGAAGATATAATGTCATGGATGAGTGATAATATGCTTTTTATGGTGTCACATAGAACATATTGTTTCATCAAAATACAAATATATGTTTGATTATAATCTCTATAACTAAAAATATGTATACCCTTGTTGAATCGTGTATTGCAGTTGGGTATGGTTGGAGGTCATTTTTTGCAGCAACAATGAGGCAGGGAACCTCAAACCCCGTCAACTCCCCGTGACTAGCAACTTGAACAAGCAATTCTGTTGCTCTTAACCATCAAGCCTCGTTTGAACTACATGGCGGAAGAAAATTCAAGATGAAAACAAACAGCTAGAAGGACAAATATTAAAAGAACAAGTTTCAAGCTACCATATTTTAAGGAAAATAAGTCCACTACATAGCATAGACATTGCTTGAACGTCCTATGCCTAACTGGTCGAACAAGTACAAATTAACTTTAAAAAAACAGGTCACACGAGTTGAAACTAGCCCAAAATATATTTTTGAAAGCACAAAACCTTGCATGTTAAAAAAACATATTTATTGTATGGTTGCCGACACTCTAGCTATCATTTTGTTCATTTTATTTAGGATTAACCCCCTAATAACCCAGCCAGGCCATTTTGTCACCTCTACAAAAAGTAATTTGTTACATAAAATTCTGAAAAGATTAAGTTAGACAGACTTAAAAATTTGGGTCCATTGGTAACTATTTTCCAGCTACCTATCATGAACAATTACTGCTATGTCACAGGCTGCCAAAGCATACTTATGAATCAGCAACTTTTCAATAGCATCTTCAGGAATCTCTCGCAAAATCAAATTTTTCCTTGTTCCCTGTAAGAATGAGCCAAGATGAGGATATTGACACAGTGATAACTAAAGAAGAAGTCCAATGAAGGCACAAACTAACAAAGAAAAAAGTATGCCAGTAGCTTGAGTTTAAAAAAGATCATGTTAATATCTTATACAATTACAAACATATTTAATAGGTCATTTTGCTTTATGAAATTTCAAGTGTACTTGTACATTAATGAAAGTTAGTATCCTTTTTAGCATGGTATGACGGCTTCATAGTGCTTAGGTATTTAGTCTACCAAGAGTATCAAATATACTCTTTCAGAGCACATAAATAGTATGCACAATTTTGATATTTGACGATGTTAACAAATAAAGAAACTTGTGATCAAAAAATTAAATCGTAGTGACAAAAATATATAAATAAGTTTACCTCAGCCAAAAATCCATCAAGTGATAATCCTCCCAAAGCATCATTCTCTGTCGCATTAGCATATGGAGCTACATTCCAAGGACTGCATTGTATAATATCAAATTAAAGGTTTTATAGTAAAAAAAATAATAAAGGTCAGACCATGTCGATTCACACAGATTACAGTACCTCTCTGGTGCAGTAGAATTGTAGAAAACACGTCATCTAGATCCTGTGCATTAAGAGCTTCATCCTGGTTTGCAAAATGAGCATATTTTCAATTTCAATGCACCAAAATAAATGAATTACAATATGAATACATCATTCACTGAAGTTTAAAGAATGAAAAGATGAAAAACGTACACCATCCATGTCAAAGGAGAAAAAAAAACCCCTGAGAAACTCCACAGCTTCACTTGTCAGCTCCACACTCTTAGAAACAAAACAAAACAAACCATGTAAGTTAAACCAATTACTGGTACCCATGAGTACACATACATGTTGCTATCTGATTACACGTACAGCTGAATAACACTTTTAACACCATTGAAGGAACTAATATAACCTGACAAACCAAAAATAGCTTACAAAAATATGGACTATCAAAAATCACCTGATCAGGAGTTCTTTTAATTGGAGGCAAGAGCTGATCATCACCAAGCCTTATCTCATTAGTGTACCCGAATTTTCTTAAAACTGTCCATGTTGTCTCAAGACGTCCCTTTTCAATGAATAATGCATGTAGGAAAAGAAAGCCTGTTAATGTGAGGCCATTCTCATTAACTCCTTCAGGCAATTTTTCTTGCACAACTCTTTTTACGCCAACTATCTTTAAGGGTTGCAATGGAGCATTAAAACATTTGACCTGTTCACGAGCATACAATTAAGAATTCATGCTCGCGTTCTAAAAATCTAATACACGAACAAAATAAAAAACCATACACGGAAAATTTAGTGTATCATATAACTAGATGTGGCAATTATGACCATGTACTTATGAGTTTGGGTAAAGTGTATCTCTCACGAGTCAAGCGGGTTAGCAAAAAAATAAATGCACTTCGTAAAGAATTGGTCAAACGTCAAGCGTTTCGAAAGTCACCCAAAGCATATATAAACTTCTGCATATATGTCATAACCTGTAAATGATTTAGTTCAAATAAAGCTTTTAAAACAGGGTTGGTCTGTTTTAACCCATACCAAAAATTACTACCCAATTAAGCAGTTACAGAGCCACCCCTTCTGCGATTTCTAGTGTAACATATAACAAATAAAAGTACACAAATATAACTACGGCTGGAAAGGAACCTGGAAATCATTCAACTCTGCATCACTTAGAGCACCGTCTCTATCATTATCACAGAGAATAAAGATTCTCTTCAAAGCCCTGACACAATGGGGTTTCAAGGTTTGTGCCTCTAACATCATTTATTACACTTATAGCTAAACTATATTTTGATATGTAACAAAGAAGCGCTCGAGTGATCCGGTTCTTTTTCCAGAGAACTCGTAATTTCTGAGAGGTTAACGATTCTCTGATCTTTCTCTTCTACAAACTGATTTAGACTCTGCCTTTCATACTCATGAATTCTCCCTTATTCTAACTAAGCAAAAATTGCAGCTTCGAGTTCTCGTACTCAACATTATATTCCTCAAAGTTCCCATCACTTGCCCGTCCTCCCTTGATAATTTATTTATCCATTCCGACGCACCACCAATAATATCCATCAAATTTTCGTTTTCTGATGACAAGTTCTTGACACTTAACTAACATTTCTTCACAAACTCAACTTGCTTTCCTAGTCTTTTTCCAATTCTATGATCATCAAACTCCTCTTGGACTTAATCTCCTTGAGAACCACGGTTGGACTTCAATTTTATGATCCAGTTCTTTTTCCAGAGAACTCATAATTTCCTGAAGGTTAACGATTCTCTGATCTTTCTCTTCTACAACCTGATTTAGAGTCTGCTTTTCATGCTCAAGAATTTTCTCATATTCTAACTGTGTCACAATATCTTTTTCCTACTATTCAAGATCATCACCATTCTTTTTAGCCAATTGCAAACGCGTGTGTTGCTTGACTTCTTTAATCTTTTCTTCAAGATCAGTAATCGTTTTCTCCCTTTCTTTCAAAGTACAAACAAGACTGCTGTTTTCTTCTTTTAGGTTCACTTCCGTGTCCACTTGAGCGAAGAGAGAAGCTTCTATGTCCCTCCTCATTTGTCGGCTGGCTTCCAAATGGACTTCTAACTTTTCAGCAACTGATTTCCATATTTGTAATTCACATTTAACTTCATTTACTTCACAATAACTATGAGCTAGTTCTTCATTGGCTTTATATAATAAATCACATGCATTCTCCAGCTCACTCGTTGTTTGCAGCAGTTGCTTTTTGTGACTGTCGAGTTCTTTATGCAACAAAAGCTTATCTTCATCAATATTCGATGCAGCCTCCATAAGTGTAGATTTCATTGCCACCATCATGATTGAAGACTCCTCTTTCTCCACTATTAATTGCAACACTTGAGAGTTACAATCATTCAGTTCTGTTGTGATCTCCTTCAAACATGCCTGTTTATTTTCTAATAAATTACATACATGCATCCGCTCACTCTCTGTTTGCAGCAGTTTCTTTTTGTGACTCTCAATCTCTTTATGCGACAAAAGCTTCTCTTTATCAATATTTGATCTGGCTTCCATAAGTGTAGATTTCATTGCCACCATCATGATTGAAGACTCCTCTTTCTCCACTATTAATTGCAACACTTGAGAGTTACAATCATTCAGTTCTGTTGTGATCTCCTTCAAACGGGCCTCTTTACTTTGTAACTCGTGTCTGCAAGAATTCAAATCTGCATCCGCTGCAGATTTCATTGCCTTCATCATGAGTGCAGACTCCTCTTTCTCCACTATTAATTGCAACACTTGAGAGTTACAATCATTCAGTTCTGTTGTGATCTCCTTCAAACATGCCTGTTTATTTTCTAATAAATTACATACATGCATCCGCTCACTCTCTGTTTGCAGCAGTTTCTTTTTGTGACTCTCAATCTCTTTATGCGACAAAAGCTTCTCTTTATCAATATTTGATCTGGCTTCCATAAGTGTAGATTTCATTGCCTTCATCATGAGTGCAGACTCCTCTTTCTCTTTTGTTAGCTGCAACACCTGGGAGTTATAATCATCCGATTCTGTCATTAACTCCTTCATACGGGCATCTTTACTTTCCAACTCGAATCTGCAAGTAATCAAATCCTCAATCAATTTCTCCAACTGAGAGCTCCATTCGGCTTCTTTTATATCAAGTATCTGCTCCAAAGATTTGATCTCTGTTCTTAACTGTAACACCTGAGAGTTACAAGCATCCGATTCCGTCATTATATCCTTCAAACGAGCCTCTTTACTAGCTAAGTCAAGCTTGCAAGAGTTCAAATCTGCAGCCAATCTTTCAAATCGAGAACTCCATTCAGCTTCTCTTACATTATGATTCTGCTCCAAAGACTTAATATGGTTTTGAAGCTTTATGATAGAAGAAGAATTACTTGCTTCTCGAATCTGAGATTCTTTGAGAGAGGAAACCAATTCTTTATTTTCTTCCCCCAACTTGACAATCTTACATTCCATTTCCTTACAAGCAGACTCTTTCTCATTGGTTAGCATGACAAGTCTTGACTTCATTTCCTCAAGCTCCAAAAGCTGGATATATAATGTAAATGAAGATATAACGTCATGGATGAGTGATAATATGCTTTTTATGGTGTCACATAGAACATATTGTTTCATCAAAATATAAAAATATGTATATATATATATATATATATATATATATATATATATATATATATATATATATATATATATATATATATATATATATATATATATATATATATATATATATATATATATATATATATATATATATATATATATATATATATATATATATATATATATATATATATATATATATATATATATATATATATATATATATATATATATATATATATATATATATATATATATATATATATATATATATATATATATATATATATATATATATATATATATATATATATATATATATATATATATATATATATATATATATATATATATATATATATATATATATATATATATATATATATATATATATATATATATATATATATATATATATATATATATATATATATATATATATATATATATATATATATATATATATATATATATATATATATATATATATATATATATATATATATATATATATATATATATATATATATATATATATATATATATATATATATATATATATATATATATATATATATATATATATATATATATATATATATATATATATATATATATATATATATATATATATATATATATATATATATATATATATATATATATATATATATATATATATATATATATATATATATATATATATATATATATATATATATATATATATATATATATATATATATATATATATATATATATATATATATATATATATATATATATATATATATATATATATATATATATATATATATATATATATATATATATATATATATATATATATATATATATATATATATATATATATATATATATATATATATATATATATATATATATATATATATATATATATATATATATATATATATATATATATATATATATATATATATATATATATATATATATATATATATATATATATATATATATATATATATATATATATATATATATATATATATATATATATATATATATATATATATATATATATATATATATATATATATATATATATATATATATATATATATATATATATATATATATATATATATATATATATATATATATATATATATATATATATATATATATATATATATATATATATATATATATATATATATATATATATATATATATATATATATATATATAATATACGAGCTGTTTAAGATGTAGGATTCACAGCCAGTCTCATACATATATATATACGTATATACGACACATCAGTAGCTCGATAAAATAGGTAAGACTTGTACAACTTGCTTGGAATCTACAATATATGTAGTTGGGCATATAAAAGTCACGAGACATATGCCATCTAATTTCACAGTATCAAGTTCACTCAGTATTATTTATAGGTGTTTGTAATCTACTGTTCTTTTCAGAAAAATAGGCAAATGCTAAAGAAGAAATTTCATGTCCAGCCATTAATTAGACTCTAGACTCAACTTAAAATAATTTGGAAACTCTAAGATACTATTAGTTGGACGCTAATGTTTTAAGAAGACAATATGTAGGACTCTCATTGTTACTTTTATAAAACTATCCATACAAAGATCTTTAAAACAATCAGTAACAGTTTATAGCAAAGTGAAAAATCAATGTATTACTAATGTATATAGGTATGACCCAAAATCATTAAAGCAATCATATTGTTTGGTAAAAGTAAAAATAACAAGCTAGTTAAAAGTTAGGAGCACCATCAGTAACCACTATAACCAAAATGTGTAAGGATTATTTATAATGAATCTTAATAGTATAGTTCAAGATGCCAAGTGAATGGACTTGTAAAACCAGGTTGTGTATCCCATACGTGGCTGGTTAAATACAAACGAATCATATACTTGAAAAATAATCTTAGTTCCAAGCTGAAGTACATTACTAACTGTAGACACTAATAAAAATTCCTGCAGTCACCTTCTTTACCCACATTGTACCGTACCAGTTTCATTGACCCATATTGGACAGTCCTTGACTCGACTCAAATTGGTTCAACCGATATCATAGTATAGTAAGTCTAACATTATTACCTATTACTACCAGTTTAAACTTCCCTAGTGCTAGCCGACTAGTTATTCCAAGACTTATTAACCTTCTGCTTAACTACTGGTGATTATAACTAGAACCGGTAGAGTTGCCTATTCTAAAATCTAAAACCTTGGATGTTAAAAAAAACATATTTATTGAATTGTTCACGACAATCTAACTTTAACATTACGAAGATAATAGAATAATTTTCATCATGTATGACTTGCAAATTATTTACAATTCTACAAAAAGATATAAAAAAAAAGTGTTTCATGAATTATTACCTCTCATCATCTAACTCCTCTGCTGCTCCATCCTGTTCAATTTTCAATTTCAATGCACGGAATCAATGAATTATTACATTACAGTATTAATAATGTAAAAAAAACATATTTATTGAATTGTTCACGACAATCTAACTTTAACATTACGAAGATAATAGAATAATTTTCATCATGTATGACTTGCAAATTATTTACAATTCTACAAAAAGATATAAAAAAAAAGTGTTTCATGAATTATTACCTCTCATCATCTAACTCCTCTGCTGCTCCATCCTGTTCAATTTTCAATTTCAATGCACGGAATCAATGAATTATTACATTACAGTATTAATAATGTAAAAAAATTTAAGAGTGAAAACATACACGATCCTCCTCGCAAGAAGATGGCCCTGTCGCTTCCATGGTCTTGTCATTATTTTTAGTTAAAAGATGTGTGGTAGCAAGATACACGGATCCTGCTATGGCTGAAAAAAACAAAATTCGCCACATTTTTGTTAGTGATCTAACAACAACTGCTGCTTTAGGGTTTGAATATAGTGAAATTTTTTAAATCTGTTGTACGTACATATTCTTCTCACACAAAGGCTATATATATAGATAGATAGCCCCAAATAATTATAGAAAGGATTTTTTTTGATAATCTCTAATCAAATATAGCAAGTATTACAAGAGGATTCGCGTATACCTACCTACTTCGTTGACTAACCAATGGAAAAGGAAAAAAATGGGTTGTAAATTTGCTTATTACTCAAAATATATCCTTGAAAAACGCGTTGCATACCCTCTCTTTATTTATGTGTCTAATTACACAATAATTAGTGACTTATCGTCTAAACTAGCACACGTGTATTTATAATGATCAATAAGTTATTTGGCAGCAATTTATTTGTTGTACAGTATTAAGAATTTTTAGTATTTTATAGATTTAGTATAATGTAGTATATCTTTTCTTTATTGTTAATGTCTTAGCATAACAACTAAAGACGGGTAATTTTAATTTTTCAAGGTCGAGTCTTTTTTCCTTGTATTTCTTATCTAATGAATTTTTAAATGTATAAATTTTAAAATTCATTAAAATTAATCAATAGAGAAAAACACTTGGGTAATTTTTGATTCAATATATTGAAATCTCCAACTTTTTCGCATAGAAATGTTGGACAATAATTCGGAGATATTGAATCGTATTTTTTGTTATCTAAGTTTTTTTTTCTCTTATCATATTATTAGAAATTAGAACTTAAACCTGAAAAACTAGACTAATAAGGATTACCTTGAATTCAAAAAACCTGACCCGGGAAGTGAATAGTTTGTGATGTAACCTATTGCCCTATTTAAACTAAATAGTTTGTGATGTAACCTATTATTTTTTATTTATTATATTGGAATTATTGGTTGAAAAGTGTAAATTTGTGATGGAAAACAAAAAAAAGTGTAAATTAAAGTAAAAATTGAAAACATAAGTCAAGGTGATTCGATAACAAAAATGAGTGAGACAATATATCATTTCTCTTGCTCAAAAATGCTTATTCTAATCCATTAGAGATAAACATGTATATTCATGTGACATGTTAATGGTAGATTTTACATACTTGTTCTTTAAAAAGTGCTCTTTTAACTGACTCTCCAAGCTAGAAATTACTCTGATTATAATCCCACCCTGCACCCGCTACAGTCTTGACCTATATGGCCACATTGGTTCTTACACAGGCAGGTTTTCCTAAAGCCATTTGTTTTTCAAGCATCAAAAAGATGGGTGAGAAAACATACATGTAAGCAAACCATCATATATTATAGCAAACAGAGGATCAGGTATAATATCGATATATGTCAACATTCATCTCTCTTACTCTATTGCCAAAATACCAGGCATTTTGCTAACCAATATACGTAAACGATTACTTCTTATCTCCATTCATTGGACCACAATCTGTGTTATTTCCCCCGCAGTTGCATTTTCTTATTATACTCACTGAATTGAGGTAGCTTTCCTCAATCTAGCACGTGTTACCCGAACAGGCTCTTCCATGATGGTGTCTTTAGTTGCAGGAGTAGGGCTTACATTCAAAGAAGACGAACGCTCGATTTGTGTCGTCTCTGCTTCAGTAGTTGTTTTAGGTTCTTCAGTCCCAAGAAGCTTTCGTATTGTGGTTGCTTTTTGCTCTTTCAAGACAACTGCAACAGGAGGCACTTGTGTAGGTCCTTCTGCATCTGATTGATCAATTTCTTTAGAGCCCGAACTTGATGCCGATGATGATGAGCTGGTGGAAGGTGATGGCGGCTCTTTGGTCTCTTCTTGAGCTGCAACTTTCTTCTTGTGGTTAGGTAGCAGCTCTTTGGTCTCTTCTTGAGCTGCAACTTTCTTCTTGTGGTTAGGTAGCAGCTCTTTGGTCTCTTCTTGAGCTGCAACTTTCTTCTTGTGGTTAGGTAGCAGCTCTTTGGTCTCTTCTTGAGCTGCAACTTTCTTCTTATGGTTAGGTACAGGTTGACGAACTCTGGCAGGTTGTGACTGCAATTTCAAGTTATAAATCAGTATCAATTCACAATGAAACGAGCTACTAAACACAATAAACTACCAAATATGAACTGTAAAGTTATTTTTTTACATACTTGTTCTTTAAAAAGTGCTCTTTTAACTGACTCTCCAAGCTAGAAATTACTCTGATTATAATCCCACCCTGCACCCGCTACAGTCTTGACCTATATGGCCACATTGGTTCTTACACAGGCAGGTTTTCCTAAAGCCATTTGTTTTTCAAGCATCAAAAAGATGGGTGAGAAAACATACATGTAAGCAAACCATCATATATTATAGCAAACAGAGGATCAGGTATAATATCGATATATGTCAACATTCATCTCTCTTACTCTATTGCCAAAATACCAGGCATTTTGCTAACCAATATACGTAAACGATTACTTCTTATCTCCATTCATTGGACCACAATCTGTGTTATTTCCCCCGCAGTTGCATTTTCTTATTATACTCACTGAATTGAGGTAGCTTTCCTCAATCTAGCACGTGTTACCCGAACAGGCTCTTCCATGATGGTGTCTTTAGTTGCAGGAGTAGGGCTTACATTCAAAGAAGACGAACGCTCGATTTGTGTCGTCTCTGCTTCAGTAGTTGTTTTAGGTTCTTCAGTCCCAAGAAGCTTTCGTATTGTGGTTGCTTTTTGCTCTTTCAAGACAACTGCAACAGGAGGCACTTGTGTAGGTCCTTCTGCATCTGATTGATCAATTTCTTTAGAGCCCGAACTTGATGCCGATGATGATGAGCTGGTGGAAGGTGATGGCGGCTCTTTGGTCTCTTCTTGAGCTGCAACTTTCTTCTTATGGTTAGGTACAGGTTGACGAACTCTGGCAGGTTGTGACTGCAATTTCAAGTTATAAATCAGTATCAATTCACAATGAAACGAGCTACTAAACACAATAAACTACCAAATATGAACTGTAAAGTTATTTTTTTACATATTTGGAAGTGCAATGGTTAGAGGTTCAATTAATTCTGTAATTTTCTTTCATTCCTGAACTATCTATTTTCAACACCTTGCATCACATTACCTGGGAAGGTCGTGGTTTTGGTGTTGATTGGGAAGCAACGTATTGAATAATATCAAGAGTTCTGGTTTGAACATAGCTTGCCGCTCTTTGCCAATACAAAACTGCAGCATCTGCAGCCATTGTTCTCAGTTCTGACAAATTACGATCAATGTCTGTTTCGTGCTTTGAAATGTATGGTCTGAAGAAGGAATCATAAACATATAGTGTCCCCTGAAAACATTAGATCAGATTCAGAACATAGATAATCATAAATGATCAAGATCGAAAGAAAAAAAAACAAAGAGAAGTAACCTGTGTTTTGGGGTACCACAAGTATATATAAAAAGCCAACTTTGCTTCACTGTACATCGGGACCCTTGACAAGTAGAAAACAGATAAGAACAAGTAAAAACAACACAATATTAAAAACTTATAAGTCATCTAGCTGATGCTCCTACCATGAAATAAACGTGTCGCCAATCCGTTCAGACACAGTTAATACAGCAACCAAGATCCTGAAAATAATAACTGTGAAGTTTGGAGCACAAGGCGAGCACAATCATCACCTAGACATAAGTAATACATAGTAAATAAATACCACTATACCAGTATTGGCACCAAAAGCGAAGTTGCTCAATATCAGGCTTATTCTTCTCCACTGATTTAAAGCACTCGTAGGCTGGATATGCATAACCAAACACCATCCTGCACGGTATCAAGTAATTTTATCAATAAAGTAAGTGAATTAAGGTTCTCCCAACTGAAAATATAATATAATAGATATTTTGATCAACATACACAAGCCCTCTGGTAAGAAAGGATCCAATCATCTTGCAAATCTGTCAGAAACGATGAAAAGAATCATTAAAACACAGAGTTGAAACAATATGAAATGAATGAATTAGTCCAACACGGTTAAGTAGATTTAAAACTTATTGGGCTGAGCAAAAGTTTGATTAGATATCAATATAAACATAGTTGATAGTGCCAATACATGGTTTTCTCGACTCATCGCAATAGTTAGTCAAACTCAAAAGTTTGTCATTTTGCTTTCAAATAAAAATCTGCACATATGTAAAAATAGATAAACAAAGCCAATTAAACTACTCATAACACAACTTATCAAGTGCCTAATATGAAGTAAAACTCTGTAACTTCAAGCATATTATCTCCAAAAGAGAAAAAAAAAACAAAAAAAACTTATCAAGATGCCCATCATCATATTTCCAACACTCATTGACCACAAAAAAAACATAATATTGGTATCTATCTGTACATACAGATCAACTTTCAGCGACACCAATATGACAAATCAAACGATTACACACAGAAACACAAATCTAAATGTGACCGTTCCAACGCATCACACCACATACAATACAAGATAACATGAGAGAGATAACTTTGAAACGATAAACTAAAAATCACGCAGTCACCAACTACAAATAAAAAAAACTTATCAAGATGCCCATCATCATATTTCCAACACTCATTGACCACAAAAAAAACATAATATTGGTATCTATCTGTACATACAGATCAACTTTCAGCGACACCAATATGACAAATCAAACGATTACACACAGAAACACAAATCTAAATGTGACCGTTCCAACGCATCACACCACATACAATACAAGATAACATGAGAGAGATAACTTTGAAACGATAAACTAAAAATCACGCAGTCACCAACTACAAATAAAAAACAAACAAACACATGTGCAGCTTTCTTCATTTCTACTCTATAATTTCACTTCCAAAAATAGAGACATCAAAGCCTACACTAAGTAAAAAAAGCATATATGCTAATGAAAGCCACACATCTCATATACATTATTATCCAAACCTTAAAAAAAAAACTTATAGTCTTATACTAATCGAAATCACAAAGCAACAAAAAAAGTAGCTTCACAAATTTCTTAATTTACCTAGACATTAATCCACATTTAAACGAAAGCAGCAAAGAAACTCGAATATCTCAAATATAATTCAAAACAAGAAACGATAACAGACTCAAAGTCAATTTACTCTGCACATACTTTAGAGCTGAAATCAGATACTCATTTAACATGAGATGCTGCAAGCAAGCTTACATTATAAATAAATAATTTTCAAGGCTCTGATGTGTTACCTAACCGAAACGAATAAAAAATTCACAGGTTCCATGTCAACGCTTATGCCGGGATTCGGTACCCTTGTTGTTGTTGTTGTGGTGCATGTCAACGCTTAAATATAACACGATTAATCATTTTATTTGGGACAGATAACAAAATTGACTTAGTCTCACATATTTTGTTATCCAAATGTAAGAATTTAACTGAAATAAAAAACTACTTTTTCATCTTAATTTACCTACATTAATCATCCACATTGATACATAACAAGCATAGAAACATCAAAAATTTGATTTAAAAAAAATAGAATAAAAATTTTTCAAAAAAAACCCTAGATTTTAAGTACTATATCTATATCTAACTCTAGATTATTTATAAACTGGAATCAGATGCTAATTAATTTCTATGCTCTGCAACATAAACCTAAACAATATGTTTAGTACTGCATCTATATCTATATCTGTATCTATCTCTATCTCTATATCTAATATTTATTTATGATCTATATATCTATATCTATCTCTCTATATCTATAATCAACAAACTAAGAATCACAAGACATATACATCATAATAAATCAATTAAAACTTAAATAAAGCATATCGAATTGAGCATTTCACAATAATGTAATTATAGATTTAAAAAAAAGATTACTGTTAAATAAGAATATATAAAATGTAGTTAAAAATAACTGAAAATTTTACCGTACGGTTTACTGATTACAGTGAAGTGGTAAATGTTATGTGAAGAATATTAGCAAGCAAAATTTATAGTGTTCTGGTAGCGAGGAATCAGCTTGTTAGTGGTACGGCGGAAATAATGACGTTGGAAAAAGAGAAAAACGGACAAAACGCAACCGTTACGCGACGGCGAACCGTTGCTGAAGGAGAGAAAATAAGAAGAAGAAGATGAAATGAGATTTTTGACGTTCCAAGTTTGAAAATTTATTGTGACTACTTTATTTTGTATTTGTATGTATTTCTTTCTCTCTCTTGGGCCTCGGCCCTCACTGTTTCATATTGTTTTTGGGACTTTTATAATTATCATTTTTGAAATATAAATTTTGAATAGCGTTTAGATCAGTGTTAAACATTCTGATTTCTAAAGAAAGAGGTTATGAGTTCGATTTTTATTTCTTTTCTACCATTTAGGTAGAACCTGGAAGTAGTCTCTCTACCTAAGTAGATGTGAGGTCTGCCTACATCTTAACTTCCCCCATACACCGTCAAGGTATTGCAGCTCAAAAACTCACGAAAAAAGACAGTGTACAGTTTCTTTCTTTCTTTTTGAAATATAAATATTGTGAATTGTTGAACCAATCAAACCTAATGTTTTTATAAATACGAGTCTAAGATAACATATATTTTGAATTATTGTAATACCTATACTTACTTATTGTCTTATAAAATGTTATATCATTTTATACTTATATATCTTATCTCATCTCATAATGTTATTTTAGATTAATGTTAACATCTCTACAACTTTTAGTGATTACCATATGTTACCATTTTGTTATTGAAAAGGTTAAGTGACAAGGTCATAGACTCATAGATCATAAATACGTTGTCGTATGTAATGTAATTTTAGTCCAACACACTACAAATAATGTTGTATTTGTCCACACTTTTAGTTAGTGTGAATAAATTAAAAATTTTGTCACGTTTTTATGTGTGTAAAAATATATAGAACTAAAAGTGTGTAGAAATTTATCCACACTAAAAAGTGTGTAGAACTAAAAGTTCACACTTTTTAGTGTGAACTTTCATAATTATTTTGTAACACCCCATTTGTCTACACTAACTAATAAAAGTTTGTTAGTGTGGACAAATGGGGTGTTACAAATTAATTATGAAAGTCCACACTAAAAAGTGTGAACTTTTAGAAAACCACAAATTTTAGTGTGGATAAATTTCTACACACTTTTAGTTCTACATATTTTTACACACATAAAAACGTGACAAAATTTTTAATTTGTTCACGCAAACCAAAAGTGTGGACAAATACAACATTATTTGTAGTTACAGATCGAAGGTCATAGTATAACAAAGGTTCTTTTTAAGTTGTAATAATTTGGATACAACGGCTCATGTTTGAGTAAAATGTACAAAGATTCCACCCCTTAAACATATAACCACTTTCAATAATAACAGGGCATATTGAACGTATGAATGAGACTCATGTCAATAATGACTATTGATGATATTTCAGCTCAAGTTGTACCTTATTTTTCTTATTTAGCCTCCTTGGTTGTGACCACTATTGATATAACATGAGTCAGCTTATTTTACTATGCATGATGTATCATTATATCACATCCTTGTATAATTTAGAGTTTGTGTGCCAACTAGATTGATTGATCATGAATCCACAAACACATAAAAGTCAAAGTCAACTAGATAATCTCCACATTGTGAGATGGGAAATTCACGAAT
This sequence comes from Erigeron breviscapus, assembly GCA_034093135.1. Classification (NCBI taxonomy): domain Eukaryota; kingdom Viridiplantae; phylum Streptophyta; class Magnoliopsida; order Asterales; family Asteraceae; genus Erigeron; species Erigeron breviscapus. The sequence goes on from CM067167.1 coordinate 39,963,275, forward strand.
ACATGTGACTAATTAAGACCATTTCCAATGTTTGCATCCAAACACCAAAAATGGTGTAAACTATCTCCAATCAAGGCACCAAAATGATACAAACTTCTTGCGCAACACCATTTACCATTCGATTTTGCATTATATTTGATGCAACATTCACCATACCAAATACTATAATATACTTATTTATTACATAACTAACATATAGAATGTTTTAGTATACAAAAGGTTTGTAAAACCATTTGGTGTGGATTTAGTCCAATACGGCGATACGCTAGAGATGATTGTATATTTATAATTTTTTAGAAGATTCTTTTTGTATTAAAATGGTGCAAAATTATAATGCACCCGTTGAAAATGTCCTAACATTAACAGACTTTGTGTGGCCTAAACAATGAATAAACTAGAGTTTCTGACATGGGGCTTGGGTTATGGATAGTAGGGTTTTAAGTAAAATAAAACAAGTATTAGACTAAAACAAATAAACAATAAGTTTCTTTTCACTGAAAATCACCGTGCATCATGAAAATCATCACGCATCAATATATAAACTTGTGTTTCATGAATCTTCATGCATCAAATTTACCATGATCAAAGGGTCAAAATCTTACCCTATTTGTTTTATTTTAATACTTGTTTTTTACAATAACCAACCTTGGATAGTAGTACTATTGATATAGATTGATTGATATTATATATATATATATGCTATTTACCCAAGGTTTCGGAACTTAGGAATCGGGATCGGATCGGCGAAGAGGAGTCAGGATTTATAAAAAATCGGATCGGATTGGAGAAAAATCCGGATTGAGTTCCAATGTATTAATATAATAATATTTAAAATTATATGTTATACAAAATTAAAAATATATAACAAAATTTCAAACTTAAACATAATTGACTAAAAACATTAACATAATTCTTTAATTTAAAACATAACTATCTAAAAATAATAACATAATTTAACAATGGATAGTGTTAAAAAACCACCCGGGGTCAAAAATGCCCCGATCATTCTACATCTTTTAAGAGTTACTCGGGTAATTATCCTTTTTGCTTCGTGTACTTGGTTATGGATTTCAAGTTAAGTACATTTTGTGGGTCCTTTGTCGAGTATTATTGTTACTAAAGACATTAACATTCATGTTCCTCTACTTTACTCCATTGGTTCATGTATTTAACACGTATTAAAGAATTCTAGGCCATTTAAATTGATAAAGTTAAAATTTATAATAACCTTAGACAATTGAAACTAAAAAGTAGCAGATGGAACTTGACCTAACGCAAATATAGATTTTCAATTATTGCTATTAGTATCGTAATTGATAGAAGTTAACTTTGGTTTTACAACATAACAAAACTATGAATTTTTATAAGACACTCTTTAGTCAAATTAGCTACTATGTAGTTTGAATTTTTTTGATTTTCTTTTTGAAGACGTTGAATGTTTTTTTTTAACTGCTTTCAACATAACTTAAAATGCCGTCTTTTTAATTTCGGGAGCTGTTACAGCTCCCGTCATTATTCAAAATTTCAAACCCGGAGTTCTAACAAAAATGACTAAAAACATTAACATAATTCTTTAATTTAAAACATAACTATCTAAAAATAATAACATAATTTAACAATGGATAGTGTTAAAAAACCACCCGGGGTCAAAAATGCCCCGATCATTCTACATCTTTTAAGAGTTACTCGGGTAATTATCCTTTTTGCTTCGTGTACTTGGTTATGGATTTCAAGTTAAGTACATTTTGTGGGTCCTTTGTCGAGTATTATTGTTACTAAAGACATTAACATTCATGTTCCTCTACTTTACTCCATTGGTTCATGTATTTAACACGTATTAAAGAATTCTAGGCCATTTAAATTGATAAAGTTAAAATTTATAATAACCTTAGACAATTGAAACTAAAAAGTAGCAGATGGAACTTGACCTAACGCAAATATAGATTTTCAATTATTGCTATTAGTATCGTAATTGATAGAAGTTAACTTTGGTTTTACAACATAACAAAACTATGAATTTTTATAAGACACTCTTTAGTCAAATTAGCTACTATGTAGTTTGAATTTTTTTGATTTTCTTTTTGAAGACGTTGAATGTTTTTTTTTAACTGCTTTCAACATAACTTAAAATGCCGTCTTTTTAATTTCGGGAGCTGTTACAGCTCCCGTCATTATTCAAAATTTCAAACCCGGAGTTCTAACAAAAATGTACCAAAATGTTCAATGATGTTACTGTTACATCTTATATATAAATATGTAGTTGGTGAAATTTACAAATATCACCAAAACTTGAGATTTGTGTAACAATTTACTACTTTATAAGTCAAGCTATAAAAAACCACCCGGGGTCAAAAATGCCCCGATCATTCTACATCTTTTAAGAGTTACTCGGGTAATTATCCTTTTTGCTTCGTGTACTTGGTTATGGATTTCAAGTTAAGTACATTTTGTGGGTCCTTTGTCGAGTATTATTGTTACTAAAGACATTAACATTCATGTTCCTCTACTTTACTCCATTGGTTCATGTATTTAACACGTATTAAAGAATTCTAGGCCATTTAAATTGATAAAGTTAAAATTTATAATAACCTTAGACAATTGAAACTAAAAAGTAGCAGATGGAACTTGACCTAACGCAAATATAGATTTTCAATTATTGCTATTAGTATCGTAATTGATAGAAGTTAACTTTGGTTTTACAACATAACAAAACTATGAATTTTTATAAGACACTCTTTAGTCAAATTAGCTACTATGTAGTTTGAATTTTTTTGATTTTCTTTTTGAAGACGTTGAATGTTTTTTTTTAACTGCTTTCAACATAACTTAAAATGCCGTCTTTTTAATTTCGGGAGCTGTTACAGCTCCCGTCATTATTCAAAATTTCAAACCCGGAGTTCTAACAAAAATGTACCAAAATGTTCAATGATGTTACTGTTACATCTTATATATAAATATGTAGTTGGTGAAATTTACAAATATCACCAAAACTTGAGATTTGTGTAACAATTTACTACTTTATAAGTCAAGCTATATAAACATCAAGTCTTAAATCTCTACCATACTTTATGGACTTGGAAAGATCAAAAGAATTACGCCTGACATGCATCGAATGAATAAGAGCTGTCATCCAGTCGTTCACATCGCACATATTTTTACCAAATGTAAAAATTCTTTGGATTTGGACCTCAACGAAAGGAACTATGAACTATGATTGTAGAATGAGACAATGAGTAATTAATATTTAATATTGTCATGAATATATACTTTTGTATAGACATAATTTGGACTCGTCTATGCTATTTCCCACCATATACAAGCCCAAAGATGACTTTGGATAATTTGATGTGTCCAGTACGTCCAGAAGATAACAGCCTAACAGGTTTGAGAGCCATTGTTACATGCTCTTTACGACGAAGAGACATTAATCTCCATGAAAGGTTTATACTTATTTGTATATGGTAGTTATTGATATGTGGTTTTAGATGTTGTGAGATTGGTATCTTTGAAGGTAAATTGGCCAAATGAAAGTAGATGTGGCTGTATTTCTACTTTTACTAATGATTAATTCTCAGTATGTTTTTATGGGCACACTATATATATCACTTAACTTAGGTGTCTAATGTAACCAACCTATTACAAAAGGCTCTTTTGGAAGTTACATTACCCGAATCTTTGAAGTACTTTGTGTTGAGCAAAAATGTCATCAATTTTATCGATTTATCATTGTGGGGTAAAGTTGGAGAGTTATTGACCATTGGATTAAAATCAATGGTCAAGATTATATATATATATATATATATATATATATATATATATATATATATATATATATATATATATATATATATATATATATATATATATATATATATATATATATATATATATATATATATATATATATATATATATATATATATATATATATATATATATATATATATATATATATATATATATATATATATATATATATATATATATATATATATATATATATATATATATATATATATATATATATATATATATATATATATATATATATATATATATATATATATATATATATATATATATATATATATATATATATATATATATATATATATATATATATATATATATATATATATATATATATATATATATATATATATATATATATATATATATATATATATATATATATATATATATATATATATATATATATATATATATATATATATATATATATATATATATATATATATATATATATATATATATATATATATATATATATATATATATATATATATATATATATATATATATATATATATATATATATATATATATATATATATATATATATATATATATATATATATATATATATATATATATATATATATATATATATATATATATATATATATATATATATATATATATATATATATATATATATATATATATATATATATATATATATATATATATATATATATATATATATATATATATATATATATATATATATATATATATATATATATATATATATATATATATATATATATATATATATATATATATATATATATATATATATATATATATATATATATATATATATATATATATATATATATATATATATATATATATATATATATATATATATATATATATATATATATATATATATATATATATATATATATATATATATATATATATATATATATATATATATATATATATATATATATATATATATATATATATATATATATATATATATATATATATATATATATATATATATGTATATATATATATATATATATATATATATATATATATATATATATATACAGACCAATAATCATCAAAAAGATGATTATATTACAAAATATATATATCGATATGATATATATATATATATATATGGATAAGATTTATTTTTCAAAATATATATATATATAATTTTTCATTTAATTTTTCTTGTTTTTATTGTCGATTGTTAATTGAGATTAACTGTTGGTTGTTTACTTGTGACTGTTTGATTCTGTTTGCTAATATGGATGATGATAATATTCATGGTTTTGATTATGAGTCTGAAAATGGAAGTGATGATAGTATCACTAAAATAAGTCAATTGGATTTAGGAAGTCCTTTACATTTGCATCCTAATGATTCTAGTACTTTGTCTATTGTGTCAATAAAATTAAAAGGTACTGAAAATTATCAAATATGGAGTTGTGCTATGCTTCTTGCTTTAGAGGCTAAAAACAAAGTTGGTTTTATTGATGGTAGTTGCAGAAGATCTAATATAGATGAAGTTCTAGGAAAACAATGGGATAGATGTAATGCTGTGGTTATTTCTTGGATTCTGAATTCTATTTCTGAAGAGTTATATCTTGGTCAGATTTTTTCTAGAAAAGCTTCTCTTATATGGCAAGAATTAAAAGAAACTTATGATAAAGTGGATGGTTCTGTGATTTTTAATTTGCATCATAAAATTAACTCTTTATGTCAAAATGGTATGCCTTTATCTGATTATTATCATAAACTGAATGCTTTGTGGAAACAGTTTGATGCTTTAGTTCAGTTACCTAGGTGTACTTGCCATGCTGCTCAAGATTTCTCTAAACATTCTCAATTGATTAAACTGATGCAGTTCTTGATGGGTCTTGATGATGTTTACATGAGTGTTAGAAGTAATATCTTAACTAGAGATCCTTTACCTGACTTAAAAACTGCATATTCTATTATATCTAGGGATGAGTCACATAGAGGGTTATCTGCTACTTCTAATGCCAAGTCACAATCTTCTGCTTTTGTGTCAAAGATTAATAATGCTAGAAATATGCCTTCTGTGAATAACTTTGCTAAGAATTCTAGAAATAATGGCTCTTTAACCTCTAAAGGTCCTTCTGTGATATGTGAAAATTGTGGGTTTAATGGTCATACTGTTGATAAATGCTTCAAATTGATTGGATATCCACCTGATTTTGGTAAAAAGAAGTCTGGACATTTTCAGAATGGTCAAAAGAAATTTTCTAGCAATAATACTTCTACTTCTCAAGCTTCTACTTCTAGTACTACTAATTTTTCTGATGAACAGCTGAGCAGAATTCTAAACTTGTTGAAAGATAGTTCTGATTCATCTCAAAATGTGAATGCCAACATGGCAGGTGTGTTGTTCAATAATAGTAAGATATTTCATAAAAATTTTAATCAATTTTTTTGTTCAAATTCTAATATGAGACAAAAACTTGTGAAAAAGGGTTGGATCAATGATTCTGGAGCCAATCATCATATTACTCATTCTGATTCTAATCTTGTTGATGTTTTGGATGTTTCTGCTTTAAAAATCAAAGTTGGTCACCCAAATGGAACCTTTGCTTATGTTCATAAAATTGGGAATTTACAATTAACTCCTTATTTAACTCTTTTTGATGTTCTTGTTGTTCCTGAATATTGTGTCAGCCTGTTATCTGTTCACAAAGTTGCTAAGCATAGTAAATATCTTATTGCTTTTGATGATACTATGTGCTATGTTATGGCTCAGGGTTTGAATACAATGAAAGTTCTAGGGACTGGTAGACAAGAAGGTGGATTGTACTATATTGATGAATGTTTAGAAGGTATTGATAGAATGATTACTTGCAATGTGTCTAAAACTGTTTGGCATCATAGATTAGGTCATCCTTCTGAATCTGTTCTAAATAAACTTCAGTCTGATTTGAATTTTAAACAATGTAAAGATTATGTTTGTGAAATTTGTCATCAGGCAAAACAAACTAGAGATGTTTTTCCTCAAAGTGATCATAAATCTACTGAATTAGGTCAGCTTATACATTTAGATGTTTGGGGTCCTTACAGGGTGACTAGCAGAGATGGTTACAGATATTTTTTAACCATTGTTGATGATTACACCAGAGCTGTCTGGGTATACTTGTTAAAAACTAAAGATGAAGTGTTTGAGAACACTGTTGTTTTTTATAACTTGTTAAAAAATCAGTTTAATAAAACCATTAAGACTTTAAGAAGTGACAATGGGGCTGAGTTTGTTAACAAAAATTTTACTAATTTTGTTGAGACAAATGGTATTGTGCATCAAACTTCTATTCCTCATACTCCTCAACAGAATGGGATTGTAGAAAGAAAGCATAGACATATTCTTAATGTTGCTAGAGCTCTTTTGTTTCAAGGGGGTATTCCCTTAAATTTGTGGACTGAATGTGTTCTGACTGCTTGTTATATTATTAACAGATTACCTTCTTCAGTGCTAAATGGAAAAACTCCTTATGAGATGATCTTTAATAAACCTCCTTTTTTCTCTCACTTAAGAAACTTTGGTTGCTTATGTTTTTCAAAAAATTTAAATGTCTTGGATAAATTTCAAAGCAGGTCTTCTAAATGTATTTTAATTGGTTATTCTAATTCAAAAAAAGGGTACAAGCTTCTTTCTCTCAATGATAACAAAATATTTTTTTCTAGAGATGTTAAGTTTTTTGAAAACATTTTTCCTTTAAAACATAAACAACAAGTTAAAGATTCTGAACAAGTTTTAGTTCAAGAAACCTTTTTTGATTTATATGAGCAGCCTTCTATTCCCAATGATGAAGTGAGAGGAAATGAGGTAAGTGATGGTAGCAACCATTCTCATTCTGGCAGTGCTTCTTCTAGCTCTACTAATGAGAATCTGGATGCTGCTGCTAATGATTTGAATGGAAATAATTCTGAGGGTGATGATTATGTTGTCAATAATGAAGATGCTCATATGCAGAATCAACAAATCAATGATTTACAAATTGAAAATGAAAATAACAACAATGTTATTGATAATAATTCTGATCAGGTTCTTAGAAGGTCTGAAAGAGTTTCTGTGTTTCCTGCTAACAAATATAAAGACTTTGTTATTAATAGCAGTGTTAAATATGGCATTGAAAAGTTTGTTTGTTATTCTAACTTGCATCCTACTTGTGTTTCCTTTATTTCTGAGCTTAATAAAAGCACTGAACCTAGTAGATATAGTATTGCTTGTAAAGAAAAACATTGGGTAGATGCTATGAATCTTGAGATGGAAGCTCTTTATAGAAACAATACTTGGGAATTAACTAATCTTCCTGAAGGAAGAGAACCAATTGGATGTAAGTGGATATATAAGATTAAGTATAAATCTAATGGTGAAATAGAAAGATATAAAGCTAGGTTGGTTGCTAAGGGTTATAGTCAAAAGGAAGGTGTAGATTTTGATGAAACTTTTTCACCTGTTGTAAAGATTGTAACTGTTAGGTGCTTAATTGCTTTAGCTGTTCAAAATAATTGGTGTTTGTATCAACTTGATATAAATAATGCTTTCTTGTATGGTGACCTTGAAGAAACTGTTTATATGAAACTGCCTGAAGGTTTCTTTGACAAGAGTGATACTAGAGTATGCAAGTTGAATAAGTCTCTTTATGGCTTAAAACAAGCTCCTAGACAATGGAATGCTAAGCTTACTGAAGCTTTAATTGGTGATGGTTTTATGCAAAGTAAAAGTGATTACTCACTTTTTACTAAGACTGGTAATGGTGTTTTTATTGCATTGTTAGTATATGTTGATGATATTATTATCACTGGCAATAATGAAGCTGAAATTGATAAGTTTAAATCTTATCTTAAAACCAAATTTTTGATAAAAGATTTAGGGAAGCTCAAGTATTTTTTAGGCATTGAAGTTGTTGACACTAATGATGGTTTATGTTTAAACCAAAGAAAGTATTGTTTAGATCTTTTATCTGAATTTGGCCTTCTGGCTGGGAAGCCAGTCAGTGTACCTTTGAATCCTAATGTTCAATTGTCTAGTTGTGAGTCAATTGATGATCCTATTCTTGAAAATATTACAGAATATCAAAAGTTGATTGGCAAGCTTATTTATTTGACTCATACTAGACCTGATATTGCATATACTGTTCATTGCTTAAGCCAGTTTATGCATAAACCTCTTGCTTCACATCTTAAAGTTGCACTTAGAGTATTGAGATACTTAAAAGGTGCACCTGGGAAAGGTATCTTGATCAGCAGGTTTGATTCTTTTAATCTTGAAGCCTATGTTGACTCTGACTGGGCCAAATGCATTTCAAGCAGGAGGTCAGTTACTGGTTACTTTGTATATTTTTGTGGTTCTTTGGTATCTTGGAAGAGTAAGAAACAAAACACTATATCTAAGTCATCTACTGAAGGTGAATATAGGGCAATGGCTTCTGTTACTTGTGAAATAATTTGGATTGTGAAAATCTTGCAGGATTTACAAGTTACTAATGTATTGCCTGTTAAGTTGTTTTGTGACAATAAATCTGCAATTAAGATTGCTACCAACCCTGTGTTCCATGAAAGAACAAAGCATCTTGAAATTGATCTACATTTTGTTAGAGAAAAGATACTTGCTGGTGTTATCAAAACTGAGAAAATAGAGTCTGCTTTAAATATAGCAGATATTCTAACAAAAGGGTTGGATACAAAAACTCATGAGATTATTTGTAACAAACTAAAGCTTGTTAACTTATTTGAGAATAAGATTAAGGGGGGATGTTGAAGTTATAATCTCATTCTCTTGATCTGCTTATCAATTATCATATAATGTCTTGTTATTGTTTAGCTTATTGTATGATTAGTGTTGCAGGAGGACTTGGAGTGTGAGTTTTATGCTTATAAGGACTGGAGCTGTACGTTTGGAAGAAGATTGAAGTACAGGGACTAATGTTGTAATTTGTCAATAGTTGTGTGTGTATATATACTTCATGTCATTCAGATTTAGGGTTAAGAACCCTAAATCTAAAATACACACACACATAATTTTCTCTCTCTCTTTATTCGATATATATATATACAAATATATATATCTGCTTAATGATCTGTAATAATAATCTAGGTTTTTGATTATTGATTGTAATAGAACATTCAACAAATAGTTGAGTGAATCATACTTGACTAGCAAGTGTGATTTTGTGGTTGATTGTTTCTAATCTATTTGAGAATAGATTAAGGTTTCTGGTGATAAATTGAGATTTATTCTTTGTTCAATAAGATCATCCAACTTTACTCCTCAAGTGACCTTTAACTTGAGGGGATCTCAACCCTTATCGGTTAGCATAATAAAAGTAGGGATTATAACCTGTGAATGTAACTAACTATGACAAAATGTCTATGTTATGTAAAGATCTCGTAAAATGTCTATGTAATGTAATTAACTTTCAAATCCTGGTTATTGGATGTACCCGGATATATGTGGCAACCATATAAGTTGTCACGTGTAAGTTTTTTGATTGGTCAGCTACATACAATAATCGTGATTTGAAAGTTCATTACATGACATAGACATTTTACAAGATCTTTACATAACATAGACATTTGGTCATAGTTAGTTACATCCATAGGTAATAATCCCATAAAAGTAACTAGCAAACCTTTTTACTATTATTATAGGAGTACTTTATATACATCTTTGATATAAACCTAAAAAAAACTACAAAGGGAAATAAGTTGAATATACTTGATGATATATATTGACTTGCACTCAAGGAGTGTTCGGAAACAAGTTAAACCACGTACATGCATATGAGTGAAATACTGGTCTTTGCCGTATAAACCGAACATAGAAGTCTCCTGCAAACAGTCAAGGAGTGTGATGGAAACTGTTGTTGGTGGTTGTTAATTAATGGGCCTTGAGTTTGTGATATAAGATAAAGTCAACGTGCAAACTCTGACTTTGTAGTATTACCCAATTGTTGCTCCATTTCCCAACTCAGCTTAGTTGCCATTCCGTTGTGATCTGGTATATATTCCTTTAGCACATTATATAAAGTTAAATCTATCACTATATTGTTATCCTTATGTTAAATAATAAAATAATATATCTATAAATGGTTTTACAACATGTCATGTAATGTACCCCTCCGTCCCATTTTAGTTGTTCTACAAGTTTTAAAGCTTATTTTGCTTTTCACCTTTTTACCTCTATTAAAGTTTTTTATATCAATTTAACTCCGGTTCACATATTTTTGTCAAAAATATTAGTACGGACTAGTAGGTTTTTAACGACATTTATATAACGAATGGCTAACAGAGCGATCCTTTGTTAGTCTAATAAAATCATTCGTGAAAAGAGGTTGAATAGAGGGATGTATGCGGAAAGAAGTGGTACCTCAAGCTTAGAAAGGAGTTCTTGAGCAGTGGGAGCAGACACAATAATGCGACGAGCAATAGGCGTGATAAATCCTTCATCGACGGCCTTATCTATGAACAACAACAATGAGTTGTAGTATCCATCTACGTTCAACAATCCGACCTGTATTCATTAAGAAAATGTAATTATCTGGTTATATATAGACTGTATATCATATTATGAGAAGCTCAAACAATTTTGTCGACGTAACGAAAATTGACTAAACACTTTTACTTCTTTAAATGTGAACTTAATTATAGCCATCTCTTCAATATTAGGATTTTGATTTCAATATCTACTTCTTTAAACTTGAGAACTGGGAATTATCTATTTTTAAACTGCACAAAATATTCTTTTGAAAGTGATTTAATTACTCGTAGTAGTTAGTGAATTTTTGTTTGTAAATGGTTGCTTAGAAATGACGGTATGGTACTCGATAGGAACCAAAAGGAAAAGGGAATTTGAAGTTGGGCCTCATTTGGTGAGTGTAGACAAAATCTGTGGGCCGCATTTAATTAACAGATAGTGGTCTAAATGGGTAAATGGTATAAATTGAAACTAAAAAAAATAAATATAAAAATACGATTGTTATAAACTGTGAAATGTTATATTTTTATAAGCCATGAAAAAAAATGACATTTTCATTTGTTTGCAAATATAACATTATTTATCTTGTTGAAGCTCTTTGCAAAGATTTTATATGATTATCTATCACATATATTCTAATGCGAGTATATGTTGGTACCACATATTTTGGTAAACATATCATATTATACAAATTATATAGCATAACGTATCAATATTTTATGCACAATGATAACTTTATCAAGATGCATAGTACTTTTATTAATTTTCATATTCTAAAAATAACTAGTTACCGGTTTTTCATGTATCCCGAGTTGTGCCCATGTAATAACTTCAAGAAGCTCTTCAAGTGTACCATAACCACCTACAAACATTGTAAGTTAAATATATATTGCAACCAACTAAAAGAAAATAAAGACTACAAACAAGAGTGTGAATATTTTACCTGGCAAAGCGATAAACGCGTCGGCTTGACGAGCCATTTCAGCTTTCCTTTGATGCATATTCGATACCGGCTTTACCTCTCCAATTGTTTCTCCGATGATCTTCAATTTCAAACATTTTTATCCATTTTTAATTTTAACTAAATATGGAGCAAAACAAATAAGAAAACTATCATTATCAAAAAGATCTAGGTCAAATATTGAATGTAACAATTATATTACCTCTTTAGGCATAAGGAATTTAGGAATAACCCTGTCCAAAAATTATAAGAACAAAGCATAAATTAAAAGATCTTCCAAGTACAAGTATTTAGGTTTTATATACAAACACAACCCAATAAATATATATGAAGAATAACAAGAGAATATGTGGTCCAACCCAATAACGTGGCGACCACCATCATAAACAGCTTGAGAGATGAGGCCCATCAAACCAATGCTTCCACCTCCATATACCAAGTTTATGTTCCTCTCAACCTGGATATATCCACATTGATTCCATTGTTGGAACCACGTTAAATGTGACCGTCACTGATCGTTTATCATTCGTGATATGATAATTGACGATAACTGAAATCCCTATGTCTAGTAACTATACGATGGGCGTATTTACTCTTAAAGACATATTATAGGGTTTCCCATTAGATGATTGGAACTACGGGGACTTATATTGCACATACTAAACACCAAGGGGCTAAAGTTGTAAATGTTCTCTCTATAAATAGAGAGCCATGTACAAGAATTCTAACCCTAATCTTGCACCCTCTTTGTGTGTGTTTTCTCTCCATACTCATACCCATCTTTAATCAATCATCTCGTTCTGGGAACCCGCAATCAATGGCAAACATTATTGCTCTTACAGGTCCTCTGGATCAGGTACACATTATTATTATTATCATGTTTTCATTATGTTATCAATACGAATCATAATTAATTCCAACATGTGGTATCAGAGCCATTGGTTCATTCGATCTCCTTGATTCGTATTTGTTTCTTTTTATTTTGTTCCGTAAATTATTTGGAACATAATTATCAAAAGCATGATATGATTCGTCTTTGCGGCTGATCCGAACCAAAACCATATGTACCTTATCTTTTGTACATCAATGGACGATCGGTTCCATGTGCTGCCGCCTTAAAAACAAAAAACCAAAACATCATTTTGTGGTTGATCCATTCTCACAAAACAAAATAAGGAAATTATATTATTATTATTTAGTTCCTTATTATGGACTTAAAAATCATAATTACGATGTGATTGAATCAAGAGAATCTTTAATTTTGGTTCAAAATCTTGATCAGGCAAAACATATATGTCGGCTGTGATGAGAAAGAATACAAACATAATATGAAGTCGAGTTCGACCTCAATTACATGTCAAGTTCGACCTCCCTTATTTGTTTAGATTTTATTTAACCTTTATTGAATTCGACCTAATTTTAAGTCAATTTTGATTTAGACTTTATTGAATTTGACCTTATTTAATTATTTAATTCGACCAAACTAAGGTGGAGTTCGACCTTAATTGTCGAGGTTGATTTATTGAGTTTGATCATAACTTGTTGAATTCAACTTACTTGTCGAGTTCTTCTTAAATGTTGAATTTGACTTACTTGTTGAATTCTCCTTAATCGTTGAGATCAATCATAACTTGTTGAATTCAACTTACTTGTCGAGTTCTTCTTAAATGTTGAATTCGACTTACTTGTTGAGTTCTTCGTAATCGTTGAGATCAATCATAACTTGTTGAATTCAACTAACTTGTTGAGTTCTTCTTAAATGAAGATTTTGACTTACTTGTTGAGTTCTCCTAACTGTCGAGTACAATTTTACTTTAAATTTTATGGCAAAATTTATTACCCAAATTACGAAAATAGATTATTCTGAGACATTTTACCATAACAGCTCGACTCCGTCAGGGGCTGCCGCCCCTTGGACCCTGCTTCCAGGGGAGCTGCCCCGGACCCCCGTAACTTAGGGGCTTCGCACTAAAATACATGGTTTCAATATTTGTGCCCAAAGGTCAAATATGATTCTCATGTTGCATTCTTGTTCCTTTTACATGATAAACACTTAGTATATTAATTCTGCCCAAAGGTGATTTAATATGCTTTGTGTGCCAAAAGGGCTATTCGCATGCATAATATACACGATTCTTAATTTTGTGCCCAAAGGTCAAAAGATAAGCGTTGTGTTGCATGACCCTAATGCTCATTTATACTTAGATATTAGTTATTTCTGCCCAAAGGTGATGTAACATCTAAGTAGAGCCTTACTTTAGCCTATTGTTTTGGTGTTTACAATAGGCTTATCTATCACTAGCTTCATTACTATAATAATGGTCATAGTCTCATTATTCTAAGGAACATTACTATTATGCCTACTTATTTTAGGCATTACTTTAGTTCCATTACTATTAAGAGACATTACTTAGTCTGCCTTAGATAGCTAATCATGTCACTATAAGAACATTACTATTTGGCCTACTTATTTTAGGCATACTATAATAATCTTCTATCACTTGTATCATAAATTTATATACTCCTTATCTCCGCTATAGTACCTAACTTAGGCATTGAGCCACTTGCCGGTGCAAACTTTGCTTCATAAAAAAGATTAATTATCTCTAACTTTGTAGATTCTAGACCTTGATTGTGCCATTCGCCATAATAAACCCACTGCTATTACTGCTACCTCTTTCGTATCTTAGAAAGCGAATTTTGAAAAGTGGGATAAGGTGAATCACTTATCACTAATGATGGTCAAGAACTCTATTAATCCCTGTATCCGATGAGCTATCTCTTTAAAGGAACGTCTAAGGCACATGCAAGTAGCTTAATTAAAAAAAAAAAAAAAAAAAAAAAAAGGAAATAACAGTGTTCGTGAACACATAATGAAGATGACTGACATGACTCATAAATTTAAGAGTCCTAAAATGGAAGTATCTGACAATTTTCTTGTGCACTTTAAAATAACCACATTGCTTGCTCATTTCGACACTTTCAAAATTAACTTTAACGCTATGAAGGATAAACCGTCGATGAGTGAAATAATCGCAATGTGTGTGCAAGAAAAGGGTCTCCTCAAGTTGGGCCAACCATGAAGTCGTTCACTTAACTATCACTGCTAATTCCAATAAAAGGAAAGATAATAACAGTATTAAGACTGCAAATAAAGTTCAAAATACTAATCATGGTGCTATTTCCTCTAGCTCTAAGTTCTTGACAAGCAATCCTAACTGTAAATTATGTTGTGTCATATGCCACAGTCAGAAAGATTGCCCTAATATCAAGAAATGGCTAGCTAAGAAAGGTAACTTACTTAATGTAATATTTGATTCCTTTAGTATTGATGTTCTAATTAATACATGGTGGGATGACTCTTGGTCATAATTTTCTCACAGTCTTTGTTGTCTCTTAATATTGATGACATAACTAAAACAAAGACAAAATCACCTAAGCAATTAGAGAATTCCTCCATGTTGTGGCATAAATGTTTGTCCACATCTCATGAGTTCGCATGGTACGACTCATAAAGAATGGAATATTACATTCTCTTGACTTTAGTGATTTTGGAACATGTATTCAATGCCTCAAAGGCGAAATGACTAAAGGGAATAAGAAAGGAGCCACTAGAAGTTCCATTTTGTTGGAAATAATTCACACTGATTTTAGTGGTCCCTATCCCGCATCCATCACAGGACAAACATCATTTATTACATTCATTAACGATTATTCGCGTTTTATGCACCTATATCTGATCTGAACCCTTACAAACTTTTATTGATCTTAAAACTTTGGTTTTAAACCAATTTTGATCGTAAAAATAAATGCTGTGAGATCAGATAGAAGAGGTAAGTATTATGGCAGACATACTGATATTGGTCAAGCTCCTGGTCCTTTACATAACTTTTGCAAGGAACATGACATAAATTATCCAATACACCATATCTGGTTCTCCTCAACAAAATGGTGTTGCTAAAAGAAGAAATAAAACCTTAAAGGACATGGTGAAAAGTATGCTTGTCAACACTAACTTACCTACTTTCCTTTGGACTGAGGCCTTAAAAATAGCCATTCATATACTCAATAAGAGTTTCATCAGAATCTGTCCCTAAGACTTCTGGACAGGCAGGAAACTGAGTCTAATACATATGAACGTTATGAGGCTGTCCAACTGAAGCATAAGTTTATTACCCTAACTTATAGAAACTGGATCCTAAATCCCTTACATGTTTCTTTATCGGTTATCAGTTTTACTGTCCTTCCCACACTACTAGCATTATTGACACACAACATGTCACGTTTCTCGAGAACTAAGAGATCAGTAGGAGCACGACAAATCATAACTTAAGATTTGCAAGAAGTACAAGAAGTGGGGGGAACCATTCGTCGGTTATAATTACTCCTCCGATAATTCCTCTTGTACCCAACGCTGCTCCTAATATCACTGATCCACCTTCTCCTAATAAAAATCCTCCTAATCAGGATACTACTAATGCTAAAGCATCTTCCTTACTAAACCTGAAAATCAACTCAGGAGATCATCTAGGTCATGCAGGGCCACAAACTTTGATGATTTCATAACTTATTACACTGAAGTTGAGGACATTGGAAAGCTTACTGATCCTACCTCTTATTGAGAAGCCATTAATAGCGATCATGCCACTTAGTATAATGAAGCCATGATTTAAGGGCTTAATTCTATGCAGCATAATGACGTTTGGGACTTGGTTGAATTTTCTGAAGAATCCAAACCTGTAGGTTGTAAATGGATATTCAAAACCAAATTAGACCCGAATGGAAACGTTGAACGCTATAAAGCCAAACTGGTTGCGAAGGGCTTTACTATAAGGAAGGAATCGATTATCAAGAGACTCTTTCTCTTGTCTCTCATAAAGATTCCTTAAGGACCGTCATGGCATTCGTAGCTCATTATGATTTAGAGTTACATCAAATGGATGTCAAGACCACTTTCCTGAATGAAAGCTTGCAATAAGACGTATAGATGTGACAACCTGAAGGATTCATTCCAGAAGGTAAAGAGCATATGGTCTGCAAGTTGAATTAGTCCATATATGGGTTGAAGCAAGCATCACTAAAATGGTACCTTAAGTTTGATGAAGTCATAAAAGGACAAGACTTCCTAAAGAATCAAGTGGATTAATGCACCTATCTCAAGATCAGTGGGAGTAAATTTACAATCCTTGTTTTGCATGTGGATGATATTATACTTGCAAGTAACAACTTGGATATGTTGCGTGAGTCGAAGCATTTCTTTTGCAGAATGTCGACATGAAAGTTCTCGGTGATACCTCTTATGTCATAGGTATCGAAATACATCGAGATAGGCGTAATGATGTTCAAAATCTTTCTCAAAAGGCTTATATTGAACACATCTTAGAACGTCATAACATGCAGCACTACACACCCACTATAGATCTAGTAATAAAAGGAGACGTATGTAATTGTTTCTGAAGTCCAAACATTGAGATTAAAAGGGAGCAAATGAGGATGATACCTTACTTATAAGTAGTTAAGAGCATTATGTACGCTCAGGCCTGTATTCATCCAGATATCGTTTATATTGTCGTATGCTTGGGAGTTAACTATCTAATCCCGGATTAACATATTGGAAAGCGGCTAAAAAGATTCTACGATATCTGTAAAGGACCAAAGACTACACATTAACTTATAGAAGAGGTGACAACTTAGAAGTAGTAGGATGTTCTGATTCCAATAAGAAATCTACTTTTGAATATACTTTTATGATTAGCTGGCAGACCTAACTCTTGACAGAGTCATAAACAGAAACTGACTACAACATCCATCATGATGGTTGAATGCATTGTCATCTATATTACCATGTCATGAGATGTTGTTAAAGAACCTGGTCAGTGGACTGAAAGTGGTCAACTTTATTACTAGACCGTTGAAGCTCTACTGTGATAACTCAGCTACCGTAACTTTCTTGAATAGTAACAGTTCAACTGGCGCTGAGATGTATCTCGATACAAAGTATTTGTTTGTACGCAAACGGATTGAGGAAAATGTTCTTTGTATTGAGTACATAAGTACACATAATATGCTAGTGGATCCAATGACTGAAGGTCTTCCTCCTAAAATCTTTGTAGGACACGTGTCGAAGATGAGGCTTATTAAAGGACCTATTATAATAGCATGTTGTACTTATTGGTCATTATTATTATCTTAATAAAAAAAATTTTCCTCTATATTCAGATTTTGTTTGTCTATTAGCTACACTTTGAGCTCATAATGGTGTATAGACATTATTATAACAAAATTTGTCTTAGTCAATTGATCATTGCTTATTAGTTTTAAATTTGAGTCATAGTTTGACTAGTGGGGGTCCTGAGTTGATGTTCTTCTCTACGACTGTACTTATTGACTATGATTTCAGTTTAAAACAAAATGAGTATTATCCCGGCCGGACTTATTGAATACTCATAGATAAATGATCGCTTGGTCAAGTGGGAGAATGTTGGAACCACGTTAAATGTGACCGTCACTGATCGTTTATCATTCGTGATATGATAATTGACGATAACTGAAATCCCTATGTCTAGTAACTATACGATGGGCGTATTTACTCTTAAAGACATATTATAGGGTTTCCCATTAGATGATTGGAACTACGGGGACTTATATTGCACATACTAAACACCAAGGGGCTAAAGTTGTAAATGTTCTCTCTATAAATAGAGAGCCATGTACAAGAATTCTAACCCTAATCTTGCACCCTCTTTGTGTGTGTTTTCTCTCCATACTCATACCCATCTTTAATCAATCATCTCGTTCTGGGAACCCGCAATCAATGGCAAACATTATTGCTCTTACAGGTCCTCTGGATCAGGTACACATTATTATTATTATCATGTTTTCATTATGTTATCAATACGAATCATAATTAATTCCAACATCCATTAAATTGAAAACTTACATAATATGATATGTTATTATTTGGATTGATGATAAGGTTATACAAAACGTCCACATTGTTTACACAATATACTATACCTTGTTTTTCGCGTACATATAATAACACTTCTAAACAGTTTTAATTTCAGGACAATCTATATATGTCAAAATCAATATCAAAATTTTTAATTACTAGACGGATGCCCGCGCGATGCAGCGGTGATGGTGATAGCGACGAAGGTGTGGCGATGTACGGCGGTACGGTGGTGGTGGCGTGGTGTTGAATGTAAATTAATTGATTTAAGAGGGATTAATATGGTTCTTTAAGGGTTGGAGGATCTATGTTGTAATTTATTTCATTAAGGGTATTATAATTAATAGGTGAAGATGTTTAAGTTAGTGAATAAAGAAGATGGGTAATATGGTCATTTCAAAATCTTAATTACTTAAAAGGGAAATGGGTAGTTTGCTTTATAGAGTAGAGTAGTATAGAAATGATGTGTCTAAACTCTAAACAAACAAAAGTAGATTTTGATTTATCTAGTTTTCAATCCGAGAAAATTTCATTACATCACCCTGTGGTTTGCCATATTATCAATTTTCGCCCCTGTGCTATTTTTTTATTATTACTTCACCTTGTGGTGATTTTTTGTATCATTAGAAACCCCTCTCCCAAACGGACGTTAGTGTGGCTCCGTCAAAGCTCTCATGTGCACTGCACATGAGGGTAAATTAGTCATTTTGCTTCTAAAACACTCATTTCACCTTTCCATTTCAAACAATCACATCAAATCCTTTTTTCCCCAAAAACTCTTTTCTTCCCCAATATTTCTTTTTTAATAACAATTAATAATCCTGTGGATCAAACCTTAAACAAACAAAATCTTTATAAATCTGAATCCCAAATTTGATCTATCATCATCATCATCAATATCAACAAAACCCAAATTTAAAAAGAAAAAAATCAAAAGATTTTCATATATATAAACAATCTATAACTATATATTATCCCATATCTATAACTCCAAATCAATCTTTAGATCTAATCCATCCTCCAAATATTTTCTCCTTAAATTTTCACAATCAAAACACAATCTATAACCGCAATATATACAGTAATACGATAGATACACACACACACACACACACACACACATATATATATATATATATATATATATCATATTCCTATTCGTATTCATAATTATTCAATAAACCCCTCATCCCCTCTCCAACAGTATCCGATTTGTAGATCCTATGTCACCAACACAATCGTCGTTTCTTCTTGCTTTCAGTATTCAATCAATTAATGCTACATATATATATATAATAACTAAAGAAGAGGTGGAAAAAGAGATATATATATCAATCAATATATATATTAACTAAAGAAGAGGTGGAAAAAGAGATAAGGAAACCAGATGCAGTTGCAATTGACAGAGTGATACATATATTCATGTCGATTTGTATGATATGACGCCATTGTTAACATATACGGAGTATATATATATATAATGGATTTGGATTTAACATATATCTACATATATATAATGGATTTGGATTTAACATTATATTATTAGTTATGGGAATAAATTGTATATATATAGATGATGATGAAGAAGTGTTAGAAAAGAAAAGATAGAGACCAGATAGAGTTTTTCAAGAGAATTAATTTGGATTGATGATAAGGTTATACAAAACGTCCACATTGTTTACACAATATACTATACCTTGTTTTTCGCGTACATATAATAACACTTCTAAACAGTTTTAATTTCAGGACAATCTATATATGTCAAAATCAATATCAAAATTTTTAATTACTAGACGGATGCCCGCGCGATGCAGCGGTGATGGTGATAGCGACGAAGGTGTGGCGATGTACGGCGGTACGGTGGTGGTGGCGTGGTGTTGAATGTAAATTAATTGATTTAAGAGGGATTAATATGGTTCTTTAAGGGTTGGAGGATCTATGTTGTAATTTATTTCATTAAGGGTATTATAATTAATAGGTGAAGATGTTTAAGTTAGTGAATAAAGAAGATGGGTAATATGGTCATTTCAAAATCTTAATTACTTAAAAGGGAAATGGGTAGTTTGCTTTATAGAGTAGAGTAGTATAGAAATGATGTGTCTAAACTCTAAACAAACAAAAGTAGATTTTGATTTATCTAGTTTTCAATCCCCACTATCTAGCATTTCCTTCTAATATTAATATTATTTGTAAATATGATTAAAGTAATCCTCAATAATATAATAAAAACAACATACATTTTTTGTTTAGTTATTTATACTCCACTACAACAAATATGTCATTTGTTAACTTTCATTTCTTTGCACTTTTAATAAATGTGAAAAACATTATTAATTTTTTCACACTTATAAATGTGTAAAAAGAACTCACATTTAAAAGTGTGAATGAATTTAAAGAATCAAAATCTTTTCACACTTATATATGTAGAAACAAAAAATTCACATTTTCAAGTATGTAAAAGTATATAATTGTTCACACTTAAAAGTGTGGAAGTAATTTGTGACACCAAATTTCCTTACACAAGAGGAAGTGCGAGAAAATTGAGTGTGACAAATTAGCTCTCACACTTTTAAGTGTGAACATTTTATTTATACATTTATAGTTGTGAAAAAAGTATGACTTTTTTAATTTTTTCACACTTTTAAGTGTGAAATTTTTTTATACAGTTTTAAGTGTTAACAAATTAACATATTTTTTCACATTTTTTAAAATTGTAAAAAAATAAGTATGAGCAAATGACATTTTTGTTGTTGTGCTTAATTGTGTTTATTTATGAAAAGAAATTCCATGCTCATACATATCGTAACCATTAAATATTTCTTTAAGTTAAACTAAGTATTTTAGAACTAAACTAACTTGGGGGGAGTTATTGTCTATCGTTGGTCTCTATGGTAGAATCAGTCGGGGGACCTGAGAGGCGGTGGTTTACCCTGCGGCGGATGTCAGCGGTTCGAGTCCGCTTATCTATATTAGATTAGTCTTAGTTAGTGATCCCGGCTTAGTGAGTCCTTTCTTCCGTGATGAACTGTAGAAGCGCTTTTGCTACTGAGAAAGCGAACGGTCAGCGCGAAGGTTCAAGACTTAGCCGAACGTTAGCGAAATACTTTAAGTTGATACTACTTTTACTAATTGAGAGGGCTTGTCCATATAACTATAACTTATTAACTTTCTCATAGGTAGAGGTTATTATATTATAGCCTAGGATTAGTCTGGCTCGAGCCCGACCCAATTGTATAAAAGAAATAATAAAAGTATCACACATAATATATGATGAATATACCATAATATACATGTTTTAGTGATTTAAGAGAGTTCATGAGTATGGAGGTACTAATGCATTTCACCTTAAACATGTTTTAGTGATTTAAGAGAGTTCATGAGTATGGAGGTACTAATGCATTTCACCTTAAACATGTTTTAGTGAATTAGTTTTGCTAATTATGGTCTTAAGAGTTCTAATAATTAATAAGTAGTCTAGTGTTGTACCGACAGTTGATGAATTATAAACAAATGACAAAATGTGACAAAATTACTAATGACGAACCACAAGAATACAAAGAATTACCAGCAACATCAATTTTGTTGTAACCGCATTAATTGGAAAATATGTCCTTATATAGAGAACATTTTGTAAATATGTTTCAATAATGCACTAATAATGATACAGTATATATTCTTGTTGTAAAAATTTCATTAAATGATGTCCCTCAAAATCTTATAAAAGAGTCTATTCTAGCTTTTCCCAAAAGATTAGTAAATTAAATATGTTTCAATAATGCACTAAATAATGATACAGTATATGATCTTTACAATGATCACTTATACTACATCCAATATCAGGTGATACTTTGATGAAACAAAAATTGTTTAACAACTTTCAAACTAATTGCCACTAAGCTCTTGACTTAGTAGTTCAAGGAGGTGTGAAAGGCTTTATGGAGTTTAAATACACAGATATTGACGTTTATTTACTAACATGGGGAAAAAACTAACTGCTAACCACTAACATTTGCCGTTAAAAAAAAAAAATCAAATTGGAAGAAGCTAAGGTAGATGTATATAGTAATATATACCAATTGGTTGCCGAGTTGGATGGCAGCAAGGCGGTAGACAGGGTTTCTACCGGGGCTGCTACCACAAAATACACAAATACGCTTAAATCTTGATTGTTTCACCACCAGCGTCCCTCCGCCATGATTGTTGCTTTCCATATTTAGAAACAGTCTCAACTCTCCTTGTTGCTTAAAACTCAATTAAATCAGAATTCAGAAATGCAAACAGAGTTTTTTTTATTGTGGCATATTGAAAGTGAAAGTGGGGTTGAGAGGTTGGGGCTTGTGGATGGTATGAACTGAGAGATACATACACCTACACACTTGTATTTATAGCTCTCTTTCTATATATATATACATATACATACGTAGATATGTACATATATATATTGTGTGATACATAAAATAATATCTCATTAATTTTTTTTTTCTTTTTTCCCGTTAGGTAAATTGCAAGACTTTTTTACATTTGTTTTTAACGGCAAGTTACTATACTTTTACTCTCAAACTATCCCAAAAGTCTAAAATGAGTTTTGTGGAATAACTTCGATACTGTTATGCCCACAACGTGTTGGTACATTTTCCGTTCCAATAAATACAAGTTAATGTACGTCTATAGTTACGTACGTATAAATAATACTATGTTATAGATTAGGAAAATGCTAAATACAGTCCTAAAAGCTCTAGTTAACATACTTACAAGCGTTGTATTTTTTTATATTAAAAGTTCATCCCTGAATTTTATGATAAGTATATAATTATTTTATGGATCATCTTAACTATAACCTTTAAAGTTTTATTTAGCATAATGTCATATAATTCCCATGGACGGAGGCAGCATGGGGGCAGTGGGGTCAGCTCCTTCCACTCCAATTTTAGTACAATGTAATTTTTTAGAATTTAAATGATATATTTGTAATTTTTTTTCTAAAAGTAAGAAAAAATAAGTAGGAAATAAATACAAATTATACCTCCGTTGTCATAAACTTATTCTTTGAAAGTCATTGGTCACTGAAACATTAATTTTGAGGTATATCTCTTTATTGGAGAATAAAAAACTTGAGTTGTTTTGCTTTTTAATAAAAAGAATGAAGAAAGGTTTAAGAAAAAACTTTCTTTGTTTGAGTATGTAAATGTGTTGTACATTATTAGTGTAGTTGTTTGTAGAAAAATTATTATTTTTTCAAATTGTTATACGAGTATATAATTATCACAAGCAACTAATTATAATAATCATAATAGTTATGTAAGAAAAATATATATACAAGCTAATTATTTTCTAAAAAGTATATCTTTTGGGTTTCTTGCATTATGATTGAATACATTTTCTATTCTCGAGCTAGGGCCATTTTTTTCACATTCTCGGATACGACTCTAATAAGTATGACAAGCAACTTTTAAAATTGCCCCCTCGCAAAAAATTTCTGGCTCCGTCTCTGATAATTCCTGTAGTTTGTATCTATATTTTCATTATATCTAGATAAAATGATTATAGTTTTGGGACGTCCAAATAAGTTCTAACATCGTCTTTTGAATGAATGGACAGGTTGATAGTAATAAAGTGTTTCATTACTTTCATCGAATCTTATTCTACTCTTACTTTACTCTATAAGATCCAATATACATAATAGTTAAAATTTCAATGGTTAAGATTTGAACATTCCTCTTCTTTATAAGCTATCAAAGTCTAATTACCAAATAAGCTAACTACTTTTGCAGTTAATTGCTGTTTTTTGTTCATAAGAAATATATTATAGATCCAGTGTCAACATTACTGCTTGGATTCGGATTGATATGCCATGTGATACTCCACCGGCCATCCTAGATTGGATTCGACTCTCTAGATATAACAGAAGATTCAAGCGTATTTTGGAAACGATTACATTTGTTTGGTGGTGGGCGTGGTGGAAACAACGGAATCATATAGTTTTCAAAGGGAGTTCGATGTCTAGCATAGAGGTGTTTCATTATATTGTGTCGACGTCTTTTTCCTAGTTTAAGTTTCGATCCAGGAAACTAAATATTCATTAGTCAATTTGGGCTTTGAGCCCTTCTTTTGTGATGTAATTATACCTTTGCTTATTTCGGTGTCTTGCCGAAAATTGGTAATTTAATATAAGTTGGTTGTTCCAAAAAAAAAAAAAAATCACATCAGCATAGTTTGATAACTTGATTTGATTCGATATGATATGCAATAATGTTGTGATCTACCTATGGTTAACATAACTCAACCAAAATATCGTGCTGTAGATCTATCAATTTGCTTCTAAAACGTTCTAATATTATCTTAAAATTTCTTAAGTAATTCTTTATTTAAACATAGTTTTATAATAACTAATATCATAATATTTTTCTTTTTTAGAACGGCCAACTAAACACCTTACTATCATTCGTATCGTAAATGTTTTTTCAGAACTTTTTAACGCAAATCAAATACCACGCCAACATTTGTACGTACATTTCTCTCTTGCCACTTAATCTTTATGGTCATTGAATAACTATCTAAGTGATTGTGCACCAAACCGCGTCTAGCACTTCGTGAACGAGGGAAACTTTTTTAGGGAAAATAGGAAAAGGGTTTAGGGTTTATTGGTGATTTCTCGAAGGTAGGACAATGTCTCTTTACGCTGAAAGTATGTGTGTTAGGGTTTTCGGCCAATGATAGATCGTGCCTTATGTGGAGAAATTCTTCTCCTTTTATAGAAGAGGTTTTATTGGAGAAAAAGATTAGGGTTTAATCTTTTCTCCTTAGATTTAGTTACCATAGTTATCCGATTTCTTTCCTAGGATAATGATCCTAATTAGGGTCGGATATATATTCATCTTTGATGAATATATTTTTATATTTGGAAATGATTTATATCAATCTCTAACCATTTAATTAATTTAAGCACCTCCGGGCTTGAGCCCTTTGTGATAGTGCTTCGTGCTATGTGGTCTTCGTATAATGAATCGGAGGGTACACCATTACTAAGCAAAGCACTATCACCTTAGCGCAAAACTAATATTACATAGTATGTGTGAGTATACATGGATAGAAGGCCGCGCGATGTAGCGACGGGGTGCGGTGACGACGGTGGTGGTATGGTGGCGACGACTGGTGGTGCAGTGGCCAACGGCGAAAGAGGTAGGTTATTGATGTAAATGCTGTAAATTAATTCATGAAGAGAATTTTTGGTAGACCATGTATTTTATTTATTAGAGATGTTGATATATTATGGACATTTATTTAGACAATTCAAAATATAAATTTTAAAATATATCAATAATAGATTACCCAAAATGTTTTATAATATAATAAAGATAGTAAAAATAAAGATATTACATTAAACCTGTGTGTTGCAAGTCTTTCATCAAATTTTTCACATCATGAATTAGACGTACAATATATATATATATATTCTCTCCATATTTGTGGTTCTCACGTTAACCCTACCCTATATATATATATAGGAGGCCCATCCAATGAGAATAGATTTAAAATAAGAAATAGTAAGAACCAATAGGAAAATTACAAATAAGCAAACATTAAAAAGGGTATTTAAGACAATTGCAAAATACAATTAATTTATATTATTTTACAAGCAGTTTTTTGATTATATAAAGTTAACTGCCTATTCAAATTAGAATTAAATTTAGAACGTCTTCCATATAACTTATAGATTGTTATATACTTTCTCTTATTTTTTTTCATGATCAAATCAACAACAGCATCATCAAAAGGGACGGAGCCTGGAATTTTGATTGACGAGGGTGACGCTTGTTTAACATTTTTAACAAGTAAAAATAATTCATACAATATCTTGTTTATATTCAATATATAAAAAAACTTAAAAAACAAAGGGTGGTATTAAAGTTTTTTGAAAATAAAAGAGGTTGTAAAAGAAAATTCTGAATAAAAGCTATAAAAATTGAACCCACCAGACCCACCGTCCAAATACACTTGCATTATATGTTATGTCTTCGTCTTCAACAGCTTGCTATCCGACTTTCGGTCGACACAATTTCCGACTTCTACCCTTTTCTTTTAATAGCTCTAACTTCAATCATTTTTTACTCAGTAGATGGGGCTACAGTAAATACACATCAAGAAATCTTTAGCCGGAGTATTAAAAAATCAGTTTTATTTGCGGCTATTGGGGAGGCTAGACACCCCCTAGCCCCTCCTTGTCTCTGCCACTGATCACCAACTTTATCTTCACTATTTTGCTCACCAAACACTTGATTTAATTTCATTTGCCGGTTTTTAAGCCATATATATAAATATATGGATAATGGTAAATCAACCTAATTCATATGTCTAAAAATCAACCTAATCATAGGATGATGACATGTGGAAGAATCAAGGGATAAGATTAATAAAGAGACTTAGTGGAATATACGTGTCAAATCTTTAAGGTTTTAGGTTGATTTTTAGGCATATGAAGTAGGGTTGATTAATCATTTTCCTTAATATATGTATATATATATATATAAAAATTATGAGTACTAACTTCATTTTTCATTTATAAAATTAGAAAGACACTTTAAAAGGTGACATACCCAAAAATCGGAGCTAACTGATTGATAAACCTATCCTTCCTCTCATGCATGTATTTTATAGTGGCTGTATATTTTCGTTACACACGAAGTTATACTTGCGAACAATGTGCAGTCAAATAGGGTAGAGACTAAAGAAGCAGGTTGACGTGACTAATTAAAACATTTGGGTTTAATACGTTTGAGTCAGAAATGGGTTGACATTACTAACACGTTTAATATAGGAGTTGGGACTTTGGGTTTGGTTTGACCTTTAATTTGTAACCCGTTTTCAATTTGTCAACCCAACATAAGTAAAAATTTGGAAACATTTTTCTTTATATATGGTATATGTTGGAACCACGTTAGTGTGACCGTCACTGATCATCTATCCTTCCTGATATGATAATTGACGATAACTGAAATCCCTATGTCTAGTAAATATTCGATGGACGTATTTACTCTTAAAGACGTATTATAGGGTTTCCCATTAGGTGATTGGACTTAAGAGGACTAATGAGGCACGAATTAAACACCAGAGGGACTAAATGTGAAAATATGCTCCTTATATAAATGGAGAGTAATTAACCTAATTTAAGGTTAATCACACACATAATCACAGCCTCCCAAAACACCCAATTCGTCCTTAATCCTCTATTGAATTCATAAATTCAGAATTCATCATTCCATCCTTATTCAATCATCTTATTTTGGGAACCCGAATCAATGGCATCAATGTTTAATGCCCTCACAGGTTCATCAGGATCAACCGGTACGTGTTTATTACGAATTGAATCATGTTATATTCCAACATGTGGTATCAGAGCCAGGTTACGAAGTTAACCCTTGATTTGATTCGTTTTCGTACCCTAAATCGCGAACTGAAGAATGCAGAAACTTAAGTTCGTACGCTTCTTACGAACTTAAAGTTCGTTTGAACTCTAAATTCGTTTGAACTCTAAATTCGTTTGAACTCTAAATTCGTTTGAACTCTAAATTCGTTTGAACTCTAAATTCGTTTGAACTCTAAGTTCGTTTGAACTCTAAATTCGTTTGAACTCTAAGTTCGTAAGGCTTAACTGTGTACGAAACTTCTGCTCATCTTCGCACTTACTTCCTCACGAACTTTATCTTCGTAAGCTATTTTCGTAAGCTATTTTCGTAAGCTATCTTCGTAAGCTATCTTCGTTGCTTATGTTCGTAAGCTATCTTCGTAAGTTACTTACGAAGATAGTTAACTACTTACGAATTTATTTTTATTACGAAGTTAATAACTTCTTACGAAGTTAATAACTTCTTACGAAGTTAATTACTTCTTACGAAGTAATCACTACTTACGAAGTTAATCACTACTTACGAAGTTAATCACTACTTACGAAGTTAATCCTTATTACGAACTTAACTATCTTCGTACCATGCTTATTTTTTCATGGATTACTGATTAACTTAGTTGATTATCAAGTTCGTGCTTATGTTTTACCTTAAAGTTTAAATGGAAAAAATGACCCTTATTTTCAGAAAATAATTTTTTCTGAGGCGTTTTTACCACAGCTCGACCCCAGCCAGGGGCTCTGCCCCTTGGACCCCGCCAGGGGCTGCCGCCCCTTGGACCCCGCTTTCCAGGGGCGCTGCCCCCGGACCCCCGTAATGTGTGGGGCTTCGCACTAATGTACATGGTTTCATCATTTGCGCCCAAAGGTCAAATGTGATTCTCATGTTGCGCTCTTTTCTCTTTTGCATAATTAACACTTAGTATATTAATTCTGCCCAAAGGTGATTTAATATGTTTTGTGTAGCAAAGGGATTCTTTTCATGCCTAAAATACACGATTCTTAATTTTGTGCCCAAAGGTCAAAAGATAAGCGTTGTATTGCATGACCTAATGCTCATGTTTGCTTAGATCTTAGTTACTTCTGCCCAAAGGTGATGTAACATCTAAGTAGAGCCTTACTTTAGCTTATTGTTTTGGTGTTTACAATAGGCTTACTTATCACTAGCTTCATTACTATAATGGTCATAGTCTTATTACTCTAAGGAACAGTACTAATAGGCCTACTTATTTTAGTCATTACTTTAGTTCCATTACTCTAGAGACATTACTTAGGCTGCCTTATATAACTTATCATCTCTCTATTACTATTGGGCCTACTTATTTTAGGCATTACTTTAGAAGAGATTACTTAGGCTGCCTTATATAACTTATCATCTCTCTATTATTATTGAGCCTACTTATTTTAGGCATTACTTTAGGAGAGATTACCTTGTCTGCATAACACGGCTGATAATGTCACTATTACTATTGGGCCTACTTATTTTAGGCATTACTATAATAATCTTCTATCGCTTATGCCCTAAATGTACATCCTTCTTATTTCCACAGTAGTACCTAACCTTGGCCTTATGACGCTCAATGGTACGAACTATGCTTCATGGAAAAGTCACTTAGATCTGACTTTGGGAATGTATGACCTTGACTGCGCTATTCGTCATGATGAACCCGCTGCCCTTACTGCTGAATCCACTGCTGATCAGAAGGCGAACTTTGAAAAGTGGGAGAAGTCGAATCGCCTGTCGCTAATGTTAGTCAAGAATTCCATTGATCTGACTATTAGAGGAGCCATCCCTGACTCTGAAAAAGTCAAGGATTACCTCAAATCTGTTGAGGACCACTTCAAGGGATCGTCTAAAGCGCATGCTAGTGCCTTGATGTTGCAGATGCTTACATTGAAGTATGAAGGAACTAGCGGTGTCCGTGAGCATATTATGAAGATGACGGACATGGCCAATAAGCTTAAGACTCTAGAGATGGAAGTCTCCGATAACTTTCTGGTGCACTTCATCATGACCTCCCTGCCTGCTCGTTTTGACACCTTCAAGGTTAACTACAATGCTTTGAAGGATAAATGGTCAATGAGTGAACTTATTGGGCACTGTGTTAATGAGGAGGAGCGTCTTAAGCTGGCTCAACCTGAAGCTGTTCACCTGACCACCACTGCTAACTCCAAGAAGAGGAAGGGAAACAACGGTAAACAAACTGCGAACAAAGTCCAAAAGACTAATCATGGTGCAGTTGCCTCTGGCTCTAATTCCTCGACTGGCAAACTTAAATGCAACTTCTGTCGTGACAAAGGACACCGTCAGAAGGATTGCCCTAAGTTCAAGGAGTGGCTAGCTAAGAAAGGTAACGTACTTTATGTAATATTTGATTCCTTTACTACTGATGTACCTGTTAATACATGGTGGGGTGACTCTGGTTCTATGGTTCATGTAACCAACTCATTACAGGGGTTCCTTACAATCCAGAAGCTACCAAAGGGCCAAAGAAAGCTTAGAGTTGGAAGTGGTGATCTCTTAAATGTCGAAGCCATTGGAACTTATGTCTTACATATGAGCACCGGAAAAGGCATTAGACTAATAGATACCTTATTTGTACCGAGAATTACTCGGAACCTTGTATCTATTTCTAGACTAGACCTTGAAGGTTATGTAACGATTCATGGTTTCGGCAAGATTGCCATAACTCGTAATAATGAATTGCTTGGTCGTGGTTTTTTGGATGGATTGCTGTATAAGTTAGAACTAGATCATAATTTCTCACATTCTTTGTTATCTCTTAATGTTGATGATATAACTAAAACAAAGACAAAATCACCTAAACGAGAGAATTCCTCCATGTTGTGGCATAAACGTCTTGGCCACATCTCACGAAATCGCATGACACGACTCGTAAAGGATGGAATCTTACCCTCTCTTGATTTTAGTGATTTTTAAACATGTATACAGTGCCTCAAAGGGAAGATGGCTAAAGGGAATAAGAAAGGAGCCACAAGAAGTTCCAACTTGTTGGAAATAATTCATACTGACATAAGTGGCCCCTATCCCGCATCCATCACGGGACATACATCATTTATTACATTCATTGACGATTATTCTCGTTACATGCACCTGTATTTGATCAAAGAAAAATCTGAATCCTTACAAACTTTTGCTGATTTTAAAACTTTGGTTGAAAACCAACTTAATCGTAAAATAAAAGTTGTGAGATCAGATAGAGGAGGTGAGTATTATGGTAGACATACTGACATTGGTCAAGCTCCTGGTCCTTTCCATAATTTTTGTAAGGAACATGGCATTATTAACCAATACACCATGCCTGGTTCTCCTCAACAAAATGGTGTTGCTGAAGGGAGAAACCGAACCTTAATGGACATGGTGAGAAGTATGCTTGCCAACACTAACCTACCTACCTTTCTTTGGACTGAGGCCTTAAAAACAGCCGTTCATATACTCAATAGGGTTCCATCAAAATCTGTCCCTAAAACTCCTCATGAGATCTGGACAGGTAAGAAACCGAGTCTAAAATATATGAAAGTATGGGGCTGCCCTGCCGAAGCAAAAGTCTATAACCCTAACTTAAAGAAACTGGATCCTAAAACGATTTCATGTTCCTTTATCGGTTATCCTGATAACTCAAAAGGTTATCGGTTTTACTGTCCTTCCCATACTACTACCATCGTTGACACGCAGCATGCGACGTTTCTCGAGAACTCAGAGATCAGTGAGAGCACAACAAATCCTAACTTCGATTTGCATGAAGTACAAGAAGCAGGGGGGAACCACTCGTCGATTCCTCCGATAATTCCTCTTGTACACGATGCTGCTCCTGATGTCACTGATCCAAATCCTCCTAATCAAAACCATGAAGAACCTCAAAACCAAGAAGCACCTCATGTTGCCGAGCCTCACGTTGCTCAACCCCAAAATCAACTCAGGAGATCATCAAGGGAACGCAGGGCCACTAATTTTGATGATTTCATAACTTATCTGACTGAAGTTGAGGACATTGGAAAGCTTGTTGATCCCACCTCTTATCGAGAAGCCATTAATAGTGATCAGGCCACTCAATGGAATGAGGCTATGATTGAGGAGCTAAATTCCATGCAGCATAATGACGTTTGGGAATTGGTTGAACTTCCTGAAGGATCCACAACTGTCGGTTGTAAATGGGTCTTCAAAACCAAATTAGACCCAAAAGGAAACGTCGAACGCTATAAGGCCAGATTGGTTGCGAAGGGCTATACTCAAAAGGCTGGAATTGATTATCAAGAGACCTTTTCTCCTGTCTCTCGTAAAGATTCCCTAAGGATTGTTATGGCACTTGTAGCTCACTTTGATCTTGAGTTACATCAGATGGATGTCAAAACTGCTTTCTTAAATGGAGACTTGCATGAAGATGTATACATGCGGCAACCTGAAGGATTCATTCCTAAAGGTAAAGAGCACATGGTCTGCAAGTTGAAGAAGTCCATATATGGGTTGAAGCAAGCCTCACGGCAATGGTACCTTAAGTTTGATGAAGTCATGAAAGAACAAGACTTCTTAAAGAATCAAGTGGATCAATGCACCTATCTCAAGATCAGTGGGAGTAACTTTATAATCCTTGTTTTGTATGTGGATGACATTCTGCTTGCAAGTAACAACTTGGATATGCTGCATGAGTCGAAGCGAATGTTTTCGCAGAATTTTGACATGAAAGATCTCGGTGATGCCTCTTATGTCATAGGTATCGAAATACACCGGGATAGGCGTAATGGTGTTCTGGGTCTTTCTCAAAGGGCCTACATTGACCGCATCTTAGAACGCTATAAAATGCAATCATGCGCACCCACTGTAGCTCCAGTAGTTAAAGGAGACGTGTTTGGTACTTTCCAAAGTCCAAGCACTGAAGTTGAGAAGGAGCAAATGAGGATGATACCTTACTCGTCTGTAGTTGGGAGCATTATGTACGCTCAGGTCTGTACTCGACCAGATATCGCTTATATCGCCGGTATGCTTGGGCGTTACTTATCTAACCCAGGATTAGCACACTGGAAAGCGGCTAAAAAGGTTCTACGATATCTGCAAGGGACCAAAGACTACAAACTAACGTATAGAAGAAGTGACAATCTAGAAGTAGTAGGTTACTCTGATTCCGACTTTGCTAAAAGCAAGGAAGATAAGAAATCTACTTCTGGGTATATTTTATGTTAGCTGGCGGACCTATCTCTTGGCGGAGTCATAAGCAGAAACTGACTGCAACGTCCACCATGATGGCTGAATATATTGCTGTTTACAATGCCACTTGTCATGGGATGTTGATAAGGAACCTGGTCGGTGGACTCAAAATCGTCAACTCTATTTCTAGACCATTGAAGCTTTACTGTGATAATTCAGCTGCCGTAACTTTCTCGAACAGTAACAGTTCGACTGGCGTTGGTCTGTATCTCGATACAAAGTATCTGTTTGTACGCGAACGAGTTGAGGAAAATGTTCTTTGTATTGAGTACATAAGTACAAATGATATGCTAGCGGATCCAATGACCAAAGGTCTTCCTCCTAATGTCTTCGTAGGACACGTGTCGAAGATGGGGCTTACTAAGGACTTAATTTAATAGCATATTGTACTTTTACTGGTCATTATTATTATTATTATGTTAATGAAAATTTTCCTCCTTATTCAGATTTTGTTTGTCTATTAGTTACACTTTGAGCTCATAATAGTGTAAAGACGTTATATAACAAAATTTGTCTTAGTCAATTGATCATTGCTTATTAGTTTTAAGTTTGAGTCATAGTTTGACTAGTGGGGGTCCTGAGTTGATGTTCTTCTCTACGACTGTACTTATTGACTATGATTTCGGTTTAAAACAAAAATGAGTATTATCCCGGCCGGACTTATTAAATGCTCATAGATAAATGATCGCTTGGTCAAGTGGGAGAATGTTGGAACCACGTTAGTGTGACCGTCACTGATCATCTATCCTTCCTGATATGATAATTGACGATAACTGAAATCCCTATGTCTAGCAAATATTCGATGGACGTATTTACTCTTAAAGACGTATTATAGGGTTTCCCATTAGGTGATTGGACTTAAGAGGACTAATGAGGCACGAATTAAACACCAGAGGGACTAAATGTGAAAATATGCTCCTTATATAAATGGAGAGTAATTAACCTAATTTAAGGTTAATCACACACATAATCACAGCCTCCCAAAACACCCAATTCGTCCTTAATCCTCTATTGAATTCATAAATTCAGAATTCATCATTCCATCCTTATTCAATCATCTTATTTTGGGAACCCGAATCAATGGCATCAATGTTTAATGCCCTCACAGGTTCATCAGGATCAACCGGTACGTGTTTATTACGAATTGAATCATGTTATATTCCAACACGATAGTTAAGGTAATAATTTCGAATGATTATTAATTAATTAAATGGATTTGAATTGGAATCACATACGTTAACCCGCCAACAGACCAAAGTATAACCTATCATCCAAATGCGACATGACTTCCATCCCTATAAATTAGTATATTCTTGTTGATCTGTCTATAGAATGTATATGGGTCAAAGCATATTAAATCTGAATCATGGTATCTCGATCAAATTGATCGATCCAACCATAGGCAATATATATAATCTCAACTCAACTTGCGTTTTCCATGCTCTATAAAAGTTGTGTTTGATTTAAGAAGTATGATTCCAAGAAGTATTTGACTATTTATAAAATCATATGTATGTATAATATAACCTAATATAATATAATCAAGTTGAAACTACTTTATTAGAAAAGTATCGGACTATTGATAGATTATATGGTGACTCCAAATTCGAAAGCATAAGGTTGTATACGTGATCATAATATTGTTATAAGTCACTTGTTGAATTTTACGTTAAATGACGAGGACGAAACATTTGTCAATTAGCAACTCTTATACAAATTTAATTACAAGTATATGAGATTGATCTAGTGGTTAACATATAATGACAATTACATACTCTGCTATAGTTCATCCGGGTACACGGTAACGGGTCAAATGGTCCAACTTGGCCAGTTCTTTTCATTTTCGGGTTTATGGTTATTTAACCCCCAACTTGGTCTAACTGTTATTCCGTTCTTTGTTTAATTTTTGGTTTCTTTTACACGTGTTTTTGAATTTTGGTTTTCCTGCGCAAACTAAATAATATACATATAATATAATCAATATATATTGCAAATTTTTGAAAAGAGTTGTGGTAATTACCCTTAAATAAGTATATTATGCCAAAGTTTTTATCCAGCATAAATAGCCTAATCGCAACAATTGAAACCACGTAACCCATAGACAGAACCTAATATGGCATTTAAATATATATTTAAGATTAAAAACTTTTCAGCAAACATATCAATGACGCTAAAATGATTTTCAACTAAGTGGTTGTGAATTTAGCCCAAATGCACTAATATAACACAGCCATATCAACACTAATATAACGATACTTGAGGCCCCATAATACGGGGCCTGTACCTTCTAGTTTATATAAATTTCACTATTTATATATATATATATATATAGTAAACCACTTACATGAAATAATAAGATAAAAGAACTATTTTATTATATTTGTAGGCTTGTAGCTATTTTTAGTGTGTTATACTTGTAACTATTTTTAGTTTGTTGTTTTAATTAAGTTGACACAAAAAAGCTTTCTCGACAACTAGATCTTTATTTGAACATTTTAGGAAGAAAACTTTACCATGCCAAGGGTAAAACTCCACTGACCTATTTTAAGGCAAATAACCAAATTAAACCAGTAATCAACCCATCTAAATGAATTGATTAATGTTTGTATCCTGTAAGGATAAACTATATGCATTATAGCATTACTAATCTACATTATAAAGGTTTGATGCATTGAAATACAACAACTTTTATTCAAACTGAAAGTGTATATGTTGTATTTTAATACCTATAGTCTACGTAACAAAGTTTATGTAGAGCATTCACAATGCCCTTGTTAGTCACTCATTGTCTCTTTGTTAATGTTGTGATAACGAACCAAAACAACTAGGGTTGACTCATTATTGGTTCGTTATGAGGTCATTCATTATTCTGATAACAAGTGAAGCCAAAGTCTATTTTGTTTTTATTGGGCATTTGGTATGGTAGGTCCCATGCTAGCGATAGGTTAGTTGTGTATAGAAGATGTTGTAGGGGGTTAGTTATTGATTGGGGGTGGGAGGTGATTTTTCTGATGTGTCGGACCAGTTATATATTGGGTTAATCATACAGGCTTTGGTCCAGGTAGAACTGAAGGAGGTGTTTTAAAATCGGTCTCGGGTTGGGCCAAATATTGGACTTGGGCCTAGCCTACTAGTAGCTAATCTGTAAATCAATATAGATTGTGCTAAATACTTTATAGTTTATACCATTAACCTATTAACTATAACTCTAATAAACAACTAATCATATACTTATAAATGAAAGACGATCTGCTCACAATCAAAACTACTGGACACACCCCAAAGTAATGCAATATTTGTTGTATGCGATACAGTCATATATACATACTGAATAAATAATGTACGTATTATTTATTTATTATGAGGTTTTAAATGTGAAATAATTTAATAATGTACTAATAAAACTTCTGGAACAGACTGAATTTAAAGATATTAATGCTTAAAAAAAGATAAAACAAAGAAAAACAAGTTTGTAAAATGTGACAGAGGTCATGTGAGGCCGTGAAGGGGTTCGGCACAAAATAGTGCTGAAAGTGATTGTTCATTGTTGGACTTGTTTTGGGCCAGACCATTGTATTAGCCACAGCATATGCGATCGTCTACGAAACCAATTATTAAAACAACACCTTTAACATGTGCTACATATCACCAATGTTTTTTAAAATCTGGATTGACCTGATGGTTTCATCGGTTTTTTCTAAATTTTTCGAACCATTCTTGGTTTGGGTTGACCAGATTTGCATAATTTTTTTAAAAGAGAACTAAATAGCTTAATTTCTTTTAAAAAGATAAATAGTATTTCAAAGAGTTGTTTTTAGGTGTTTGATTGTTATATTTTATATATATATATATATATATATATATATATATATATATATATATATATATATATATATATATATATATATATATATATATATATATATATATATATATATATATATATATATATATATATATATATATATATATATATATATATATATATATATATATATATATATATATATATATATATATATATATATATATATATATATATATATATATATATATATATATATATATATATATATATATATATATATATATATATATATATATATATATATATATATATATATATATATATATATATATATATATATATATATATATATATATATATATATATATATATATATATATATATATATATATATATATATATATATATATATATATATATATATATATATATATATATATATATATATATATATATATATATATATATATATATATATATATATATATATATATATATATATATATATATATATATATATATATATATATATATATATATATATATATATATATATATATATATATATATATATATATATATATATATATATATATATATATATATATATATATATATATATATATATATATATATATATATATATATATATATATATATATATATATATATATATATATATATATATATATATATATATATATATATATATATATATATATATATATATATATATATATATATATATATATATATATATATATATATATATATATATATATATATATATATATATATATATATATATATATATATATATATATATATATATATATATATATATATATATATATATATATATATATATATATATATATATATATATATATATATATATATATATATATATATATATATATATATATATATATATATATATATATATATATATATATATATATATATATATATATATATATATATATATATATATATATATATATATATATATATATATATATATATATATATATATATATATATATATATATATATATATATATATATATATATATATATATATATATATATATATATATATATATATATATATATATATATATATATATATATATATATATATATATATATATATATATATATATATATATATATATATATATATATATATATATATATATATATATATATATATATATATATATATATATATATATATATATATATATATATATATATATATATATATATATATATATATATATATATATATATATATATATATATATATATATATATATATATATATATATATATATATATATATATATATATATATATATATATATATATATATATATATATATATATATATATATATATATATATATATATATATATATATATATATATATATATATATATATACATATATATATATATATATATATATATATATATATATATATATATATACATACTTTGATTTATATAATTCTTTTATATATATATATATATTCGCACATATATATATATATATATTTATAATATTTTCTTATATAGTAAATTAACTTTTAGTACGTTTATATATTATTATTATTGAATATTGATATAGCAAACAAATGATCAGGCCTCTTTGCTGCAAAAGGCAAAGTTTTTTCTTTTTCAATATTAAGGCCTCTTTCTTCTACTAATGGCCCAAAAAAATAAACATAAGTGTCATAAGGGCCCATCCAAATATCCAGTACCAATCCAAATTCAAATGTTCTCTCACATAGATATAAATATAATTTAAGTTTAGGGTTTTTTCTAAACCGACTGATTCGATAAATAGATCGCATTTTATTGGAAGTGAGTATGGCTCAGTAGAACAGTACTGCAAATTATGTTACCAACATTGAAATGAATATACAATTTAAAATTTTCTAAAAAGATTTAGGGATTATATTGAAGGAAATAATGTTTAGTAAATACAAGTAGAGGGTAGAAAATATGAAATTACGAAACTACATAATGTCATAGGCGGATGCCGCAGTCTCCAAGGAGAGAGAGAGAGAAAAAAAAAAGGGGGGGGGGTGTGTGTAGAACCCAATTCCCGTTCAGCCCAACACCGCATCAAATGTTATTTCTCACAATCACCTTGTAGCCTAGTGTTATGTACTCGGTAAATATGAGGTTGTAAGTTTTAATTAGCATCTATAGTAGTTATTATTTCACTTAACAAATTAAAAAAATCATAATTCCAATTTATATATTAATTTGACGTTTCAAGACAGTTTTTTTTATTGAATGTTTTTTTACTCCTGCTAATCGTATTATATAGAACCATTACTATATTGTATCAGTACTTTCAACTATGATTCTATGAGACTTTTCACAGAATATCTATATTACCTTATATTCCATTTGTCATATTAGTAATGTCATATTTTAAATTTCAAAGTCATTCTTTTTTTTAAGTTGTCATATCACACATGTCAAATTAACCACACCAAAATATGTCAAATTATAGGGGTTGCTTGCCGAAACATATCAAAAACAAACAATTTTTTAAATACCTTAAGTTCAAAGTTGGGATTCAGCGAGAAAAGAAAATGCAAAATTTTCCATGGCCGTAAACAGTTAGGTTTAACTCGTCATCATACAACTCGGATTTCCAATATCCCTTATTGATTATCATCATAGCCTAATTATCAAATTATAGCAACCGAGATATAAGAAATCAGAGGCAAGCACTTCCAGCAGTACATATATAGATATCACAATAAATAATCACAGGAAACCAAAAACAAGGTCGTCAGCAAAACAAGTAGGTTTTCGGAAATTAATCACCACAAAGAGGAGCTCAACATAGTGACCAACTAATTATCCGACAATACAACCAATCCAATCGAGAGGCAGGGTAAAAGAAAACCCACAACCGAGGTGAATTAGGGGTCACCGAGAAATCTACAAAATAGTGAAATAAGTAGATTTCCGGGGAGGAATCACCAAGGAAACACAATCGTGATGCCTCAATCAAAAACCCCCAAAAATTTAGGTTAAAATATTACACTCCCAAGACCCAACGGTGCGCCCATATCATTGGCATACATTGCCGGTGGATTCCACAAACACAGGGATGCTTATCGATGTATGGCATCGCATGCATATGGTATCGCACAAATATTTCGTCTACACACTTCACCCTTATTAAGTAAGCTTACAATGTTACTATAATTACAATCTAGTTTCTTCACTAAATCCGGCCATTATTGCTTTATTGTGATGATATTACGTGACCTCTAGCTTAATCAAGAACAAACAAAGAATACATATAATTTTGATAATTAACTTATTTGAAGGTAATTAAATATATCAAGCTAGTAAAATCTCATCCGTCTATTTTTTTTAATATTATTTAATCCGTCGGAAATCCGTAGGAAATATTTATTTTTTAAATTTTATTATTTAATCCGTCGGAAATCCGTAGGAAATATTTATTACTTTTAATTTTATTATTTAATCCGTCGGAAATCCGTAGGAAATATTTATTTTTAAATTTTATTATTTAATCCGTCGGAAATCCGTAGGAAATATTTATTTTTAAATTTTATTATTTAATCCGTCGGAAATCCGTAGGAAATATTTATTTTTTAAATTTTATTATTTAATCCGTCGGAAATCCGTAGGAAATATTTATTACTTTTATTATTTAATCCGTCGGAAATCCGTAGGAAATATTTATTTTTTAAATTTTATTATTTAATCCGTCGGAAATCCGTAGGAAATATTTATTACTTTTATTATTTAATCCGTCGGAAATCCGTAGGAAATATTTATTTTTTAAATTTTATTATTTAATCCGTCGGAAATCCGTAGGAAATATTTATTACTTTTATTATTTAATCCGTCGGAAATCCGTAGGAAATATTTATTTTTAAATTTTATTATTTAATCCGTCGGAAATCCGTAGGAAATATTTATTTTTAAATTTTATTATTTAATCCGTCGGAAATCCGTAGGAAATATTTATTTTTAAATTTTATTATTTAATCCGTCGGAAATCCGTAGGAAATATTTATTTTTAAATTTTATTATTTAATCCGTCGGAAATCCGTAGGAAATATTTATTTTTAAATTTTATTATTTAATCCGTCGGAAATCCGTAGGAAATATTTATTTTTTAAATTTTATTATTTAATCCGTCGGAAATCCGTAGGAAATATTTATTACTTTTATTATTTAATCCGTCGGAAATCCGTAGGAAATATTTATTTTTTAAATTTTATTATTTAATCCGTCGGAAATCCGTAGGAAATATTTATTACTTTTATTATTTAATCCGTCGGAAATCCGTAGGAAATATTTATTTTTAAAT
Organism: Erigeron breviscapus; assembly: GCA_034093135.1. NCBI lineage: Eukaryota > Viridiplantae > Streptophyta > Magnoliopsida > Asterales > Asteraceae > Erigeron > Erigeron breviscapus. The sequence continues at coordinate 40,005,297 of CM067167.1, forward strand.
TTTATTATTTAATCCGTCGGAAATCCGTAGGAAATATTTATTTTTAAATTTTATTATTTAATCCGTCGGAAATCCGTAGGAAATATTTATTTTTAAATTTTATTATTTAATCCGTCGGAAATCCGTAGGAAATATTTATTTTTAAATTTTATTATTTAATCCGTCGGAAATCCGTAGGAAATATTTATTTTTAAATTTTATTATTTAATCCGTCGGAAATCCGTAGGAAATATTTATTTTTTAAATTTTATTATTTAATCCGTCGGAAATCCGTAGGAAATATTTATTACTTTTATTATTTAATCCGTCGGAAATCCGTAGGAAATATTTATTTTTTAAATTTTATTATTTAATCCGTCGGAAATCCGTAGGAAATATTTATTACTTTTATTATTTAATCCGTCGGAAATCCGTAGGAAATATTTATTTTTTAAATTTTATTATTTAATCCGTCGGAAATCCGTAGGAAATATTTATTACTTTTATTATTTAATCCGTCGGAAATCCGTAGGAAATATTTATTTTTAAATTTTATTATTTAATCCGTCGGAAATCCGTAGGAAATATTTATTTTTAAATTTTATTATTTAATCCGTCGGAAATCCGTAGGAAATATTTATTTTTAAATTTTATTATTTAATCCGTCGGAAATCCGTAGGAAATATTTATTTTTAAATTTTATTATTTAATCCGTCGGAAATCCGTAGGAAATATTTATTTTTAAATTTTATTATTTAATCCGTCGGAAATCCGTAGGAAATATTTATTTTTTAAATTTTATTATTTAATCCGTCGGAAATCCGTAGGAAATATTTATTACTTTTATTATTTAATCCGTCGGAAATCCGTAGGAAATATTTATTTTTTAAATTTTATTATTTAATCCGTCGGAAATCCGTAGGAAATATTTATTACTTTTATTATTTAATCCGTTGAAAATTTACGGAATACCGACAGAAGGTCTTTTAATTTTTTCTCAGACAATTTCTGACGGATTTCCGACAGATTTCCGACGAAATGATAAGTCCGTCAGAAATCCGTCGGTAAAAATAAAAAAGTACCGACGGACGTTAAAAATCCGTCGGAAATCCGTAGGAAATATTTATTTTTAAATTTTATTATTTAATCCGTCGGAAATTTGTCGGAATTTTCCTACAGATTTCGACGGACCTTAAAAATCCGTCGGAAATCCGTAGGAAATATTTATTTTTAAATTTTATTATTTAATCCGTCGGAAATCCGTAGGAAATATTTATTTTTTAAATTTTATTATTTAATCCGTCGGAAATCCGTAGGAAATATTTATTACTTTTATTATTTAATCCGTCGGAAATCCGTAGGAAATATTTATTTTTTAAATTTTATTATTTAATCCGTCGGAAATCCGTAGGAAATATTTATTTTTTAAATTTTATTATTTAATCCGTCGGAAATCCGTAGGAAATATTATTATAATAATAATAATAATAATAATAATAATAATAATAATAATAATAATAATAATAATAATAATAAAATAAAATAATAATAATAATAATAATAATAATAATAATAATAATAATAATAATAATAATAATAATAATAATAATAATAATAATAATAATAATAATAATAATAATAATAATAATAATAAT
>CM067167.1:40009430-40038089 GCA_034093135.1 Erigeron breviscapus
TATTTATCTATACTATGTAATGTTTATACATAGCACCCCTAAAAAAATATTTACATACATTATTCCCTTAATATTAATGATTAAATTACACTACCAATCTTTTATATTTTAAAATATCTCCAGTAACCCTTTAAATTAATTACTTTTATATCAATTATCTACACCACTCGACGTTGCCTCCACGACCACACCGTTGCCCCTACGACCACACCGTCGCCGCTACGACCACCGCCGCATTGCGCGGGTATGGTGCTAGTTTATATCAATAACTACGCCACCACCACCGCCATCCCTACTGTAACACCCCGACTATAGCGGAAACACGAGATGCCACAGAACGACATGGTACAAAAGATTTAAGTAACAAACATCAACATAAAGTTTCAAAAGCCATTCGAATTCAAAAGGTAACAAGTTCAAGTGGACGTTTAATAAACATTACATAACCAAATTCATAATCAAAAGATCAAATGTTTGCGTTACTATTCCAACATGCAACAAATAAACACATCGTCCAAGGAGCGGTCCAAAAGCTAACTTACTGCCCTAGACCTGAAAGCATGAAGAAAAAGTGTCAACTACGAGAGTTGAGTGAGTTCATAGGATTATGCTAACAACACACATGTATTTAATCCAATTCAAGAAAGAATATGTCATAAAATTTCCAAGAATTCCATCATACTGTCCATACCCAAACCGTATGTTCAATCAATAATTGCCATCCATAATATAATATCAATACCTCTGGGAAAAAAAAAAAAAAAAAAAAAAAAAAAAAAAAAAAAAAAAAAAAAAAAAAAAAAAAAAAAAAAAAAAAAAAAAAAAAAAAAAAAAAAAAAAAAAAAAAAAAAAAAAAAAAAAAAAAAAAAAAAAAAAAAAAAAAAAAAAAAAAAAAAAAAAAAAAAAAAAAAAAAAAAAAAAAAAAAAAAAAAAAAAAAAAAAAAAAAAAAAAAAAAAAAAAAAAAAAAAAAAAAAAAAAAAAAAAAAAAAAAAAAAAAAAAAAAAAAAAAAAAAAAAAAAAAAAAAAAAAAAAAAAAAAAAAAAAAAAAAAAAAAAAAAAAAAAAAAAAAAAAAAAAAAAAAAAAAAAAAAAAAAAAAAAAAAAAAAAAAAAAAAAAAAAAAAAAAAAAAAAAAAAAAAAAAAAAAAAAAAAAAAAAAAAAAAAAAAAAAAAAAAAAAAAAAAAAAAAAAAAAAAAAAAAAAAAAAAAAAAAAAAAAAAAAAAAAAAAAAAAAAAAAAAAAAAAAAAAAAAAAAAAAAAAAAAAAAAAAAAAAAAAAAAAAAAAAAAAAAAAAAAAAAAAAAAAAAAAAAAAAAAAAAAAAAAAAAAAAAAAAAAAAAAAAAAAAAAAAAAAAAAAAAAAAAAAAAAAAAAAAAAAAAAAAAAAAAAAAAAAAAAAAAAAAAAAAAAAAAAAAAAAAAAAAAAAAAAAAAAAAAAAAAAAAAAAAAAAAAAAAAAAAAAAAAAAAAAAAAAAAAAAAAAAAAAAAAAAAAAAAAAAAAAAAAAAAAAAAAAAAAAAAAAAAAAAAAAAAAAAAAAAAAAAAAAAAAAAAAAAAAAAAAAAAAAAAAAAAAAAAAAAAAAAAAAAAAAAAAAAAAAAAAAAAAAAAAAAAAAAAAAAAAAAAAAAAAAAAAAAAAAAAAAAAAAAAAAAAAAAAAAAAAAAAAAAAAAAAAAAAAAAAAAAAAAAAAAAAAAAAAAAAAAAAAAAAAAAAAAAAAAAAAAAAAAAAAAAAAAAAAAAAAAAAAAAAAAAAAAAAAAAAAAAAAAAAAAAAAAAAAAAAAAAAAAAAAAAAAAAAAAAAAAAAAAAAAAAAAAAAAAAAAAAAAAAAAAAAAAAAAAAAAAAAAAAAAAAAAAAAAAAAAAAAAAAAAAAAAAAAAAAAAAAAAAAAAAAAAAAAAAAAAAAAAAAAAAAAAAAAAAAAAAAAAAAAAAAAAAAAAAAAAAAAAAAAAAAAAAAAAAAAAAAAAAAAAAAAAAAAAAAAAAAAAAAAAAAAAAAAAAAAAAAAAAAAAAAAAAAAAAAAAAAAAAAAAAAAAAAAAAAAAAAAAAAAAAAAAAAAAAAAAAAAAAAAAAAAAAAAAAAAAAAAAAAAAAAAAAAAAAAAAAAAAAAAAAAAAAATTATCGTGAAGAATAAAAAAAAAAAAAAAAAAAAAAAAAAAAAAAAAAAAAAAAAAAAAAAATCATATAACATATAACAAAATACAATATAATTCCCATATCATTATCATTCAGAGAATCATTTCATAAGAGAAAGTCATTTTAATTAATCATGCTTTTCACCCCGAAAGTAAACACATAAAAGAGTTTGAAAGGGGGCTATGACTCACTTGATTAGAGAGTGAATAGGGGCTGATCAAACGTGATTCCTTCGCTTAGATTTGTTGCGCCTCAAGCAAGCCTAAACCATAACGTATATATTCGCGGCGTAAGTTCGCGTGACATGAACTAGTGAGCTAGATCATGAGATGTATACTAGTAGACTTGCCCATATTTGGTTGTCATTAGATTATGGAATTTAAGTGCATTATGATGTTCTCATTGTTTGGGTATAAGGGATTTGGTGGTAGAAGTCGTTTTCTCATTATACGTTTTTGTACGTTTATTGGAATTTCGGTAGTTTGGCTTTGATTTATATGATTTCCATTGTATACTTTGCTTAGTAATAATATTTGACATTAGTGGTCTTATAATATTAATATTTATGTATATTTTTCTGATTTGTAATTATATGTTTAATTTAATATTATTTAATTAATTATTTATTCATTTTATTGATTTATTAATTAAATAATTCCTTAAAAATACTTTTAAGTGTCATAATTGCCTTTATAAATTATGGATAATTTCATTTGAATTATCTTCTGCTATATATGCTCCTTAATTTATAATTTCATGATTTATACTTTTATTTGTGTATTTTCCATTTATTTTAATGATAATATTTAATTAATTGTTTTTACTTAATTATTTATCTTTAAATTATGTAACACATATCTCTTGCCTTTTAGCTATTTTTCTCCAGTAGGTTTTAGTTACTTTTATCCATGGTTAAGATGATTTAACTTCATTCTTGATTTACATAATTTATTTATGGATTTTTATGTCTTTTAATTACTATTTAAATTCAATAATTCATGGAAATTCTTAGAAATCATCACTAAACATTTTGGTCTAAAATCTCAGGCCTTTTAGGCAACTTTATTCATACAAAATCATATCCATTCAACCTCTCTTGTGTCTTGCTTATTTTGAGGGTTTTATGATTAAAAATCGTTTACCGAAATAGTGATTTTAGCCTCATTTCTTGAGCAATTAAAGTGCTTCAAAATGGATTTTCATTCTTGTTTCATTATTTCCAGAAAGTTCATCATATTTTGGTGTTCAAAATCGTGAGAGTGGTGGTGGTGTGATATGTGCAATTTAGTGCTTTCGGTTAGTGATTATTTGACCCGAAAAGGTGATTTTTGAGCTTGTTGTTGTCATGAACCAATAGATCTGAGTTTTGTGCTTTTATTTCAACATTTTTCCAGTAGGTTTATCATATTTTCTTGGTCATAAGATTATGGTGCATGTGTGTGCTCAAAATGCATTTTGCGTGTTTTCGGTTTGTGATTTCTAGCTTATTTTAACATGTTTTGATTCAAGCTTTATATCCTTGATATTTTATCAATTTTTCCAGAATATTAACACTAATATTAACATATTTTTCACTTATAACAAGTCCATATCCATCTCATAATCCAACAAAAGATCCAACTTTCTTAAATCTAGCATATATGCATTCAAATCAACACTTTTTACTATCAACTTTTATAGATCTAACTTTCAACAATATAAAAACATCTTTTATATGAAAAATCTCAGAATATACTCTTCAAAAATATACAAAAACATATAGATCTATCAACAAGAAAGTCACTTTAAAAGCTACTAATCTATAACCACACTTTTGGGTCTTAAACTTGTTAAATCCTTGGATCTTTCTTATTAGATTCGACATGCATGAGCATGGAAAGAAAGATCCTATCAACTTTGCCCTCATTAAGTGTATATTACAAAGAAAACAAGAAGAAAGTATGAGTTTTTGATAAAACCTTTGAATATAAACAAAACAAGATTAGATCTAGTAAAAAGGATGAAGATTATACCCTCTTGAACTTGGTTTTGGATGAAGAATTTGGGCAGATTTTCGTGGCCTTCAAACCCCTATAATACCTTGAATCTAAGCCTAGAACAACCCTTGAATGTACCTTGAATTAACCCTTAACAATCTAGCTTAAAACCCTTATTATTAATATATATTTATGTTGATTTAAGCTTGCCTTGTTCTTGTTCTTTTCTTGGCCGAAAATAAGAGGGAGAAAAGGAAGAGATGGAAGAGTTTTTGAGAGAAAAGAGGTTGTGTGTGAGAAAGAAGTGAAGAGTGTGAGAAGAGTGGTGAGTTCCAAGAGAGAAAGTGTGTTTGAAATCAAAAGGGTGGAGTGTGAAATGGGGGGAGGGAGGCCGGCCTCATAAGGGCATGGGGAGGGTTTGTTTGTATTTTTTTTTTATATAAAAATTGTGTATATAAGGTGTATATATTTGTTAGGTGTATGTATATGTATTTGTGTATGTATTATAAGGTAAATTGTATTAGTTTGTAGTATAAGTTAATGTTTATTCTAGCATGTGTATATATGTATATATGTCATGTATATATGCTTGTATGTATACATTTTTGTATTTTTGATTTGTTACATGAGCCTTTGATTATAAACTTGTATTTATTTTTTTTTTTTTTTTTTTTTTTTTTTTTTTTTTTTTTTTTTTTTTTTTTTTTTTTTTTTTTTTTTTTTTTTTTTTTTTTTTTTTTTTTTTTTTTTTTTTTTTTTTTTTTTTTTTTTTTTTTTTTTTTTTTTTTTTTTTTTTTTTTTTTTTTTTTTTTTTTTTTTTTTTTTTTTTTTTTTTTTTTTTTTTTTTTTTTTTTTTTTTTTTTTTTTTTTTTTTTTTTTTTTTTTTTTTTTTTTTTTTTTTTTTTTTTTTTTTTTTTTTTTTTTTTTTTTTTTTTTTTTTTTTTTTTTTTTTTTTTTTTTTTTTTTTTTTTTTTTTTTTTTTTTTTTTTTTTTTTTTTTTTTTTTTTTTTTTTTTTTTTTTTTTTTTTTTTTTTTTTTTTTTTTTTTTTTTTTTTTTTTTTTTTTTTTTTTTTTTTTTTTTTTTTTTTTTTTTTTTTTTTTTTTTTTTTTTTTTTTTTTTTTTTTTTTTTTTTTTTTTTTTTTTTTTTTTTTTTTTTTTTTTTTTTTTTTTTTTTTTTTTTTTTTTTTTTTTTTTTTTTTTTTTTTTTTTTTTTTTTTTTTTTTTTTTTTTTTTTTTTTTTTTTTTTTTTTTTTTTTTTTTTTTTTTTTTTTTTTTTTTTTTTTTTTTTTTTTTTTTTTTTTTTTTTTTTTTTTTTTTTTTTTTTTTTTTTTTTTTTTTTTTTTTTTTTTTTTTTTTTTTTTTTTTTTTTTTTTTTTTTTTTCTATCTTTTTTTTTTTATATAAAAATTGTGTATATAATGTATATGTGTATATATGTATATATGTCATGTATATATGCTTGTATGTATACATTTTTGTATTTTTGATTTGTTACATGAGCCTTTGATTATAAACTTGTATTTATTTTAAGCATATATGTATATATATATATATGTCATGTATATATGCTTGTATGTATACATTTTTGTATTTTTGATTTGTTACATGAGCCTTTGATTATAAACTTGTATTTATTTTAAGCATATATGTATATATATCTATATACTTATTATGATTTAAACGCTTTTATGCGCATACGAACTTATAACATATTTTGAAATAGAGATTTTATTTTTGTGACCGAATTTACTTTAATTAGCTAAATGATTAAGTTGTTGGACCTTCGTAAGGATTTTTGATGGTTATCTCAACTTGTGAGGCTTACATTATTATTTAGCTAATTTGATTGATCATCAATAAAATCTTGTTCAATGGTATTTTATAACTCACATTTAGAATTGAACAATAGCTTTAGATTGCTAATTTTAGGGCATTATCTACTAGCTTCTAGTATAACTATGGCTTGCGAGATCATAGGCAACATAGCTAGTTCATATATAATATTTAAAAAGTAGGGTTGTTACACCTACCAGTCGCCGCCATTACCGCCATCGTCGTCACATCTCACGGGCATTTATCTAGTATATACATATATATTTTAGCAAAAACGATTTACATCAAATTCTTTCACGACATATACTTATATTTACGACGGGTTCGTAAATGACGTATTCAGGTGGGGAGGTGATATGTATACCACCAGCTTTTGGCGATACATCACCAAATATGTTTTACTGTGTTGTACAATACAACAATTCAAAGCACATTTAGTGATGTATTGTCAATAACTAGTGGTGTACAGATTGCTTCCCATTCTGCCACATTTTGCAAGTATTTTTCTTTTAATAATAAATGTTTACAAATATTTAAATTTATAAATTGTAAAAAATTGAAAATATGGTGTAGATCATTTCCGAGACTATTGTGATTTGTGAAGACAAATTGTTCTATCACTAAAAGATAATAATTGAGTACTTTAAAATTTTGAACTGATGCTTTTTGGATCATTTTGTTAACAAACCACTCCGACTTTTATCTATGATCGGTTTTAGTTTTTGGATAAGTTAGATTTTTATTTTTTGGATCACTCAATATATAAACCGCCCCCACACTTCTATTTATTGGATCGGTTATTTCAAAAGTATCTTAAACCCATTCCACCAAAATGTTTTTGGATCGTTTATAGATTTTTTAGATTGATTATGTGAACTGAAAATAAAATATCCCTCTAAATGAACGACTTTATATTTCTTATAGATATAGATGCTCTATAAAATGCTTTTGTGTAGTAGTGGGTCAAACTAAGTCAAATGAAGATAAGTTTGATTAAGGCAAAGAAAAAGCCACACAAAACCCTAACTACCACTCACCTCCCTTCCTCATTCTCACATACATTATCTCTCATTTCTCTCTCTAGCCGGCCGCCCTCTCCCTCTCTCTCAAGAACTTTTCTTCTTCGTCATCTTTTCTTCAAGATTTGGTAAGGATCTTTTAGATCTATGAAAAATAAACAAATGTTTAATACAAATCTTTACAAAAAACGTATTATATATGTATATATGTATTCGGATCTAACGATTTAAATGAGAAACGAGATGATTTTCACCAAAACTATAGCAAACCGAAATATATAAGTTATTAATCTCTGGATCGGGTGGTTTGAGGGTAATATCTGTTCGGGTTTTGTGTGTTTAATCACTCGGTTTTTGTTAATCACTCGGTTTTTGTGTTGTTAATCACTCCGTGAATCTAAAACCGAAATATATATGTTTTTGTGTTGTTAATCTCTCTTTTTTTAATCACTCGGTTTTTGTTAATCACTCGGTTTTTGTAATCACTCGGTTTTTGTTAATCACTCGGTTTTTGTTAATCACTCGGTTTTTGTAATCACTCGGTTTTTGTTAATCACTCGGTTTTTGTTAATCACTCGGTTTTTGTTAATCACTCGGTTTTTGTTAATCACTCGGTTTTTGTTAATCACTCGGTTTTTGTTAATCACTCGGTTTTTGTAATCACTCGGTTTTTGTTAATCACTCGGTTTTTGTTAATCACTCGGTTTTTGTAATCACTCGGTTTTTGTTAATCACTCGGTTTTTGTTAATCACTCGGTTTTTGTTAATCACTCGGTTTTTGTTAATCACTCGGTTTTTGTTAATCACTCGGTTTTTGTTAATCACTCGGTTTTTGTTAATCACTCGGTTTTTGTTAATCACTCGGTTTTTGTTAATCACTCGGTTTTTGTTAATCACTCGGTTTTTGTTAATCACTCGGTTTTTGTTAATCACTGTTCGGTTTTTGTGTGTTTAATCACTCGGTTTTTGTTAATCACTCGGTTTTTGTGTTGTTAATCACTCGGTTTTTGTTAATCACTCGGTTTTTGTAATCACTCGGTTTTTGTTAATCACTCGGTTTTTGTTAATCACTGTTCGGTTTTTGTGTGTTTAATCACTCGGTTTTTGTTAATCACTCGGTTTTTGTGTTGTTAATCACTCGGTTTTTGTTAATCACTCGGTTTTTGTAATCACTCGGTTTTTGTTAATCACTCGGTTTTTGTTAATCACTCGGTTTTTGTAATCACTCGGTTTTTGTTAATCACTCGGTTTTTGTTAATCACTCGGTTTTTGTAATCACTCGGTTTTTGTTAATCACTCGGTTTTTGTTAATCACTCGGTTTTTGTTAATCACTCGGTTTTTGTTAATCACTCGGTTTTTGTTAATCACTCGGTTTTTGTTAATCACTCGGTTTTTGTAATCACTCGGTTTTTGTTAATCACTCGGTTTTTGTTAATCACTGTTCGGTTTTTGTGTGTTTAATCACTCGGTTTTTGTTAATCACTCGGTTTTTGTGTTGTTAATCTCTCTTTTTTTTATTGCATTTTTCGTTCATATTTTGCGTTGGTCTCCTTTTTTTTAATAGTTTTTGTTTGTATAAACTAAAAGGTGAACATATCTAATGTTTAATGAGTTTTTATGTTTATAATTTTTTTTTGAGTTTTGTTTTTTATAAATTCTATATTTATTCTTATTAGTTGCTGTTTTTTTTATAAATTTTCCATTATCTTATTAGTTTCTGTTTTTTTTTTTATTTTTTTTTTTTTTTTTATATATTTCTGTTATAGTTCTAGTTTTTAATTTATATCTAATTCATGTTCTTTCTTTTGTTTCAGATCTAAATCAGTTGATTACAAGGTTTAAATGGAAGAAAAAAGATCCAAGATTTTGGTTGTATATAGATTAATGATGTTGTATATGAAATTTGATTATTGTATAAATGGATTTTATTACATGTAAATGAGATTTATTTGGTTGAATATTATTATAAATGAGATTTATTTATGTTAATATTTGTTTTGCACCATTGTTTTATGGGATTTTAAAAATGGATATTAGAAAATTTTAATATTTTTTTATTTATTTTTTTTATTTGGAATCCGTCGGATTTTTAAAATCCATCTAATAATTTATCATAGTAAATATTCTGTCGGTAATTTCGTCGCTAAGTTTTGCTTTTCCGACGGAATATTCCGACGGAAGTCGATTACCCACGCATATATTCCGACGCCCATTTTCCATCGGAAATCTGTCCGTAAAGGCCTTTACCAAAATTTCCGACGGAATATTCCGACGGAAGTCGATTACCCACGCATATATTCCGACGCCCACTTTCCGTCGAAAATCTGTCGGTAAAGGCCTTTACCGACGGATTTCCGACGGAAATTTCCGTCGGAATAGTCCAGTTTTGTTGTAGTGCATACAACTAATTTAATTACGAATACCTTGCATAGTTTGTTCATGCTATCAACATTAAGAACCATTATATTTTCTAGAAATCGTGACTTGTTTACGATATATAATGTTGGCCGTTGGCCGTTTTACACCTTTGCAGGATATAGGTTGACACCATTCGATATCTATTTTAAAACAAATAGTTTTTTTCTTTTAAAAAAAAAATTTCAAAACCAAATCACATCAATAACCTACACTAATCGCCGCCGCACCGGCGCCACCACCATCAATCTCCGCCGCCACCATTACATTTCGGCCACCTCCACCAGCGCCGCTACCGCCACACGCCATCACCACCACGGCCGCATTGCGCGAGTATCGTTCTATTGAATATAGGAGATATATTTCGATCATCATGTATGTTTTTCAAACATTCAGCGAGTTACTTTTTTATACTCATATAACCTCTTGTCTATAAAACACACGTTTTATATTCAATCGATTTATATTACAATCTTCATATCAACGTAACCCCAAACAAAACATTGTAGAACTAAAACAATAACTTCCGTAATATTTGTTAAACATTCACCTCATATGAGGGAAATACGTACTCTATCATGTTTGGCAATTTAAAGTTAAAGCTTGATCACTACAAACTTTTCTACTTTAGGTGTATGACTTTGTGGTGTGTTTTTGACCAGGTACAAAACTTGACATACTGCCCCTTTGTAGTTTCTGTTGTAAGGTCCTTGGGCTTTAAATACATGTTGGAGATCGAGGTGCGTCGTTGAAAAAAATGTAGAGATGAATTGCATATTGTAACTTTTCCATGGTATTTCATTCCCTTCATAATTTTTTTTATATACAATTTCCATCTATATATTGCCATTAAATTAATCAACATTCAACACAAATCCGTTGAGCAATGATGTAAAGAAAATGATAAAGCTAAAAATGGTATTCATAATGTAAAGAGATTCAAGGATAAATTAATTTGTTGGCGTAAAGAAAATTCGATGAATGTAAAATTGGTGCTGGGACAAAATTGGTGATCTGATGTAAAGTAGTAATCGAATGTTTTGTGGGAATGTAAATGCGATTTGTGTTTTATAATATTGTTTTTCTTTGAATGTAAACTATGTTAGTGGGTGTTGTATCTATGAAAAAAGATTATTGTAAATTAGTGATTATTGTAAGACGATTAATTACCTATGAAAAAAGATTAGTCCCATTATTTCAAAATTTCAACCCCGGCCCTATTTTTAATTTGTTAATCTAAAATCGATAGGTTTATATTACCTTTCGCTAATTGAGTTCTATTTTGTTTTACCCCAATTGACAACATGTGGTAGTTTGTCAATAATGTCACCTACAAAAGAGCAAGGACATATTGCGCGCATCACAAAATTTATGAGGAATTATAAATATATATGTTTACAATCAAGTTTAAGGTGGACAAGATGTGTATCAATCGAGTCCAAGAAAATTCATTCTGATAAATAACTTGATAAGTGTTCACCTTTGGCCGGTATGATCTCGAACACTTAAATGCACGTACTCTGTGATCACCTTGTCCGTTCAATTACGATACTTAATTTGTATAGAATGGTTTGGAGCCAAACCTTTTTATATATGATTGTCGATATGAAAGCAAAAGTAGCACATAAAAGTGTGGTTAAGTAATTAGGGTATTGAAAGAAGTTAATTAAAATGTCTTAATTAGAAAGAAGAGGAAAGGTGACGTACATTCAATTGAATTGGCGATCAGCTTTTTCAAACAAAAGAGAAAAATGTTTCTGAAGTAGAATTAAAGGAGACTGAGTAGGCAGGCTAGATAAGCCTTTTTAACTAAGAATGATGATCATATTACAATCGCATTCGCATCATCTATGAAGATCACATTTATGACAAATATATTTCTATATCGTTACAAACCCCTTACGGAAGGGCATACCATCACTTTATAACTTCACCTTATACCATAAATGTGCATCATATCCACCATTTATTACTAAGATTTGGCTAAGCTTTGCGGTCCATGTTTTCTTTTCGGAAAAAAAAAAATATACAAAAGTTTCACTACAACAGAATGTTCCATTATTCGCATTTTTTTAATATAGATATTCACACTTAAAAATGTGTAAAAAAATATAGTTCACACTTGAATTGAGTGTGAAAAAAATAGGTGTTACAAAATGATATTAAGTTATCACACTTGAAAGTGTGAACATGTTGTTACAATTATACACACTTGAAAGTGTGAATATATTACCATAAATCTTCACATGTAAAAATGTGTATATTTAACAATAATACTTCACATTTAAAAGTGTGAACATATTTTATCACTAGAGGGGTACCCGCGCGTTGCAGCGGTATCTCTGAAAAAAACGGTGGATAAATGTGGCAGCTTTGTTGCGTGAATTCATGAATAAAACATGAGGTTGTATAACGTAGAAATATACATGCAATGTGGCTAATAATCTTAACTCGATTGTAAAAGTTAAACCGAGATCATTGTCCTCAACATTAACCAACACTTATCAGTCCAACGTTTCAAAGATTAAAAATAAAAAGTTAAAAAAATAATACTTTCTATCTACATGACGATATGTTGAGATGCTTTCTTGAGAAATTGACCTTCTATAAAATGAAATTTACAACTAACATACCCACCATTTGTCGATGCGACTGATGTTAACAACAATTTGACAAAGTTTAACTTGGGAGACATGCATTAGCATTTAAATAGATTGCTACAAATATGGGATGGATATGCAAATGAGTAGTAGTTAAGTAACGCTTGGCAAGATGGAGATCCAAAATCCTTGGCCATGCTCACGCATGTATCCCAAGTTAAACTTTCTGTGAGCGTGATATTGAGAGCATATAAGCATCAGCTACACAGTCATAGTCTTGCTCATTACCCTGTATATTGAAATAATAGAAGTTAAAAACAATATGTCCGTGGTTTGATCATTACCTTGTACATAATTACTTGATTGCGTCGGTGGTAACATGAAATGGATCTGATCCAGCAGCCACAAAAACCAAGATAAGTCCTTTCAAAATGTTTCACACTGGGATGTCCTACCTAAAGATTACTACAAAACCATCAAATTCAAGTATTCGTTATGACTAAAAAACAAACTTAAATGAAAAAAGAAAGAGTTTACTCTTTGAGCTTTTGCTGCTATCGAAAGGTGAGATCCTGCTTGAGCAGTTGCAACATTAGATAATACAGACGATTATATTAAACCTTATCTTTTGCAGAAAACTATGTTAATGGATATATAGATCTCATTGATATTAGCAAGTCCTTGTGTTGAATTCTAATGTAGTTACTTACCAATTAGAGAGAAGAACAATGGGCAATTAAAAGAGACCGCCAAAATTAGCAGAGGGCAATACCTTTAATATATATATATAGTACTTGTCATTCCTGAAACAAAACCACCATTGATTTATATAGTGACAAATTAAAAGTAAATATGTAAAGCATTCATCACTCAAATGGTTCATCCTTTTAGTCTACCTATTTTACCCCTCTATTACTCCTACAAATTCCGTTCAACAAAATAAAAAACGATAGTTTAGGCCTAAGATATAGACAAATGATTCATAGTAATATCTACGATGGCTCAACTAAAACTAACTTTAATGAAGATTCAATGGCTATACTGTCGGAGCTTGTGGTACATTAAACTTGAGACCTTTAAATTCTTTTATATATGACTTGAGTCCATCACTAAAAGTAAATAACTCATGTAGCAGTGATTCGTCTGACCTTCACAACATATCAACACATGTAGCTAATTGCATAAGCATATATGATACGAAATACCTTAAGTGATTGACAACTTGTTTTAACAAACTTCAATTCACCCCAACGAAGAAAAAAAAAGAAGCTATTAAGACAATGGTTTCAGCAAGATATTTAAATGACATCGTTAATCGTAAATATAAAGGAATAATAGCGGTGTCTTATAAAAAAAATATCAAGATTTTTGAAGCAAAATTGCAACTTGAATGGAAAATCTATTAACCTCCATGAGTTATGTAATTCCTATTTATCAACCAGTTGTTGGAAAACATATTGATGTACCTACATATGAATTTTCAAGATATACAGGAAAAAAAAAGAGAGCAGTAGTCGAATAGGGTTACCCTTCCATGAGAGGCCTCTTCGTTTACATACCACCACAACCGAAAGCCTAACCGCATCTGCAATCAAACATAAACCAATAGCTAAAGGGCATATAAGTTACATTTTAAGCAAAATAAATCCTATTTTTTATAGTTGACTAATAATAGACAT
Source organism: Erigeron breviscapus (assembly GCA_034093135.1). Lineage (NCBI taxonomy): Eukaryota > Viridiplantae > Streptophyta > Magnoliopsida > Asterales > Asteraceae > Erigeron > Erigeron breviscapus. The sequence continues at coordinate 40,023,084 of CM067167.1, forward strand.
TAAATCAAGAAAAATATAATTAAAAAGAAAGTATGTCATTTTTAAGGCTTTCGTAAAAGTAATACTGAATTATTTGACGCTAATGAGTATGTCACATATAGAAGATATTCGAACATCAAATCTCTTTCTTTTAATAACAACTGAAGTTACGTCCAATGCAACTTTGGTTTAGGGACACAAAACTTGAAACCCATTGTATTTTGTGAATGCCAAAACTCAGCAGCATGAGAACCGCGTTCAATATAAAACATGTTAAAATACAACTTTTTCACCTTGGCTACCTATAATTTAAACAATAGTTATGCTAAATAGCAATTTTTTTCACCTCAGCTTCCAAAATGCAAATTTGATCATAAATTAATAATTAATAATGTTCAATGAGATTCAATTTAATAATGCTCATGATATACAAATCAAAAACATGTAGGTAGCTAGCAAACTCAATAAGATTTAATTAAATAAAAAATGACCCATAAAACAGCACATTTGAACAGGAACAGAGCATAAACATTAAACATATAAAGATTCAAACCTAACTTTAAGAATCAAAATAAGAAAATATAATAATCTGGACTTTAAAGAAGAGATCTAAGATCATACCATATGGATGGCGGCAGCACAAATGGTGACTGGGGCACAGATAGAGAGGGAACAGCGGGTCTGAATTTGTGTGTTTGGGGTGGCGGTGGATGACAGATATAATAGATGGAGTAAATGGTGGTGATAGTGGCGTAGATGACGGAGCAGACGGCGGAGCAGGCAAGAGTGAGAGGAGGAGGGAGCGCTGGAGCATAAGAGAAGAGAGAGGGGGAGAGTCGTCGGAGAAAAATGTTTTAGGGTAATGTTGCGTATAGATTAGTGTAAAGTATGGAGGGGTAGTTTTGGAATATTTGTAAAAAGAGTTTAATTTTCTTAAAAGTGGATTCCAATACTCTTTATAAGGGAGTATAGATAATATTTCACACTTGAAGTGTGAACATATTTGTCAAAATACTTCGCACTTGAAAGTGTGAAGATATTACCATAATTTTTCACACTTTTGAGTGTGAAGTATTATGATAAAATGTTTACACTTTATGTCACACGCGTGAAGATATTTGATTCAATTATTCATCAAATAGCTTCTTATAATGCAATGAAATTTCATATTCAAACAAAAAAATAATATAATATTATTTGCAAACTAAAAATCCAGAAACTAAAAAGCTAGAGATTCTCATTTATGAATTCCATGTACAATCTACTCAATGGGATTTTCATCCCAAACACCTCACTTTTTACGGCCCTTTCCTTTTACGGGTACAATCAATTTTTAGAGTCATTTATGTTCAAAAAAGACTATAAAATACACAAACTAAATCAAAAAGGGCTGTAAACTACACAAACTAAATTCTTTGAGTTGTAATGTTACTTTCTCATGCGATAGCACATACTGCTTGATCATTCTTGTATATTGATATACTGGAAGTTCACTCTAACTATGTAATTCATAACCTGCAGATTAAATTTTTTATAAATTCCATGATTCATTAAAATCTACAGCTACATATACTAAAAAAAGTTTGAAACGTAAGATAAAATTTTAAAAATAGGGAATGACAATGCAAACCTCATGTGACATTGATTGTGTGCCTTGTGAAAAGCATTCACTGAATCTTCTTGTGATGTGCCTGCGAAACAATGATAAAGAAAATGATGTTATAAAAAACATAAATATAAGATCATACAACTGACCTGCAGATGTTACATGGTTACAATTTATATTACAGTCCCTCTAAAACTTCTATCCAAACTGACCTATCCTCCCATTTTGCCACCTCAAGGCTACACCGTGAAAGAATACACGAAGTAATATCATTTTTCAAAACAATAAACATAACCTGTGTTCGGGATGCATTTTCACTTGAGATACGAGCCATATATGTAAGATTTCCATAAATTTCTTGAAATATACTCTGGAATACATGCAAGCATTATTACCCTTAACATAGTTTAAGTTTTCATCCCTAAAAAAATACTCCTGCATGCATTGTTGCTCGACTAGTTGAGGGAATACAAGAGTTCACTTTAAATCGATGAAAGCCGACAAAATTACAAGTTCATTTCATTACCTTGTTACCGGGGAAGGATCTGATCCACCATACTAGTGAATCATGTTCAGGAGCATATAATGCAAATCCCATTATGGTCTGGCCAATAGGTTTTGTAGCATCAGATGGCACAGATATGTCAATTTGTACATTTGTTGCAGTGTTGTTTTAAATAATTGCAACGAATGAAATGACATTCAATCTGAAATCTTAAAATTTATAACCAATCCATAACATAACTTTCACAATTGCTCATTTACGGCAATGAACTTGAACTTGGCACTAAGAAAGGGGTTTACCTCGTTCCTTGAACTGGTTTTGAGCTTTAATAAGCATCTCAGATTCTCAACTCTGCTTCTTGCATGCGTTTCAATCATAGCCTCAACTCAAATGAGAGGTTTTACCTAGCAGAATATGAAGTGTGGTCAAAAAGTCAATACAATCACGAGGTTAAGCAATTAAGAGGATATAACTCCTCGAATGGAAAGGTTGTATATAACTGAAAACAACCTCTCATTTGAGTTGAGGCTATGATTGAAACAATCCATCCAAAGGTATATATGATATAGTCTATATTCTATAAGTCATCAGATCAAACAATCCATCCAAAGGTATATATGATATAGTCCTGTCACTCGCAAACTTTGCCAGGAGTACACACCTACATATTGGGAATGATAAATACTCGTATGAAAGAGTACTGAAATTAAACGTTCCTATGTGTTTACTTGGACAAGATCATAATGATAACAAGGTCATGGAGATAGATATAAACATGTACGCTTGAAGCACTTACTGATAAAATCTGATGTCCTCCAAATCGATGGTTTTCCTCTTGTTCCACCTTGAGCTTCCAACAGAAGTCTATCATTAAGCCCAAACTTGCACTCAAGCATGCCACTACGCGAAAGAAATACATTTTCTTAATAACAAGCTAAAACTCGAGATGTAGATAATATATACGGATTCAAAATGGTAATAAATTCTGATACTTTAGTATATATCGTCATCCCAATTCTATGCTAAACATTGTAAAAATACTACAATATTAGCAAGGTTTCCGAGCACCTTAAATATGTTCTAACCATTGTTGGACCAGCTTGTTAACAGATTCAGCCAAATCAAGAAACACCTGATAGATAGCAAGGCATCAGTCGCACAACATAATGATCATAACCTAAATGAGAGGGTCACGTACTTCATTCTTCTCGCGATATATCCCTTTATTTCGCCAAGAAACCACATTGGTTACAACAATTAGAGGACGCTGAATAACTTCTATTCTTTAAGCATCGGTTTTTATAAACTCACTTATGATCTTAGCTTCTATATACTGAGGGTAACCAAAATCCATTACCTCGTCAAGTAATTCAAACTGTCATGTTTTACAAATCAATCATGAAACAAATTAAATGCCAAATAGCTGTAACTCTCTTTTTAACTAGCTCGCCACAAAAAAGGTCGAGATCGAACTACTAATTTATTTGGTTGAATAATCAAGTATATATATATATATATATATATATATATATATATATATATATATATATATATATATATATATATATATATATATATATATATATATATATATATATATATATATATATATATATATATATATATATATATATATATATATATATATATATATATATATATATATATATATATATATATATATATATATATATATATATATATATATATATATATATATATATATATATATATATATATATATATATATATATATATATATATATATATATATATATATATATATATATATATATATATATATATATATATATATATATATATATATATATATATATATATATATATATATATATATATATATATATATATATATATATATATATATATATATATATATATATATATATATATATATATATATATATATATATATATATATATATATATATATATATATATATATATATATATATATATATATATATATATATATATATATATATATATATATATATATATATATATATATATATATATATATATATATATATATATATATATATATATATATATATATATATATATATATATATATATATATATATATATATATATATATATATATATATATATATATATATATATATATATATATATATATATATATATATATATATATATATATATATATATATATATATATATATATATATATATATATATATATATATATATATATATATATATATATATATATATATATATATATATATATATATATATATATATATATATATATATATATATATATATATATATATATATATATATATATATATATATATATATATATATATATATATATATATATATATATATATATATATATATATATATATATATATATATATATATATATATATATATATATATATATATATATATATATATATATATATATATATATATATATATATATATATATATATATATATATATATATATATATATATATATATATATATATATATATATATATATATATATATATATATATATATATATATATATATATATATATATATATATATATATATATATATATATATATATATATATATATATATATATATATATATATATATATATATATATATATATATATATATATATATATATATATATATATATATATATATATATATATATATATATATATATATATATATATATATATATATATATATATATATATATATATATATATATATATATATATATATATATATATATATATATATATATATATATATATATATATATATATATATATATATATATATATATATATATATATATATATATATATATATAAATATATATTAATATATATATATATATATATATATATATTTATATATACTTGATTTATATAAATCTTTTATACATACATATATACTTACAAGTACATATATATATATAAAATTACGTATATATATATATATATATATATATATATATATATACATATATATATATATACTCACCGAGATGAAACTTATGACCGCAGTGAAGCTTCGCGACGGACCTAACACCGTCATCGATCACCAAATTGAAACAAATCGAGCACAGAACCGATGACGAGCAACCTAACAAAGGCGATGGTGAATTATCGGCAGCATTGATGACGTCATCGATTTATTGAAGTGAGCATGATTATTTTTACAATAAATCAGATTTAGTAGAGAGATTTGAGCAGATGACAAGAAGAGTGAAATGTGGAAATGATTTTATGTAAATTGTTTCGGATTATTATAGATAGATAGATAAATAGATACAGAAAGTGATATATATTTGGTTTGGGAAAGATGAGATTGGTTTTGGTACGGGTTTTTTTCTTTATTCCCCTATTTAATTTTTATTCACGCTTTGGGGCGTAAACTTATTCTCTCCAAATTGTTCAGAGGTATATACGTGAACTTATTTTCCTGTTAATTCCATCAAGTTGTTAACAGTTATGAGTGTGAATTCTTTTTCTTTTGATTTTTCACGCCTACAAGCGTGAGTTTAGAGCTCCCAATTTTTCACATTTGATAAATGTGTACTTTTTTTCACATTTAAATATATGAAAAAAAATATTTGTTTTTTTACATTTAAATATGTGATAAAAGTTTCATGTTTCTTCACATACATAAGAGTGAATTAGTTCTATACTTTATAGTTCACTTTTACAAATGTGAACATTTTTGTTTACATTTAAAAGTGTGATTTTTTTAATAACTCTTGATATATTAAACAATTATAAATGTGAATAGATTTCACACGTTTTTAAATGCGAAGATTAGAGGAGACCCAATTGCTAACCCTTTTTATTTTTAACGATGACCATAGACAAAACTTGCAATGGAAGACTGATTGGTTAGGGGGCCAAGTTAATTAGCAGTCTAGCACAACCCAGCCACCACTCATGACCACTGGCCTGATGGCTCCACTATCATGAATGATGTCCAAAACGTCGCGTGGCATGACTCGAGAGTGTCGACACTTTGAATGATTCTCAGGCATGCTAACTAATTACTTGGCACATTAAATTTTCGAAAGGAAAATAATTGGGACACATTTACCGAAAAGTTATATACTGATATACATAACAAAATTCGTCTATGTGCATACATGAAATTGCCGGATGTTAGTTTTATACATATCAATTATCGTTTGATTATTTGTTTTAAGTGAGATATATTCATGTAATGACACCATATTTGATCGATCAGCAAATGTTTTATAGATTACCTCGATTAAACCATTTGAGTTATAAAACTCGTTGTCCTAAATAGTATAAATAGATAATAATTCATTTACCGGTATCTATTTTTAGACATCTTTGATATTTATTGAATCAAACTACTTTTGGAAGAGAGTGCGACATTCGTTTTGTCTTATAGAAAAAAGTAGCGACTGTAGCGTGTTGTATATTTTCAGTTATAAACCGACATTGCATGTGATTGACGTCTATGGCTGATCTACGTCCTTGGTCCTTTGGTTTGTCCTTATTTCACGGATTGGGCTGCATGCTAAAGGGCCCATTATACACACTTAATGTACATTTCCATTATATCATTCATTTAAAAATAAATTCGCCTGAGAAGTACTTTTTGTCATTATCTGCAGTTTTAAGTTAAATACAGTGTTTATCAAATAAAAAACAAAAGTCAGCCTTGGTGGAGTGGTTTGTGTCTTGGCAAAAAAGTGAGTATGAGGCTGTTATGCATTTAACTTGAGTGAAAAACCTTTTACATACTAATTTTTAATATGTTGAATAAATGTTTGGGCCCCCATTTATTTTATGTTTTAAAAAATGGTATGTGAGGGGTTTTTCACCCAACTTAGGTGCCTAACAGCCTCATATTCCCTTCCCATAATCACTATAACTGTATAATTTGCTATAAAAGTAAGTAAGTGAGTAACTTCCACGGGTTTTGGGTCCCAAATACCGTCTTTGATGGTGTATGAGGGAGGTTGAGATGTAGACAGCCTTACCCCTACTAAAGGTAGAGAGGCTGCTTCCAGGTTCTACCAAATGTAGAAAATGACCTCCAACCTTACTAGGCATAAGGATCGAACCCATGACTTCTGTCTCCAGAGGTAAGAGATCTAACCACTTATCCAACCCAGTTGGTTTTTATAACCGTATAATTTGCTATATATTTCTAAATAGTTACGTGGTCATCAACTTCGCCATATAAGAAATTAGAATATCTTCATGTCACTCATTTTTATGAGTATACTTACACCGAAGCATCCACATAGACTAATACTAAGACATTACATCCACATGGAATAATATTAATTAAAGTTTAAATATTGAAATTCCTTACAAACTCAGCTCTCATCAATTTAGCAAAGAATTGGGCGTCCATTCCTTTTGAAGTCTTGCGGTATATTATCTAATCTAATATAATAATAATATAATAATAATAATAATAATAATAATATTAGTAATAATAATATTAATAATAATAATAATATATTAAAAGCAATATCAAAATCATTTCTTTATAGTTATATCTGTTTAAAACTTTGTTATATCAAATATCTTTTTAACGACAAATTTTTTTTACCAACTCTAAAGTAAACTTAATTATTTTCCGGAAAACCCCTATACCTTATTTCTAGCCCGGTGATGAACATTTTGCTCATACATTGATTTGAACCGAACACCTTAAAATCTCAAGTCTTTTCAACTACCAATCCATCTATTGATTGTTGGTCATATAAAATATTTATCTATTTGAAGACAATTCCACAATTAATTCTTTTTAAATATATATGCTAAAAGATTGGCATATCTATATATATGGTTGGTTATTGTAAAACAAGTATTAAAGTAAAACAAATAAGACAAGATCTTGACCCTTAGATCGTGATAAAATTGATGCACGAAGATTCACGAAACACAAGTATTATAATGATGCATGATGATTTCATGATGCACGGTGATTTTCAGTAAAGAGAAACCTATTGTTTTATTTGTTTTACTTTAATACTTGTTTTATTTTACCTAAAACCTATATATATATATATTAAAAGTGAATATAAGATTGTCCGACACCTAAGCTTAGATGTGGAACCCTTTACACACTAATTTTTAATATGTTGAATAAATGTTTGGGCCCCCATTTATTTTATGTTTTAAAAAATGGTATGTGAGGGGTTTTTCACCCAACTTAGGTGCCTAACAGCCTCATATTCCCTTCCCATAATCACTATAACTGTATAATTTGCTATAAAAGTAAGTAAGTGAGTAACTTCCACGGGTTTTGGGTCCCAAATACCGTCTTTGATGGTGTATGAGGGAGGTTGAGATGTAGACAGCCTTACCCCTACTAAAGGTAGAGAGGCTGCTTCCAGGTTCTACCAAATGTAGAAAATGACCTCCAACCTTACTAGGCATAAGGATCGAACCCATGACTTCTGTCTCCAGAGGTAAGAGATCTAACCACTTATCCAACCCAGTTGGTTTTTATAACCGTATAATTTGCTATATATTTCTAAATAGTTACGTGGTCATCAACTTCGCCATATAAGAAATTAGAATATCTTCATGTCACTCATTTTTATGAGTATACTTACACCGAAGCATCCACATAGACTAATACTAAGACATTACATCCACATGGAATAATATTAATTAAAGTTTAAATATTGAAATTCCTTACAAACTCAGCTCTCATCAATTTAGCAAAGAATTGGGCGTCCATTCCTTTTGAAGTCTTGCGGTATATTATCTAATCTAATATAATAATAATAATAATAATAATAATAATAATAATAATAATAATAATAATAATAATAATAATATATTATATTCATTTCTTTATAGTTATATCTGTTTAAAACTTTGTTATATCAAATATCTTTTTAACGACAAATTTTTTTTACCAACTCTAAAGTAAACTTAATTATTTTCCGGAAAACCCCTATACCTTATTTCTAGCCCGGTGATGAACATTTTGCTCATACATTGATTTGAACCGAACACCTTAAAATCTCAAGTCTTTTCAACTACCAATCCATCTATTGATTGTTGGTCATATAAAATATTTATCTATTTGAAGACAATTCCACAATTAATTCTTTTTAAATATATATGCTAAAAGATTGGCATATCTATATATATGGTTGGTTATTGTAAAACAAGTATTAAAATAAAACAAATAAGACAATATATTGACCCTTATATCGTGATAAAACTGATGCACGAAGATTCACGAAACACAAGTATTATAATGATGCACGATGATTTCATGATGCACGGTGATTTTCAGTAAAGAGAAACCTATTGTTTTATTTGTTTTACTTTAATACTTGTTTTATTTTACCTAAAACCTATATATATATATTAAAAGTGAATATAAGTTGTCACACCTAAGCTTAGGTGTGGAACCCCTCACATATTAATTTTTTAATATTTTTGTTTAATGAATAAATGTTTGGCCCCCATGAATTTTATGGGTTAAAAAATTAGTATGTGAGTGTTTCACACCTAAGATTAGGTACCTAACAGCTTTATATAACCATCCCATATATATATATATATATATATATGTATGACTATAGATATATAGATATATATATATATATATATATAGATATATATATATGTGAAGATATAGATATAGATATATATATACATATACATATATAGATCAGGAAAATAAAATAATACCCGTATACCTAAAGATAACTTTTAAAAAAAGTACATATTATAAGAGAAATTTACATCCACAAACCCAAAAGAAATTTCAGAAAAAAAAAAAAAAAAAATAGATAGCCCACTTTTTTGTTTTCCTCTATACAAAACAAACATATATATAATATATATAATTGATTTTCACATTTTATTTTAAATCTTTGTCATGTGTTAATTTATTAATGAAGCAGACAACACATACTTATATACAAGGTTGATTTTTTCATTTCATTTTATTTTTTTTATCACGTGTTAGTTTATGGATGGAGGTGACACTGTTCATTTCGTTAAATATTCATATAGAAAACTTATATCTTATGTTATATGCCATCGCCTACAATATCTAATGTTATTTTGTCATAGACCACTTTATTTAACTATAATATCTAATTTGAATATACTACAAGAAAACATCGGGTTGCCCACGAACCAAATTCGTGTGTAAATGACCAAAATTCGTGGGTAATGAAAAATACCCACCAAATTAACCACGAACGTATGTACGTGGGCAAAACCTTCGAGGCTAATTTCTACCCACGAATAATTCGATCTGTGGGTAATTTTACACACATCATATTTAGTGGGTGATTGTTTTAAATTCGTGGGTATGTGTTGCGTGAGATTTTCTAAAAGAATATGAAATATCCACCAAGTTGTGGGTAAATCTAGATGCATATAATGGTGTCTAAAACTCATGGGTAACTATTTTATTAATTTTTGTGGGTAATTACACACGAAGATAACCGTGTCTAAATTTAAGGGTATAGATTTTCAATTATGCATTGTAATCCGTGGGTAAATTGCCATAAGTATAATCGTGTGTAAAATTTGAGGGTAAATGTACAAAATTTATCTGTGGCAAATCATGAGTACATTTGTGGCTAAATTACAGACGATCTATTATTATTTGGATAAACCGTGTCTATATCACATACCACATGGATGAATTCTTAGGCATATTTACACATTTTTTAACCAAATTTGTATATTGAAATGTACTACACATTATACACTAAAATTCATAATAATAATAATATAAAGAGAAGATAATCATTGAAATATAGCATTTAAAATAGCATTAAAAATTAACAAAAAAATATCTAAAACTTACAATTTAAAATATATGGCAACAAAGCAATAAGAAAAACAACGCTAAATCTTAGCAAAACTCACATTAAAACTAGTAAATAGAATTTGAACAAATAAAACCTGATGGTATTCTTCAGCTGCCCTTCCTTCTCTTTTAATAACCAAGTCAAAAAGCTTCAATCCATCAGCTTTTGTTACTTCCATATCAACTATCTTGGCTGGATGCGATCGATGCTTCATATAATGCTCATATTGATCCTTTTCATGTTTTCTTTGAATTTCAACAGCATCATCAGACATTGGTTTAAAGGTAAAAGATCAGCATCACGAACATTCTTTCTTGATGATCTAGGTCCAGTCACTTTGGGCTTAATGATTGGTCTGAGCAACTCTTTCTCAACTTTCTGAACTTCGGCCAGAATTTCCTTCCTTTTGATCGCCATTTCTTTTTCTCTATTTTTCTTTAAGTCTTCAATGGACAACGTAAAGGTCAGACTTTCCAACTTTTGTTCCAGAGAAGAGTAGTTCATCCCACATTCATATTCCAGCATATCCACCAAAGCCTTTTGCACTCTTGGATCATTTTTTATTTTTAAGTATCTTTCCAATGATAACCCAAGAGCTGCAACATCTATGTGATCAAGGGTCCCCATCTTCAGATGTTGTTCCCTTTCTCTTTCTTTGTTCTCCCTCCACATAATAAATTGGTTGGAAACCTGCTTTTGCAATGTTTCCAACTTCTTGCTATCAGCTTCAAGATTGTGCAAGGGATAACCATGCTCGTCCACATTCTCACCAACAACGATTCCAGAACCCTTAGAGCTTTTCTTTGGTTCTTCTCCTTCTAGAGCCTTGCCTTTGCCCTTATCTTTCTTCTGAACTTGTTCCCCCTGAACTGAGGCACTACCAGATGGTACCTCAGTTTGCTTCTTGGTTGCTTCAATCATCTCTTGAGTACTAGCAAGCAAACCAATAGGCACACCACTTCCCCCTTTGGGAATCTCTGAAGGCATTTTAGCATAAAGATCAACAGTAGATTTAATTGCCTTCAGTGGTTCCCAACTTTGTTGTTCTAGGCAATCACAAATACCCTTTGCCATTGTAGCAAACTGAGCCTTTAATCTGAATGAAGAACTAAGGTTCAGTGCTTCTTGATCTTTTAATTCCTTCAACATCGTTCTATCTTCTTCAGTGAAAGAAACAGGGGGAGGAGGAACAGTAACAGTTTCTTTCTTCAGAAGAGTTAGAATTTCATCTAATTGTTTTGACTGATTCTGAACTGAACCTTCAAGCCTGGAAACTGAATCTTTTACTTCATTTACAGCCTTTTCCACTTTGTCATTTGTGTCTTTGGTCAGTTCAGCAATCATCATTCTAACCTCTTCACCAACCTTCTGAGAGACAGATTCTGAAATCTGAGCAGCTAGGTTCTGAGATAGCTCAGACTTCAGATTATCTAAAACACCAACACTTATAGAAGCCCCAAGTTCTTTCTCATTGATACTGGGCTTCTGAACCAACTCATTTACTTCTCTTCCAACAGCCATAAAGTCTTGTTTCAACAACTGAACACAAGATGTCAAGTTCGCAACCACCGAAGCTTGCACATCTCTCTTTGTCAACCTGAAGGCTTCTCTGATTGCAGAGCTCACCTTGTTGCAAGTCATCACCAGCTCATTCAGCTTCCCAAGTACTAGTCCTTCATTTCCAGCAACTTTGGTCAACTCAGTTCCAAGGAACATCTGAGCACCTTTCATATCAGCCAAGGAGCTAGTATTGGCAGTTAGAGATTTTGTTAAGTCCTCCACCCTAAGAATAAGGCTTTGGACTTCGGTTTGTGTTTTCTCTAACTGTGCTTCTACATTTATAGGAGGTGGAGGTTGTGCAGAAGCAGGAGCCACAAAAGGTAGTTTACCAAGCCCTTTAAGTACATTATTCATTTGTATATCTGTTGGACTCTCAGATTCTGTCTCAGAATCCAAGTCCTTCTCTAGTGGGGCATCATAGTTGATCGGTGGTGGGATGTTATGAATTTGGGGGTGAAGAAATTGAAGTGATGGAGTGAAAGATGGATCGGTTACATATGCGGGAGTGGTACCTGGTGGAAAGATTGGATTTTGGTGAGATGGAGGTGGTGGAACATAAGGATCATTTTCTTGAATTCCTGGGGGAGGGGGAGGGGCGTTTGCAAGGTTGGTGGCTGGCTCAGAACCAGATTGATTCGCCTCCAATAGTTCCTCGTCAAACTCAAAGTCAGCAAGAGAATCAAGATTCTCCTGAGGTAGCTCATCGTCATCCCAAAAAGCATTCACTTTTACAATCTGGTCAGATATGCCCTGGTTTTCTGGTTCAACAGCTGCAGAAACAGTTGCATCGTCACCAGTTTCAACGATTGGCTCAACCGAAGTATCATCGCCAGGGACAATAGATACAGGTGCTGGAGCTTTAACAATGCTCAACAACTTATCTTTAGGTCGTCTAACGGGTCCTACATTCTTTTGTAGCCCACTTAGCGACCTTTCTGAACCAGCTAGTGTGGCTGAAACAGTTTTATTGAATACCTGAAGCATATCAGAGGAGAGTTCAGGCTCATCTTCAGTAATGGTTGCCTTTGAGAAATTTCTGCTATATTCTGGTACAGAAGCTTCAGGTCCAGCTTGATTGTATTCATCACCAAGAATATCCATGAAACACAAGCTCAGAAACCTTGGGAAGGCAATATGCAGACTTCTCTTTCCTTTTAACTTTGTTATCAGCTGAGAGAAGAGAATCTAAGCAAAGTCTGCTTGCATCCCATTCCAGATATAATACCCCATCTCAACTTGGGGTAGTGAAAGTTGGTCCAACCCTCCATGGTTGCCACCAAGACTTTCCACAATTTGAGTCCAGAAGAACCTCCAGCAATTACCAAATCCAGACATAAAAATGTGTCCAGAGGTCTTCAAATTACCATCAGCATCCTCCATATCACCATGACCAGTGGCGACTAGAACCTCCCTGAAATTGACTCCTTTGAGTCTTTTAGCAAACACTTGGGGAGGTTCGAGGTAGTTCAGATGAAGGGAATTTCTGAACCCCTCAAGAGTGATGACACACTTCTTGGTGCCCTCATTTAGGGTGAAGGAGATGGATTGTTCATCCTTGTTCACCACAGCTGTGTACCAGAATTCAAGCAAGTATCGATGATACAATGCCTGAGGATTTGCGGTCAGAGCATAATGGAAAGGGGATTGCTCCCAAAAATTGTTAATTCTTCCCATTAGCGTTTCGGATTTCACATTTAATTGAGCCAAAAAGTTGCTCATATTAAATCGGATTTGAGACGGAGTGAAATTCTTTGGCCATTGGGCAGATGTTTTCATATCATTTGATGGATTATATTCAAAGTGTATGAGCGATTTGTGTTGCGAAGAAGATGATGATTTAGACATTTTAAGAATTGAAAGATGAAAGTGAAAGGAATATGAAGAGTTAAGGAATTTGAGAGTAAATAAGAGAGAGATTGATGATTGGAAAGTAAATGAAAAACGAAGTAAATGAAAGAATGAAAAGGAATTTGAATTTAAGATGGAACAAAAAGTGATTTTCCAATTAAAAACAATTTCTGGGGTCAAGTCCGCATTAAATGCAGAGACGTTTGAGTGACCCCACCCTGCACACTTTTTCAGAAAAAGTACTCATTTCTTTCTCTTTTACGGCGCAACTTGTGTGACACATAAGCATGACCAACGAAAGTTAAAAACATAGTATGCAATAGGCCACGTGTTCACACAACTAACCAAGTATCAAAAAAATATCTTGAAAATATTTTTGTATTTCAGTGATGACTAAACAAATTCTGAGCATGGTCAGTTCCAACGAGATCTGAACCATCTCAGTCAATAAAATTCAACTGAAATATTTTGATATTCTGAAGTGCTTCAGTTAAATAAGTTCTTCTGAGCAAAAGGTTCCCCCTCAGAGATGAGGGTTTATTTTACAATTTGAAAAATATTTAACATTCCCCCTGAAGTGATGATCCATGAATTAATAAGTGCCAAGATAGTATCACAAAGGCGTTCGATAGCTAGG
>CM067167.1:40039089-40204605 GCA_034093135.1 Erigeron breviscapus
TGAAGTGGAAAATCTGAAGAAGATGGATGATGAGGTTAAGGATAAGGTTGTCTCCGGGTTGGATGAGGACTCCAAGATCTTGAATGAATTGAAAACTGGTCAAGACCAAGTTGTTGCAAATGTCTTGACCCAGTCCAAGGAGACGAACCATTTATGGAGGTCCTTCAGGATGATGTGTGGCATTTTCAAAGAGTGTAAGGACTTGCAGTCATGGCAGCCTCTTGACCGGTTGCCATCTCACCCCTCTGAATGGGAAGCAATTAGGGCAGGTCTAGATGCTGCCAAGGGGAAAGAAGTTCAGTCCTTACACGACCAGTTGCACCTGGAAGGACTCCATCTGGATCTGGAAGAGAATTGGTTGTGGCTACCAGTACTGAAGCTGGTGAGCAGAGTGTTAGGGGGAATGTTGGTTTGGACAAAGGTAAAGGTTTAGCTGGTGATGCATCTGCCCAGCCGGCCACTGGTGAAATGTTAGAAACTGGTAATGCTGACATACTACCTCTAGTTTCAGATAGTGATAGTAGAAAACTGGCTAGACTTGGTAATGACATCAAAGAAAGAAAGAAAATGAAACAAAGAAACCAAGTTGAGGCCAGGGCACATCTTGCTCAGATTAAGTTGCTGGATATGAGTGATGCCAATCTACTGGGTATCACTAAGGATGAGTATGTTAGGGTTAAGAATGATCCTAGGATAGTTGACCAGTTGAATGAAATGCTAGATGTAGAACTGGACAGACACTATCAAGAGGATGAAGCTGAATTCGATGCCAGGAGCTTAAACATTTCAGTGGAGAAGGCAAAAGAGATTAGTGCCAGTGGGATTCTTAAGAGAATTGCAAATGTTAAAAAGGTTGTGAAGGATGTATTGAATCCACCAAGAAGAAGGATTCCACAACCAAGAAGACCACTGACAAGAGATGCAAGAGATGCTGACCTTAGCACATTCGTTGAATCAACTGGAGAGGTATCCAATGAAGACATTAAGTCCGCTGTACTGGCTGCTGGTGCTGGGAGTATAAAAATCACAAATGAATCTGAAGCTAGAAACTACTACTCCCAGATCATGTCAACCAGAAGACATAGTGGTACTATTAATAGTGTCAATGTTACAATCAAGCCAGGTACCAAGGTTTTTCAAATCGAAGTTAAGTATACTGGTGGGCACTGGTTAGAACTGATGATCCTGGTGCTATACAATTTGGATTCAGCGAATGGGTGGAGATGGTGAATGTTTTGGATGCTAAGGCACAAAAGAATAGGTTCGAGAAAGCATGGGTAAACTTTCTAAGGGGGAAAATTCAACATAAAGAAAATTTTGAGCAAAAGTTGAATATTGACCCTGAAGATACTCAGCCTATCTCTTCAGTTGCCAAGAGAAAAAGAACTGGCGAAGGGCCATCTCATTAAGTTCTTTCTTCAGTTTATCTACTTGTATTTTGTATTTACATTCTGTAACTTGTATAATTTCATTCCCTTGTATAAATGAAGTTACCAGTTTGTAACCACAAGGTAGATAAAAGATTAAAATCTAACAAACCTAAAAGAAAAACCTCAGGCATTTATTGATCTATAAAAATGCCTTAGATAACTTAGATAGATTTAAATCGAACAAGTCCTTCCAGTTCACACTTGTACAGATACAAGAACTAGAAAAGACTTAGACTATATTTCTAGACAAATAGGGGGAATTTGTTAGGACCAGTTCACCTGGAACTGGCCAGTCACCAGTTCACACTAACCAATCACCAGTTGCATCTGGTGACCCAGTAAAACTGGTGACCAAGAAGATTTGTCCAGAAATATATTGAAGTCCAGTTGCACCGTACAGTCAACGCAACTGAAGACTTCCTCCAGTTGAGAACTGACCAGTTGAAGAATCATTCCAGTTGAAGTCGAAGACAACAAATGGAAGATAGAGAATGGCAATGGCAGCGAAGCCCAGTTGGCATTCTAGTCAGTTACAAACTGGAGACCATCAGTGGAAAGCCCTTACAAAGCTTTACACTGATTACGAGGAATTGACTTATATGCTTTATGTACCTTTACCCGGATAATAAGCCTTATCTTGTTATTTAAGTATTAAAAGGTACATAAAGGTGGTTATGTAAAGTCACTTTAACATGCGACTTTACACTGCTTTTTAAGGAATTAAATGTTATTCCTTAAATGCTCACAACCACATTTGTACGGCTAAAGTTAACATCCCAATGTTAACTTTGCCTATAAATACAAGTCATTGCACAACCAAGAATTTAAGTATTCGATCTCACAAAGTTAATTCACAAACTCGAATAACTTCACACTTTGCAAACCTGCAATATTCTTGGTGAACTTGTGCAATCTTCTCTCAATCGCTAAAAGGAACATTTCACAACTTTAAGTGTTTCGATTGTCTTGAGAAATTCCGAGTATAGATCAATTGTATTTCATAGGTTGTTAGGATATTTACATTCGTGTATTATCTTGGTTCCGCATCAACCTTGTAATTTGTTTAATATCAATAAATAAATTACACATTGAAAAATACATATTGTCTCATCAAGTTATCTTACAAGTTATTTGTATTATTGCATTGTTCTTTACTTATTGTCTTTTATATAAGTAATCTATCTAGAACTTGGTATATACACACTGCAACTGGTCGTCTCCAGTTCAGTGCATATATTGCAAAGTAACTCCACCATCGACATAGAGGTGTCTTCAGTAGTACCATCTAACGAGTTGGGACTTACACAGATTATCTCACTCTTTATGATGTTCTTGTTGTTCCTGAATATTGTGTCAGTTTGCTTTCTGTACACAAAGTTGCTAGGGATAGCAAAATTCTAGTTGCTTTTGATGAAAATGTGTGTTATTTCATGCACCAGGGTTTGAAAGAAATGACTGTTCTGGGGACTGGTAATCAAAGTGTTGGATTGTATTATGTAGTTGAGAATTTAAAAGGTATATCTAGGAAGATTACTTGCAATGTGTCTAAATCTGTTTGGCATTGTAGGCTAGGTCATCCTTCTAGTCCTGTTTTACATAAACTTCAATCCACTTTGCAATTTAAAAATGATGGAGATCATTTATGTGAAATTTGTTTCAAAGCTAAACAAACAAGAGATAGTTTTCCTTTAAGTGATCATAAGTCTACTTATTTGGGACAATTGGTTCACTTAGATGTTTGAGGACCATATAAGGTCACTAGCAGGGGTGGTTATAAGTATTTTTTTAGCCATTGTTGATGATTATACCAGGGCTGTATGGGTTTATCTTTTAAAATCTAAAAATGAAGTTTTAGAAAATGTAGTTGTATTTTACAATCTACTTAAAAATCAATTTGACAAAACTGTTAAAACTTTGAGAAGTGATAATGGTTCTAAATTTGTAAATCAAAGATTTACTGACTTTGTTGAAAAGAATGGTATAATTCATCAAACTACTATACCATACACCCCACAGCAAAATGGTATAGTAGAAAGAAAACATAGGCATATTCTTAATGTGGCTAGATCTTTGCTTTTTCAAGCTGGTATTCCTTTAAATCTCTGGTCTGAATGCATTCTAACTGCAACCTATTTGATTAACAGACTGTCTTCTTCTGTGCTCTTAGGAAAATCTCCATATGAACTTGTCTTTGGACATTTACCAAATCTCTCTCATTTAAGGTCATTTGGTTGTTTGTGTTTTTCAAAAAATTTAAATAACA
This sequence comes from Erigeron breviscapus, assembly GCA_034093135.1. Taxonomy (NCBI): domain Eukaryota; kingdom Viridiplantae; phylum Streptophyta; class Magnoliopsida; order Asterales; family Asteraceae; genus Erigeron; species Erigeron breviscapus. Next base: position 40,042,783 of record CM067167.1, read on the forward strand.
ATAATAAGTTTTCTAGTAGGTCAACCAAATGTGTTCTCTTAGGATATTCAAACTCAAAGAAAGGTTATAAACTTTTATCTCTTAGTGTTAAAACCATTTTTTATAGTAGAGATGTGAAATTTGTTGAAAATGTTTTTCCTCTTAAAACCAGTTCTCAAAATTATAATAAGACTAATTCTTTAAACTTAAATTCTGAAAAAGATTTTCTTAATTCCTTTGATAATGAATATCCTATTCCCAATGATGAAGAGAGGGATAAGGTGAGTCATAAAAGTGATGGCAGTGATACATCTCATTCTGGAAGTATCTTTAATGAAGCTACCAATGAGAATGTTATCACAACAACACTTGATGAGAATAATGAATCCGAGGGAAGTGATTCTGATCACAATGATAGTGATATTCATGATCAAAGTGATAATAACACTAATAATGATGTTCCAAATCAAACTGTTTTACCAACTTAAACTGTGGTAAATCCTGTTCCTACTTTGAGATGTTCATAAAGGAATTTTGTTTTACTTATTAAACTAGATTATAACCCGCGTAAAACGCGGGAGAACCAGATAAAAAAATACATTTATACATATAAAAAACTGACATAATAGAAAAAAACATTAAAGGTTTAAAAAATTGGAAGAATAAAAAATAAAATAAAAACAATTACACAAACTAACAATGAAAACATAAATACCTTTCTACATCTTCATTTGCTTTGAAAAAACTACAAATCGGACATTTTATTTTTTCTTTGATCACCTTCAAGTATATATATAACACAGTTATAAAAAATTTGTAAATATCTTGCATTTTAATATTATAAAGTAAATATATATTAGTCAATCCTCGGAGCAAATTACACCAAGTAACATATATACGAAATTTGTATATAACACGAGATCATGATTCTAGTGACAACTTTCATAACATTATCCAATCATCATACACAAAAATATATTCTTTTAGAATATCAATCTCCAAACTATAAAAATTCTCATCTGTGAATATATTTTTGAAGATATTTTTATGACATGAGCTCACGATTGAAAAGGCTTAAGAAAAACAATCGAATTGTTAAGAATACAAGAAGATGGATATTATTATTCTGAAAAAAATTTGATAAATAAAAAGTTAAATAGATAAAAAAAAGTGTAATTAATATTGTGTTTTAGTCTAAGCAATTATCTGAAGTTGGAAGACTAATATCATCTTTTTTTAAAAATTTAGTCAAAAGTGATGTAAGCAATATGATCTAAGGGTAGAGAAATAAAGATGGAAATTTAGTGGAGGGTAAAGATTACTTCATGTTGCTATTTAAAGTTTTTGTTTTAATATGTGTTAGAGATATAAGGATTATGTGTTATATAACAGTAATGTCAAGTATGGTTTGGAAAAATTTATGTGTTATTCTGCTTTGAATAAAGAAAATATGTGTTTTATCTCTGAACTTAATAAGAGTGTTGAACCTCAAAGATATGTTGTTGCTTGTAAAGAAACACATTGGTTAGATGCTATGAATAATGAAATGGAAGCTTTGTATAGAAATAACACTTGGGAAGTTACTGATTTACCTAGTGATAGAGAACCAATAGGATGTAAGGGGATTTATAAGATAAAATATAAATCAAATGGAGAAATAGAAAGATACAAAGCTAGATTAGTTGCTAAGGGTTATAATCAAAGGGAAGGTGTGGATTTTGATGAAACCTTTTCTCCTGTTGTAAAAATTGTTACTGTTAGATGTCTTATAACCTTAGCTATTCAAAAATTGGAATTTATATCAACTTGATATAAATAATGCATTCTTATATGGTGATCTTGATGAAACTGTGTATATGAAACCTCCTGAAGGTTTTTGTGATGAATGATAAACGTGTTTGCAAGTTAAACAAGTCTTTATATGGTCTAAAACAAGCTCTTAGGCAATGGAATGCTAAATTAACTAGTGCTCTTATTGCTAATGGATTTGCTCAAAGTAAAAGTGATTACTCTTTGTTCATTAAAAAAGATAAAGATGTTTTTATGGCTTTACTTGTGTATGTGGATGATATTATTGTCACTGGAAATAATGAGATGGCCATAAAAGATTTTAAGACTTATTTAAGATCTCAGTTTATGATTAAAGATTTAGGCAAACTTAAGTATTTTGGTTTACTTGCTGGTAAACCAGTGAGTGTTCCTCTTGATCCTAATGTTCATTTGTCCAGTGAAGTTTCTGAAAGTGATCCTGTTTTGAGTAATATTACTGAATATCAACAATTAATTGGGAAACTCATTTACTTGACACACACTAGACGACACATTGCATACATCGTGCACTGTCTTAGTCAGTTTATGCATAAACTTCTTGCTTCTCACTTAAAAGTGGCTATGAGAGTATTAAGATACTTGAAAGCTGCTCCAGGTAAAGGCATCAATATTTGTAAGTCTTCCTCTCTGTCCCTTCAAGCTTTTGTTGATTCAGATTGGGCTAAATGCATTTCTAGTAGAAGAAGTGTAACTGGTTATTGTGTTTATTTATGTGATTCCTTGGTTTCCTGGAAGAGTAAAAAACAGAGTACTATTTCTAAATCTAGTACAGAAGGTGAATATAGAGCCATGGCTTCAGTCACATGTGAAGTCATTTGGATTCTAACATTTTTAAAAGATTTAGATATAGATAAAGTTCTCCATGTTAAAGTATTCTGTGATAATAAATCAGCAATCAAAGTTGCTACCAACCCTGTTTTCCATGAAAGAACTAAGCACCTTGAAATTGATCTTTATTTTGTTAGAGAAAAGATTTTCGCTGGTGTAATTAAAGTTGAGAAAATAGATGTTGCAGACATCTTAACCAAAGGGTTGGACACTAAATCTCATGATTTTTTATGCAAAAAAGTGACACTTATAAATATTTTTGAGAATAAGATTAAGGGGGGATGTTGAGAAAAATAATCTTATTCTCAATCTTATTCTTTTATATAAACAAGTAGCTTTTTTTGTGATTAGACTATTGATGAGCGTTCATTTTGTGATAAATTCCCCCATCATAAGGCCACATTTCAATGTCTAAATGAGTTAATATTCCAGAACTATTGGTACTTAATGGATTCGATAAAAATGCAGGTTCACGGAAGATACGAGTGAGGGTGAATGACATCAATCAACTCAACATGAAGGCCTATGAAGTTACAAGACATAAGAAGGCAATTCGGGAGTCAAACGAAGCAAATCGAAGAACAGCAGGAGCTGCCAGCGCCCGCTGGCAACCTTGCCAGCGCCGCTGGCCCAACATCTGTAGGCCCCAGCGCCGCTGGAGCCCAGTCCCAGCGCCGCTGGGCGGCCCAGTTCAGCAACCGACTTTTGCCTATTTAAATATGAAGAGACCCTCAAAACCCTAAGAGAGAGCCGATTCAGAAGCCCTAGCCGCCACATACAAACCCTAGGTCGATTTTGCAGATTCCAAGGAGGTTTTGGAGCTTCTAACACCTCTCGATCTTCCCCGTCTACCTAGATCTATCTCTTTTATTTACTTTTAGTTGGTAAACAATGTCTTTTATCTTTTCAGACTTTGTTATTCCTTTAATAATGTTAGGCTAGTAGGCTGAATACTTGTTTCGATCGATGTGATCATGTATACGTTTATTTATCTTGTTTTATTTGTTAGATCTGTTGGATTGTGTTTATTGTTTGTCGTAGATCCATGGTTAATGAGTTCTTCATAGTGTTATAGGTTCTATATCTGCATGTATTAATTTAATTCTTATGATCAGTCTATAATCATACACTAGGATTAATACATAAAGATGGAAAACACTAATCGGTCTTTAATTAGATGTAAAAGGTGATTCACTTCTAACGGAGGGATCCAGAACATAATAATTAGAATAAGTTGAACATGATGCTTAACAATGTCAGACGCGATCCAGTGACATGGAAACGTGCACTGTGGTCACCGGAGGGAATTATTATCTGGTCATGGCTTAAGAGCCGGATATACTAAAACATGAACTAGTAACACAAACTTAGGTTATTAATGCTTAAACAATGAATCTAACGAGAGTTTGTTTAAAGAGTAGTGTGAGTCTTGGGACAGCACTAGTTACTTAGGCAAAGTGAATATAACAAGAATCTGAGCTGTGATTAAGTTTTTCAACAGTCTAGCAAGTAGGTAGGATAGTAATCTGGTCGTACCATGAGATCGGAGATGCCAAACAAGTATTTTAATTTAATTACTGTTATTTGCTTTTCAATTCAATTTTCAGATTTAACCGAAGCTTCTCGCTGAATAAGCGGTTGCGGCTTCTATTTTACTTTTTATTTGCATTAGTTTTAATAGGAAATCGTGACAACCCCCAACCGCTAGAATTACACACATTATTAGGCTAGGTAGTGCAAGCGTCCCTGCGAACGATCTTGTACTTACCACAACACTATCTACTTTCGATCGGGTCCACTGCTCGTTAGTTTGCGTTTTCTTGAGGTATTTACTTGTACAACATTTTATAAATTTAAAACTGTGTTAGCTTTTATAATTAAAAAACATTTTTTGTTTTTCAAACTCAAAAATACGCAACACATCAACTATGCAGGACTGTTAGAGAAAATATTGAGGGCTTAAGGGCTGGAAGTGTCAAAGTCTCCAAAGAATAATATTAAGGATTTGAAGATAAGTCGGTGTAAAGATGAAGGACCATAGGTTTCAAAAGGGGAAAGTTGCTCAAGTATATAAACGGGTTAAGAAACCCTAATATGATAAACAATCATATTCGTCTTTTCCAGAAATATTCATATATATTTTTCTCTCTTAAATTCGTTATTCTAGATTGAGATTTAGATTTTGTAATAGAGCACTCAATAATTTAGTTGAGTGGATTAAGACTGATTAGCAGGATTAATCGTTTGAGTGAGAGTTTGTTGTGAATCAATTGAGATAGATTTCTGCTTGTGTAAGATTAGATTAATTGAGATTAATCTTAGATCTATTTCTGTTTTTCTTCAATTAATAAATATACCACTCGAAGAGACGAAGACCCACCGACGGATCTACCATACAAGAAGGTAGGTCCTAGGACCTACCTTAGTTTCGGAAAAGATTTAGAGACTATGTGATAATTTTTTTAAGGATCTACGTATAAAGTTGGTTAGGACCTACCTTCACATCCGATTCTTGTATATCAGTATATAGATCGAATAATATTCAGACCCAGTAGAGAGAAACGAAAGAGAAAATTTCCGGCGAGTCGATCACTGTATAAACAAAAGAAAGAGTTTAAGAAGAAGATGGAGCATTAATGCTCTTGCTTTATGATATTTTTCAATTTTACCCCTTGATTATAAAAACTGCTCCAAATATAATATATGTGTTTTCATAAACTACTTTTTAACCCCTAGACTTCCAAAACAAATTCAAGAGAATATGTTATATACTTGTATTTCAATATCATTTTATGCAAATTCTTTGTTTAGTCAAGTCTTTTCTGTGTACAAAATAGCCGTGTTCAAGCTACTACGTGTAGAATATTATTAACGATTTTTAGAAAATTGTTGGTTTCATGAAAAATAAATAGATATTATAAATTTGTATAAAGTCCAATTTTATTTCAAACATATATTGTTGGGATTTTTGATCGACCAAAGTTTTATAAATGATCTAACTAGTTTTATATACCCGTTATGTGCTAGTATAACTTGTAGATTCTCCGTAGTGAAAGAACAAACATTCTTTTTTGTGTTTTGAGGGCCCAATTTATGTTATTGTGCAAGACCTCTAAAGTCTACGGGACGAACGTGATAACATTATATCGACAAGATTAGTTTTAGTAGTATTTAAATGTATTTTTATTGTTTTTTTCCCCCGAGATGGGTTAAAAAAACTAGTTTTATAGATTGTGTCTTATTTTCCGTAACAAGTATATCCAAGTTATAGATGGTGTTAGTGTTTATCCGACCCGACCAATTAATACACACTTTTTCGACTTAAATAAGCCAAGGATCAGGACCTACCTGGCTCGAAATCCTGGATTCGCCACTACGAAGACCAATGGTGAAATAATTTTGATTGATATTGTAGATTTATCTATGCAAATGAAAAACTTACAACAAAATAGTGAAATACTATTGCTTTGGGCTCCCTTATCACAACTATATCATATTCTAGAAATCTTTATATGTATCAATTAACAAAAAAATTTCTTGGTGTCTTTTTGTGAAAGCAGATAAATTATGTGTATTGGCGGTACAAAAAGAACTCACAAGACTTTATGGGGAATAATACTCAAAACTAGTCAATGATAATGTATAATGGGCGTATATATTTTTTTGTATATATATGCATGAAAAGAAACAATAAATGGGCATGCTTCACTAACTCTGATTGAAGATTATATTGTTGGTTTGCACAAATGTGTTTCTTGATGGAAGGAGAATGTTTGGCAGCAAGTGAAAGGATTCGATTGTCTCACTTGAGAGGTTAAAAAAATTAAGTCTACATAGGATACGATTAGTCATAAATTAGTTAATAATTATATTGTTATGGTCAAATTCAGAAGATATGCCTTAAAACTCTCATATGAAAAGACAACTAGTTTGGAATACGTGTAAACGAATCTAATATAATATGATTTGATTTTTCTATATTTTGTATTCGGGTTAGTGGATAAGATACTATATACTAGTGCTATTATAATAATGTTTGAACCAGAAATACATAATGTATCATGTATACTGTGATAAATATATGAATATACCATGTTTTTTCGAAAATGTGCGCCTAAATTTATCATCACTTGTGCCTTGGTATATCTTGCGTTTTCGAAAATGTGCGGCAAAATGTTTATAACTCAGTTTAGAATTAATAACCGACCCACCCATTATTAGCCTATCGTCATTGTTTTACGGTCAATATAAAATCACATATTGAGTGATGAGATATGATAAGGTGAAATTTAATTAACAAATAAAGGTATAAAACTATAAATATAGACATTTTGTTAACAAATAATTATGTCACTTCTTATTGTAGTATTATACTTTATCCTAAATGAAATGGTGCCTAGTTCTGATCAATGCTCAGACTTCAAACGTGAATAAGTCGACCAAATCTCAAAGTCAAAAATATAGCGACGTTCGAATATAGTGACATTATAAAACATTGTCTCCAATCATATTTCATATCAAATGTAATCCAGATTATTTAATATTTATTTCGTACACTATATAGATTGCAATTTATTCGAGAGCATCCAAGGAAGTGTGAAAAGTCAATAATCGTGGGGATTGAACGGAAGACAAAGGCCAAAATTGTGTCAGTGTTTATTTTTCACGTATTAACTGCAAAACAATGTCCTGCTTTCACAAGAACCTTAAGCCCAAAGACATGCTGAGGCGGAAATGTCCAGGTTCACTGAACTGGAGGAAGTCAGCAAACTGACGAAGCCAGCTGAACTGAAGGAAGCTGAACTGATAATGCCATCTGAACAAGCCATGTTGATTCTGCCAGCAGTGGCCCATTTCAGACAAGTCTTTTCTGAACCGGTCCAGACACCAGTAGTAACACTTCTCCAGTGGCAAGATTCTTCAGTGACCAACTCTGGTAGTCCACCAGTGAAGTACTCCAATGAAGCGCTCCAGATGACCAGCTCCAGATGACTGCTCCAGATGAATACTCCAGTGACCAACACTGATGTCCCTTAAGTGGAAGTCCAGATTTTGTCTCCAGTTCCCAAATAATAAAGTTTCCACTGAAGTCGTTTATGGGCCCAATAAAGAAGAATGACAGCTGTAAAGGAAGACGCGTGTGACGATGACATTTCTAACGATATTGTGAGACCACTTGCAGAGGAATGTTCCTAGAAACCCCACGCTGTCCATTTTCTATTGGTCAAAATAAATTAGTGGCTTAGCATATTTTACAGCTTTTATGTATTATTTTATTATGTCGTTAATTTCTAGAAAATAGCATGTGGCTATAAGTAGAGGTTGTATTTCTCATTGTAAGGACAGTTGATGTTGAATGAAATTAATAGAGCAGCCTCTATTTCTTACAAAAATCTTCTTTTACCTTTAGAGATCTTTGATCTTGGTGGTTAGGAGTGACCTCTTTATCAATATTTGTGGTGGCTTGTTCTTTATCAAATATTGTGGTGAGGTCTTAAATCTTCGGTTTCCTTTATCTATAATCGTGGTGGCTAGACCTTTATCGATTGTAGTGGTGGGGCGGAGTGTTTCCTTTATCCTCGATTCCGGTGGCTTAGCCTTTACGAGTCTTGGTGGTGGATTCTTTTATCTATCCTTTATTTTATTGTTGTTTGTTTTATTAAAATCCAGAAAATACCAAAAATAGTCTTCCGCTGTCGTTTGTCGCGTGATTTACGCATCAAATTTGGTATCAGAGACAAGTTAGAAAAAGGTTTCTTAATCTTTTTGTCCGTTGGGGTATTGTTTGTTCAGATCTGAGTTTGTTTTTCTAGATCTGATTGTTGATTGTTTAGAACTAGTTGTTGCTGATATAGATCTATTATTTGTTGGTTATAAATGGCATGTAGACGAGATATGACTTTAGAAGAAGCTCATAATGTTAGAAGAGATAGGCAAATAGAAGATCTACAAGAAGCTCTTGGTAAAATAGTCCATATGTTAGAAGATGGTGGTTTACGATTTAATCAAGAAAATATTGTTACCAGTGAAAGAGATTCTGAATCTCACGGTCCTAGCGAAAGATCTGATAGCACACCTAGAAACTCTAGTGATTCTGATGAACCACATCCTAGAGAAAGGCGTAGGAGGCATAAGGGTGATGATACTAGGGATATTAAGATAGATCCACCAGATTTTAATGGGTCTTCTAACCCAGAAGAGTATTTTGAATGGGTCCAGGTGATGAACAGAATAATGGAAATAAAAGGTTATGATGATAGAAAAAGTTTCAAGGTTGCCATTATTAAACTTAAGAAATATGCTTCATCCTGGTATGATAATATGAAATCTGAAAGGGAGTATAAGGGTAAGAGTAAAATCAAGACCTGGTCCAAACTGAAGGAAGTTATGCAGAAAAGATTTGTTCCCCAGTCGTACAAGCAAGATCAGTATCTACTGATGAATAATCTGAAGCAAGGTGCTAACGAAGTTGTGGAGTATATTAGAGAGTTTGAGCAACTGAAGACCAGAACTGGTGTGAATGAAACTGAAGAGCACACTATTGCCAGATTTCTTGGTGGTCTGAACGCTGCCATCACTGAGAAGATTGAGTTGCAGCCTATCTGGACATATGAAGGTGCATGTAAAATGGCCATCCAGATTGAAAAACAACTGAAGAAGAAAGTGCCGTACAAATCATTCAGTAAAGTTCCTGCCAGTACAAGTCAATCAGTAAAGTTCCTGCCAGTACAAGTCAACCAGTTGTCAGTCAACCAGTTCCCCAGTTGTCAGTCAACCAGTTCCCAAATTTACTGAAGCTGTTCAGAAATCCTTCAGAGGCAAAGAAAAGGAAACTGGAGGATCAAAAGAACCAGTTGGAAGAAAATGTTTCAAGTGCCTAGCTTTGGTCACTTCCAGGCCCAGTGTCCTAATCAAAGAGCCTTGACTGCCAAAGAAATTGAATGTTTACCAGATGTCGACACTGAAGAAGGTGAACCAGTGTACGATGAAGAAGAAGATGAAGAGTCCTATGTTGGTGCAGATGTGGGAGAAATGTTGGTTGTCAGAAGAGTAATGCATGCTGATGAAGTTACCACTGATACTGCCCAGAGGGAGAACATTTTTCACTCCAGATGCACAGTCAAAGGAAAAGTTTGTGATCTGATCATTGACGGTGGGAGTTGTGCTAATGCTGCTTCAACTTACATGGTAGAGAAACTGGCACTACCTACAGTTAAGCACCCTCGTCCATACAAGTTGCAATGGCTCAGTGAAGGATCTGAGGTAAAAGTTATCAGACAAGTTACTATTCCTTTTTCCATTGGATCTATTTATGAAGATAAAATTGTATGTGATGTTGTTCCTATGGATGCTTGCCATATATTACTGGGTAGACCTTGGTTATTTGATAATAATGTTTTTCATAATGGTCGTATGAATTCATATTCAGTATTTGTAAGTGGGAAAAAGGTCTCTGACTTCTTTAAAACCCAGTGAAATATTGAAAATTAATAAGAAAGACCAGCCCGGTAAGTCTTTGTACATGTCTCAAACTGAAGTAGAAGAAGAGTTAACTGGAGGTTCTCCAGTTATGATGTTACTGGTGATTGAGAGTACTAAAGAGAAGGAGTTCACTGGAGTCCCCAGTCTCCTGAAGTCTCTACTGAAGGAATTCACTGATGTTTTCCCAGAAGACCTACCTGAAGGATTGCCACCAATAAGAGGAATTGAACACCAGATTGACCTGGTTCCAGGTTCAGTTCTTCCAAACAAAGCTGCTTACAGATGTTCGCCTACTGAAGCAAAAGAGTTGCAGAGGCAAGTAGATGAGTTGGTTGCCAGAGGTTATGTCAGAGCAAGTATGAGTCCTTGTTCAGTTCCAGCTCTCCTGGTCCCAAAGAAAGATGGTTCGATGAGAATGTGTGTTGATAGCAGAGCCATCAACAATATAACCATTAAGTATAGATATCCCATTCCCAGATTGGATGATATGCTTGATGAGTTACATGGCTCCAAAGTATTTTCAAAGATCGATCTCAGAAGTGGCTATCACCAGATAAGGATGAAAGATGGAGATGAGTGGAAAACTGCTTTCAAAATCAAGGGAGGTTTGTATGAATGGTTAGTTATGCCTTTTGGCTTATCTAATGCTCCCAGTACTTTCATGAGACTGATGAACGAAGTTCTCAGGCCACTCATTGGTCAGTTTGTTGTTGTTTACTTTGATGATATTCTGGTATATTCAAAATCTGAAGCTGAACATGTTAGCCATCTGAAGAAAGTATTTGAACTGTTGAGAAGGCACCAGTTGTATGGCAAACTGGAGAAATGTGATTTTATGGTGGAAAGTGTGATATTTTTGGGATATGTTGTGTCTAAGAATGGAATTTCTATGGATCCCTCTAAGGTTGATGCCATCAGATCATGGCCAGTTCCAACTTCAATCACTGAAGTGAGGAGTTTTCATGGACTGGCATCATTTTATAGGAGATTTATCAAAAATTTCTCTACAGTTGTGGCTCCAATTACTGACTGTCTGAAGAAAGGTGTGTTCAACTGGCCGAATTCAGCCCAACTGGCGTTTGAAGCACTGAAGGAGAAGCTCAGTTCAGCTCCAGTCTTATCCTTACCAGATTTTGATATGTTATTTGAGCTAGAATGTGATGCAAGTGGGGTAGGTATTGGTGCAGTTTTAGTGCAAGCAGGGAGACCAGTTGCATACTTCAGTGAGAAGCTGAATGGATCTAAACTGAAGTACAACACTTATGATAAAGAATTTTATGCCATTATTCGTGCTATCACTCACTGGTCACATTATCTGAAGCCAAAGCAGTTTGTCTTATTTTCTGATCACGAAGCACTGAAGTTTATAAATGGTCAGCACAAGCTTAATGCCAGACATGCCAAATGGGTAGAATTCTTACAGTCTTATTCCTTTGTTTCGAAGCATAAAGCTGGAGTTTGTAATGTTGTTGCTGATGCACTGTCCAGACGTTATTCACTGTCATCAATTCTGGAAGCAAGAGTTCTTGGATTCTCTCTCATTAAAGAGTTGTATGCTGCTGATCCAGACTTTGCTGATCACCTCACTGAAGTTCACCAGAAAGGGCCATTTGTTGTTCAAGATGGTTTCTTGTTTAAAAATGGAAAGTTATGCATTCCCAAGGGTTCAATAAGAGATTTACTGATAAGAAAAGCACATGGGGGAGGTTTAGCAGACCATTTTGGCATTAACAAAACTGGAGAGATTCTCACTGAACACTTCTACTGGCCAAGTCTACTGAAGGATGTCCAGAGTATCATCAGTCGCTGTCCAACTTGTCACCAGGCGAAGGCAACTTTTCACAAAGGGTTGTATACTCCTCTTCCAGTTCCAAGCCAACCATGGGAAGATCTCACTATGGATTTTATTGTTGCACTGCCCAGAACCCAGAGGGGAAAAGATTCAATTATGGTGGTTGTTGATCGATTTTCAAAAATGGCACATTTTATTGCTTGTAACACAACCAATGATGCTTCAGCAGTAGCGTATTTATTCTTTAAAGAGATTGTCAGATTGCATGGAATTCCCAAGACGATTGTGTCAGATCGAGATGTGAAGTTTCTGAGTTATTTCTGGAAGACTCTATGGAGATTGATGGGTACCAGATTGTTGTTCAGTACGTCTCACCATCCTCAGACTGATGGACAGACTGAAGTCACCAACAGAACGATTGGTATGCTGTTAAGAACACTGGTGAAGAAGACGCTGAAAGATTGGGATCTGAAGCTTGCTCATGCTGAGTTTGCTTTCAACAGAGCTCCTAACTATTCTACCAGTAAATCCCCATTTGAACTTTGTTATGGTGTCAATCCACTGACCCCCATTGATTTAATTCCATTCTCGATTGAACCAAAAGCAAGTATTGAAGCTGAAGCCAGAGCGAAAGAAATCAAGAAAATTCATGAAGAAGTGAAGACCAGAATAGAGAAAGCGAATGCCAGTTACAAGGCCAGAGCAAACAAGAATAGAAAGCAACCCAGTTTTGCACCAGGTGATCTTGTGTGGGTGCATCTGAGAAAAGAAAGGTTTTCAGCAAAAAGGAAGAGTAAACTGATGCCCAGAGCTGAAGGTCCGTTCAAAATTCTGGAAAGATATGGCGATAATGCTTACAAGGTTGAGTTACCTGGAGATATGGCAGTTTCAAGTACTTTTAATGTAGGAGATCTGATGCCTTATCTGGAGGATGAGTACCTCGAGGACTTGAGGACAAGTCCCTTTTCAGAGGAGGAGAATGATGCGGAAATGTCCAGGTTCACTGAACTGGAGGAAGCCAGTGAACTGACGAAGCCAGCTGAACTGAAGGAAGCTGAACTGATAATGCCATCTGAACAAGCCATGTTGATTCTGCCAGCAGTGGCCCATTTCAGACAAGTCTTTTCTGAACCGGTCCAGACACCAGTAGTAACACCTCTCCAGTGGCAAGATTCTTCAGTGACCAACTCTGGAAGTCCACCAGTGAAGTACTCCAGTGAAGCGCTCCAGATGACCAGCTCCAGATGACTGCTCTAGATGAATACTCTAGTGAGCAACACTGATGTCCCTCTAGTGGAAGTCCAGATTTTGTCTCCAGTTCCCAGATAATAAAGTTTCCACTGAAGTCGTTTGTGGGGCCAATAATGAAGAATGACAGCTGTAAAGGAAGGCGCGTGTGACGATGACATTTCTAACGGTATTGTGGGAACACTTGCAGAGGAATGTTCCTAGAAACCCCACGCTGTCCATTTTCTATTGGTCAAAATAAATTAGTGGCTTAGCATATTTTACAGCTTTTATGTATTATTTTATTATGTCGTTAATTCCTAGAAAATAGCATGTGGCTATAAATAGAGGTTGTATTTCTCATTGTAAGGACAGTTGATGTTGAATGAAATTAATAGAGCAGCCTCTATTTCTTACAAAAATCTTATTTTACCTTTAGAGATCTTTGATCATGGTGGTTAGGAGTGACCCCTTTATCAATATTTGTGGTGACTTGTTCTTTATCAAATATTGTGGTGAGGTCTTAAATCTTCGGTTTCCTTTATCTATAATCGTGGTGGCTAGACCTTTATCGATTGTAGTGGTGGGGCGGAGTGTTTCCTTTATCCTCGATTCCGGTGGCTTAGCCTTTACGAGTCTTGGTGGTGGATTCTTTTATCTATCCTTTATTTTATTGTTGTTTGTTTCATTAAAATCCAGAAAATACCAAAAATAGTCTTCCGCTGTCGTTTGTCGCGTGATTTACGCATCACATGCAAATAAATAATGTGGGTGCCAAGTGTTTGTTTCATAGAAATTTTGGCTTTTATTTTTAGTTTTTGAAAAAGAAACTATTTAGATATTGTATCACCGACAGAATAAAATATTAAATAAGGGCTTTTGTTTGATGAAATTTAATAACTTGTACTACTTGTATCTCGGGACCTATTTTCATTTGTAGTTCTATAACATTTACATTGATCAAAATGATTATTTGATGATACTTATAAAGATTGAGGTTCAAAGAATTTTATAAAACGAATCATTACATACATATGTAGGAGTAAAAAAAACAGTTCAATGGATTTTTTATTAAAACTTTCACAATTCACATTTCTAAGCGTAAAAACTTGTTGTAGTACTGATTTAGTAGAAGCACACCGACATTTTATTTAATTTTGTGTTGTCGACCTTTTTTTCTTTCTTTTTTCTTTGAAAAGGACACCAATCATATCGTGGGTCTGTTTATTTCTTCGGGGAAATCTATAATTTTATTAAACTTACGGACGCTATGTGAAATGATAATTTTAATATACGAACTAAGTTTGTTGCTTTTTTTTCTTTTTAAGGACGCAAATTTCGATTAAGATAACGCCCCACATCATGTTATGAGAGTCTAGCCATTCTAGGTAGTCCGATGTTTAAATTGGACATCATTGGCTATGTTTGGTACAAACTTTTCATGAGTTTTTCAGGAGTTTTAACTTTTTATTTTAAACTAAAAGCTTCTAAAGTGTTAAAAACTCTGTTTGGATGCAACTAGCTTTAGCTTTTATTTGAAAGAAAAAGTTCCACAATGAAACGCTACTTGAAGTAGCGTTTCAGGAGCTTTAGCTTTTCGATAAAACTTTTAATCTTTAAAAGCTACACAAATACCTTTTGAAGTTGCAACTACAACTACCATACCAAACACTTTTAAAAAATAAAATCTACAGCTTACAGCTCCAATTAAAAGCTGCAGCTACAACTACTTTTGCCAAACATACACGACATCTCCTTTGAATAGGCATCCAAAAAAAAAACTCTACTATACTCCTAACCATAAAAAATGGAGAGTGATAAATCTACAACATTATTTGGACATCTACAACGATAGATGTTTTATACAATCGTACACTGCACAAATAAATAAAAATGTGTTTGTTATCTACTTAAATCTGAGTTTTAATCCACAGAAACATGGAGGGCCAATCAAAAAGTTGAATAGCTATATATTATTCGTAAAATCTATCAAAAAGTTGTCTAAACAAAGATGAAACGAATACAGTCATTACATGTTAGTATATTCTTCTATGAAAAACTATCTATTCTTATTCTTACATTGAAAATAATATCATAAACAACTTAAATAATGCTACAATTATTGAATAATTAGGCAAAGTATTGAATAATTATTAATTAGTTGAACATGTATAGTGACCAAATCTTCAGATCGTGTTCAATATATAAATCTTTAGAATCAGAATGTCATAAACTCATAATGTTACTCGAAAATATCAAGCAAGATTGATAATACATAGAATGCCAACTAAGACATTGCCTT
The DNA here is from genome assembly GCA_034093135.1 of Erigeron breviscapus. Taxonomy (NCBI): domain Eukaryota; kingdom Viridiplantae; phylum Streptophyta; class Magnoliopsida; order Asterales; family Asteraceae; genus Erigeron; species Erigeron breviscapus. The sequence goes on from CM067167.1 coordinate 40,058,223, forward strand.
TTGACTTAGAATGCCAACTAGACATTGCCTTTTGACTTTTGACCTTTAGCCTGACATCAGCTAGCTTTGATTATGTGTTTAAAAGACTTATTATTATTATTATTATTATTATTATCATTATTATTATTATTATTATTATTTTCTTTTTATTATAAAAAAATCACTTTTATTTTTAGAAATTTGTGGGTTTACAAGAAATTAGTGGGAAGCCGAGATACTATCTGGGCCCCACCCTCTAGCAATAGCAAAACCACAATGCCATCTGTCGAAACGATTTTATTAATATTATTATTATTACTAGTGCTCAGGCCCGTCCAATGGACGGGTAGTCTCAAAATATATTAATCAAAACTAAAAAATTGGAATTCAAGTATATTAAATCCTATGACCAATATCACAATTTAATCAATACGAAAACTAAAGAAGGAAACATATGAAAATTAACTCCATATAAATATTGATTCCAGTTTACCCTTTTTTTTTCAACTTTAGTTAAATAAAAAAATTGAAAAATACATACCAAAAAGTGTACAAAAAGATTTAGAGTTAAGCTCAACAAAAAGAGAAACAAAAAGTGTACAGTATATAATTTGAAAAATACATACCAATTCATCAACAAAGACCATCTCGAACATTTTGATTTTCTTCGGGTTGTTCCACTCCGAAACAGTCCATACATGCACAACACGGAGTCGTAGATGATGGTTAACATGTGTTGGCTTAAGATCTTCAAGATGAACTAATGTGGTCTTATTTTTTGTTGTTGAAGAAGAAGCTATAATGAACCTATAATGGACAACAAACTAAATTAAAATAGATATAATAATAATAATTACAATACTAATAATAATAATATTAATAATGATAATAATAATTTAAGTTCATAATATATTGAATTTCATAAAAGTGATGATCTTTAAAAATTAAAAACATGTTACCTGGTATAGGAGGAGGTCGAACCTTTTGGTAGTCGACTTTTTTTTTTGGTTTGGTCGTAGGTTTTTTTTTTGTTGAGAATATGTGAGGGTTTTTTCCTAGGTTGTATATATATAGATATAATATAATTTTTGGGAGACTTTTAAGGATAAAAAGATTGTTTTATTAATAATAAGGTCGACCTTTGATTTAATAATTAAAAAAATATTAAAAAAATAAGGATTAATGAGGAGGGAGATTAGGGGTGCCAAGTGTACCCCAACCTCCTCTTTTAGTTATATTATATATTATTATTATTATTATTATTATTATTATATTATCCCTTTCCATTAAAAATTTGTAGGTTTTTTGTTATTATAATATTAGAAATAAATGCTTCTTTATTTTACAAACGACTACTTTTGTTACAAATAATAAGTACCGATGATGACGTACAAATAAATATTTCTCGTTAATATAATACTCCATATTATACATTCATACACTTACGAAGTCTTGAGTTGGAATGCTTCGCTTCTTTTTTCTTTGGCTGTCAAAACATTGTAACTTTTGTACTTTTTGTGGACTACTTGGTTTGACAGTTCAAAACGTTGTACTTTTGAAGTTTTTAGTTCGAATGTTCCATAGTCTCGTTTTCCTTGTTTTGGATATCAAAACGTTGTAAACTTTTTAGTTTCTCGTGGACTACTTGGCTAGGAAGTCCAAGTCTTTTGTTGTAATTCTTCGACATCTTGCTGAAGATCATTTCATTTTAATGAAGATTGGATGTTCTAAAAAAAACTTGGTTTGATAGTTCAAGTCTTTTGATGTAATTCAAGTCTTTTGATGTAATTCTTGGGTATCTTGCCGAGTATTGTTCCACTGTTATTAATGAAACTGGTTGTTCAAAAAAAACACATTCATACACATGTAAAAGGAAACGGTGGTGTCGTTATGCCGCATTTTCATTTCCCACGTTGAGATGTATAAAGTTAAGAACGAACTTGGCCGCAGTAATGCCCTTGCCGCCAAGCTGCATCGTAATCCTTTTTGTATAGCAACTTAATGGCGTTTAATAACTACATTCATGGATCTTAACATCATAATATTATTGTGTAGACCGGGGAAACCTTACCAAGTAGTTCAACAGTCTTAGGTGCAAGAAAACAGTATATTTATTTATACATCAGATTTTCTTTTATGTTGGTAAAAATAGTTTACCTAAAAACAATTCAATCTATTTCTCTTAAATATATATTTTATATGAGGGATGGTTATATAAGGTTGTTAGGTAACTAAGCTTATGTGTGGAATACTCACATATTTATTTTCTCATCCATAAAATTCATGGGGGTCAAACATTTATTCATTAAACAAAAAATATTAAAAAATTAGTATGTGAGAGGTTCCACATCTAAGCTTAGCTACTGGACAGCCTTAAATTCACTTTTCCCATTTTATATTTATACTAGTACTAATACCCGTGCACGTTGCACGGATTGACAAATAATAACTATAATACCTTCATCAATAACCATTATGTCTAATCAGTGGTAACAAAAATTATAACATATATAGTAAGGAAAAACAGAGCACGAAAGCTAAATCCATCAACCTAAATATAATAAATCTAATCATATCTTTTAATGTTAAAAAAGAAAATCATATGCTTATAGCCAAATTAAACATATAACCTAAAATTTTATAAGGTAGAAAATCGTACAAAATATGAAAACCAGTATGCTTGTTGTGAAAGAGTGATTCTTTAAGCACTAAATCAATTAACATAGAATACTATAACAATATAATGATAATTATCAATATATTAATATGAATAACCAAGAAAAAAAATAATAGGTAAAAAATCGTTTAGAATATAAAAAGCAACATGCTTGTTATGATAGAGTAACAATAGATATGCAGTATCCTAGTTTACATTAGGTAACTAATAGATCTTATATACGGATTAGATATGCAGTATCCTAGTTTAATACGAATGAGATTACATTAAAGAATTTATTTATTAAATAGATTTTTAATTAATTAAATAAAATTAAAAATACATTTGTCGTTTTAATATAGCGCCACATGTCGATCAAAAGAGATGTCGATCAAAAGAGGCTACAATCATGTTTTAGTTTATTGGTAAATTGATGGTTGTCGTCATTTTTATTAAATGAGATCTGACATTTACTACAAGTCTATAACTATTCAATTATTCATAAAATATAAACATCTTTTAGTTTGGATAATAATTACCAACCCATCAATTGATGGAGTGAAAATATTTTATCGACATCATAACCCTATTAGGCAGGATGATAATGATCCAATGTGATTACGGGTACAGGGTGTTATCATTTACCTTTTTAGTTTGGATAATAACTTTTTACGTTAACTTCTCATTTATTAGGTGAAAGTATTTTACCAATATCATAACCCTTATTAGGCGGAATGATAATGATCCAATGTGATTCCGGGTACATGGTGTTACCCTTTACCTTTTTTTAGTTTGAATAATAATTTTTTACGTTAACTTCTCGTTTATTAGTGCACTGATCATACTATTGTTATCTATACTATAATTAAAAGAAGAGGTTTGAGGTACACTTGACACCCCTTAAAGCTTTTTTTAGGCCTAAAACTCTCTCCTAATTACTATAGAGCTATCTCCTTATTCTAGATTTTTTATTTTTTTTTGCTTATTAAATAGATAATTATATTTAAAACTCTATCATAAATATTTTCTATCAAAACAAATCTTTTTAAATTTTAAAGATATATAATATCTTAAACTCTCCCAATAAATTATTATATATACAACCTAAATTTTTATTAATCATTCTCATTCATATTATTCTTCCCCATCCTATCTTTAATAAACAAATCAAGTTGAGTAAATTTCTCAACTGTTTTTTTCTCACTTTAATTTTATTTTTGGTATTTTGTTCGTGTTTGTTTATTATTTGATATTAATTGTTATGTTATTGTTAATTTTCATCTCTTTTAATTTACTTTATTGTTAATTGTAGTTTGATTATGGATTTTTTTTACAACAAAAGAGTTTATTCTTTTAAATTTGTTTTATTCATGTTTTGTTATTTATTATTTTGATATTTACCTTTGATATATATATTTTGAGACTATCCGTTCATCGGACGGACCTGAAAGACTAGTATTTCATTATACAACACTTATGATGCTTGATACTTTTCATTACTATAGAATATATGAGAATACAGCCCACGTGAATTGCTAAAATCTACGTTTCTTTAACTTTGACGTAAGTAGAAGACTATATGCATTAGTTTAGCATATCTTTTTAACAATATCTATAACCCTTATTAGGCGGAATGATAATGATCCAATGTGATTCCGGGTACATGTTGTTTCCCTTTACGTCGGATCATATAATTGGAGTAAATGATCCTTATATATCGTAGGTTATGTTCTGAAACGAATTTACATAACAAACTTCTTTCATTTTCCAAACGAACCATTTGCTGCTTCTTTCATTTGCTGCTTCTTTCATTTGTTGGAAGCTTCTTTCATTCATACTTCTTTCATTTTCCAAACGAACCATTTGCTGCTTCTTTCATTTGCTGCTTCTTTCATTTGTTGGAAGTAAATATATAACAGGTATACAACCTAAATTTTTATTAATCATTCTCATTCATATTATTCTTCCCCATCCTATCTTTAATAAACAAATCAAGTTGAGTAAATTTCTCAACTGTTTTTTTGTCACTTTAATTTTATTTTTGGTATTTTGTTCGTGTTTGTTTATATTTGATATTAATTGTTATGTTATTGTTAATTTTCATCTCTTTTAATTTACTTTATTGTTAATTGTAGTTTGATTATGGATTTTTTTTACAACAAAAGAGTTTATTCTTTTAAATTTGTTTTATTCATGTTTTGTTATTTATTATTTTGATATTTACCTTTGATATATATATTTTGAGACTATCCGTTCATCGGACGGACCTGAAAGACTAGTATTTCATTATACAACACTTATGATGCTTGATACTTTTCATTACTATAGAATATATGAGAATACAGCCCACGTGAATTGCTAAAATCTACGTTTCTTTAACTTTGACGTAAGTAGAAGACTATATGCATTAGTTTAGCATATCTTTTTAACAAATATCTTAATCAGTATATCACGTCAGCTTTCTATCCATCTTTCTCATAAATACTTTTTACCTACAATAATAATATTTATCATTCTTACAAACAACCAAATGATTTCCAAAATAACTTTTGTCTCCTACCATCATCTCTCTTCATCCTTCCTCATCCTTCCCAACAACCAAGGATGAACATCCTGCATGAGTCCATGTCACCACCCACCTCAATATTCTTCTCACAAACACCTTTTATGTCACCACACATCTCTTATGGATATTCTTGTTGTACGTGGATGGTCTAAATATTATTCAAAACTATAACTTTCTCCGGATAGTATCAAGTGTGTAGACTGTAGAGTGCCATTTTCAACCTTATGAGTAGTGACCATAAAATTCAAAACACATTGCAGAATTTTTGGTGGGTGGTGGTCCCGTTATCTCATAGCAAAAAGCCTAAAACTTAGCCTTGTTATACTCGTAACATTTTTTTATCTCATTACTCGTATGAAAGTTTTTATCCCAAAAATTCATATTTTCAGATCGGGTATTACAAAATCAAGATCGGTGTTCACTAACTACTTGTACTATATAAAATGCATGATCAAACAAGTTAGTGGGTCGGCTGGTATCGAGTCATATTGAATTATTGATTACTTTCCGATCAAATTGTTTGGTTTTGGGTCAAGTAAATTTCATATCTACGTGTTGTAATTGTTCTCCAACATAATGATAGTCTTTAAAAACAACATAACACACAATGAACCTGTTAATTAAAAAAGGCACAGGGTAACACGACCAGGAAAAGGTCAACCCCACCAGAGTATTAGCGGCGACGTCGCCGCTAATGCTGTCACCGACATTCCACCGACATGCGTGCAATAATGACTGACAACGTCTGCTCCCGAGATGCCACGTCGCAAGCATTAGCGGCGACGTCGCCGCTAATGCTCCGACAGGGATACTGTTGTTTCCTTTACGTCGGATCATATAATTGGAGTAAATGATCCTTATATATCGTAGGTTATGTTCTGAAACGAATTTACATAACAAACTTCTTTCATTTTCCAAACGAACCATTTGCTGCTTCTTTCATTTGCTGCTTCTTTCATTTGTTGGAAGTAAATATATAACAGGTATATATTTTATGTATATATATATATATGAATATAGATATTATACTTATGTGTAATTATATATATAGTTATTGTACTAACTATACATATAGTATGGATACCATCGATATGTTGACTTGTTTACTTTAATTGTTTCAGATGGATAGTTTGGAGGATATTTGGACAGACCCAGAAAACGTACGTATCGAAGTGCCGGATGATGAGTTTGAGACACCTGATGCAGACGGTGTTTTTGACTGCGAAGCTGGAGACTTAGAAACCGAGGAGGTGTTCGCTTCCTTCGAAGAATTGACAGAGTGGGCTCAAAGAACGGCACTGGAGTTGGGTTATGTCTAGTCAGACGGCGAACGAACACCAACTCGTTAAAAGTGGTCAATAAAGTGACACTAATATGTCAGCACGGTGGAAAACGCGATAAAAGGTTAACTGGGGCCGTTAAACGGTCCACCAAGATAGGCTGCCCCTTTACTCTGGTAGGCCGCCCCGGGTATGATGGTGGGTGGAGGGTCACTGTCAAGGACTGAAAACACAATCATGATCCAGCTACCGATCTGCAGGGGTATGCATACGCGAGACGAATGACGGAAGAAGAAAAGGAATTTGTGGGAAACCAATCGGATCGCGGTTTGTACCCTCGCCAGATCCTGGTAAACCTCAAAAGAGAATTTACAGGAAACCGGACTCGTAGAGGAGACATTACCAACTTTCTGAAATCGAGATGGAAGGCGGGCCAAGCAGGGCATACTCCAATGCAGGTACAAACATCATATTAGTGATTATGTACTACGTTGTTGGAAGTGACTTATTTACTATATTTTGTTCACCTGTCACAGGTTATGTTCTCACTGCTGCAGGAGAAAAATTACATTTACCAGTTTACTACAAATAGTCAAAATGGACGATTGGTGAACCTCTTTTTCATGCATCCAACATCAATGACCCTATGGCGCGCATTTCCCTGGGTTATTGAAATAGACGCCACGTACAAAACCAACGTGTACAACACGCCGCTTGTTGAGATTGTCGGTGTGACTTCAACGGGCAGGACCTTCAGTTTAGCCTATGCTTTTATCGTAAACGAGCAAGAGGCGAATTATGAATGGGTGTTACAATCTCTCAAGTCCACCCTTGTTGAAGGCTTTGCCGTTCATGTCGTTCTAACTGACAGGGAGCAGGCCCTGATGAGAGCATTGAAGGTTGTTATGCCGGAAGCGAAACACCTACTATGTAGGTTCCACATATGGCAAAACATAATCAAACACTGCGAACCGGCGTTGCGGCTGAAAGATATGAACATTGAAAAGCTTCGCTTCTACTGGAGAACAGTCTATGAATCTCGGACAATTGACGAGTTTAAGGACAACGAGAAATGGTTAAAGAAAAAATTGGCAGATTTTCCAGGTGTCTACAGGTACCTGAACGAGAATTGGTTGTCCCCGTACCGAGACCAGTTTGTGTCATGTTTGGTCGATGAACATCTCAACTATCATAACCACACCACAAACAGAGTCGAGGCCGAGCACCACCTGCTGAAGGATGAGCTGAAGGGGAAATGTACATTTACTAGAATCCTCCATATTGTTGATTCTGTCATGATCGGTCAAGAGACAGAAATAAGGGGGCAACTGGGGTATAGCAAGGGAACCCTGTTGGGTAGACACAACTACAACTGTATGAAGGCCCTGCTTGGAAAGGTTTCACATAAAGCTTTGGACATCATGGCTGATGAAATCGTTCGCTTAGACCAAAAACTTAAAAAACAGGTGAAAAAGTGCGGGTGCAAGGTTCGGTTTAGTTGTGGGCTACCATGTGCCTGCAAGATTGCCGAGTACATGCAGCGCGGTAAGTATGTTTTAATACCTTTTTTTTAACATAAAGACATAATGTCGTATACTTATTGATATCCAAAAATGCAGGGACTCGTATTCAGCCGGAAGTGATAGACCCGTTTTGGAGAAAGCTTGATTTAACACCGTCAACATGCCTACCAGGAAACGACCACTTAAAAGACGGAGACGATATAGAAGCTATCCATGAAGTCGTAGGTGACCTTAAGAGTTTCTTGGTTGAGCAACCCAAGGCCCAACGGAAACATTGGTTGTCCAAGATAAATGACATGTTTAAGCCAGGCAACACACAAGTTAAAGATCCTCTCGTTTAGAAGAGCACACGCGGAAGACCAGTCGGGTCGAAACAAAAGACGCCAAAGGTAGACCAAATACATCAACTTTTATATTGCTGATTAAAGAAAAAATATATAACAACCTGATTTTAAGTAACTGTTTTTTATTAATGGTGTAGGTGCCCGATCTGAACAAAAACCCACCTGGGCTTCGGAAATCCAAGTCCAGTCGACCGAGGGCTGAAGAGGTCCCCATGACTCCTCCCTTCACCGACCCTTCCTCCGGAGCCTCCACATACGGAGAGGCGCAGCCCGCCAGACGCAGTGAGTACGCGCACACCAAATCACGGTTCGCGAACACACCTGACTTTTTTGATGAGCCGCAAGGTGCGCGACACAGTATGTACGACCCAACCCAGAACTTCTTCAGGGACCCGTCCCAATCCTTTGGGGAAAATATATATACATTCGGGGAGCCGTCCCAATCCTTTGGGGAAAATATATATACATTCGGGGAGCCGTCCCAATCCTATGGGGTCCAAAATTTATACGGCTTCGGGGAAACGTCCAAATCCTATGGGGTCCAGTCTGACCAGCCATATTACAGCTTTGTTGATGACTTGTTCCGGGCACCACCGACACAACCTACGTATGCACCCATATATGAAACAATGGATAGGCCGGTGTCAGAGTCAGAGTCAGAGCCAGAGTCAGAGGCCAGTTGGGTTGGGTATGTTGCGGAACCAATGAACGCCACGCTGTCCCGATCTTACGTATGGGCACTACCAGAGCTACCCGAGTACATTTGACCTTACGTTGTCGGCGCACAGGATGTATTAGGAGATGGTAGTTGTGGATTTCGAGCTACCGCTGTTGCTTTGGGGCTAGATGAGAACCACGGTTCAGAGTGGGTTCGTATGCAGATGCTCGAGGAGTTTGAATCTGACCTCCAGGGGTACATGCGAATGTATGGGGATGAGGGCCCACGCATATTGGAGGCGCTGCGAACCTCTTATTATAAAAATCGGCGAGACAAAAAACATTGGATGAGTAAAGTGTGGTTCCATATCCTCCTGGCCAATAAGTTGGGTATAATAATCAACTGCATAAGCCTACGTGACCCCCGCACAGTATTCCCGATGCAACATGGCTTGGATCAATTAAAGTTGGCTCAACCGATATCTATTGCTCTTGTAAATCACGAAGGCCATTTTATTGTTGTGGAATTAGCAGGTGATTACCCAATGCCTTACAAGAATCCAGAATGGACTCACTACGCAACCCCGACTGCACGTGCAGTGGCATCAATGTACGAAGATCGAGAACAAGCGTTTCAAGAATGGATGTATGCAAACTGCCCAATAAAACCACCTGGGCCTCCTATTGTTATAAATGATTAAATTGATTACATGTTGTATATATTTTGGGTATAATAAACATTTTATGTTGTATTATGAATGGTGATTCATTTTATGAATGGTCAAAGATAGATTGTATTATGTTTTTTTTGTATGTTTTTTTTTAATAAATATTTGTTTTCCAATAAGATAAATATTATCTTTTTATATTATCTTATTTAATCGATATTTTTTTAAAAACATCATAGTCAAATATAAACTTACATTACAATAATACATATTCAAAATAATACATAGAAAACTTAGATAAAAATTATACATATTCAAAATAACGATATAAAACTTAGATAAAAAAACTACATATTCAAAATATTACATAATTTTTCTAACGGAAACCGTCTTCAGCTAGCTCTTTATAAAATGTCGCAAAGTCGATTTTTCTTTCAACCAACTTTATCAGTTTCTCAAGTTCAGAAGTTATTTCGTCGATACTTGGTAATGTCGTTTCAAGATATTCGTTATGCTGCTCTTCACTTATAATGATTCTGCTGCCACTTTTCCTTAATTCTTTTATTTTCTTCTTATGTTCCAGCTTTCTTTGTTCCATAAGAAGCTTACAATCATTAATTTTGTGGTAAAGTGCATACCCGTCGTCTATATCCTCTTTACATTGCGCTTTCAATGCATGAAATGTTACCGTATGAGGTGATGATGGGTTAGATGACGATGAAGAAGCCATAACCTTTGTTAAACCTCGTCTGGCCGGAAAATAGGTTGATGGCCGGAATATAGAGAGAAAATGGTTGATGTGGGTTTTTGTTGTTTCAGTCGTCTGGCTTAAATGGCTGGTATAAAAAGAAAATTATGTTTAAGCATTAGCGGCGACGTCGCCGTTAATTGTAACACCCGTCGTTTAAAAACTTGGATTTTGAAAACATCTTTGCCAAACGGCGTTTAAAATAAGCGGAAAGGATCACATATAAAATCTGCCCCATCCGTAACGGATGGTACCTTTTGAAAGTGGTGTTACTTCTAGCATCATCAAAACAATAAAAGTAAATCCAAGCTTTGGCACCCACATAAATGCCCATCATTACAAATCTGGAACATAAACAAGATAGCCATACATAAGGCTAAAGAAAGTCTAAGCGTTTAATGTCTTTGCTAAGCTTCTTTATTCGTCTACCCAAGTCTCACCAAGCTAATCCTTGCCTAGCTCAAACTTGATTATCCTGAAGGCACAACATTTTCAAAGAACAAGTGTTAGCTAATAAAATTAGCTAAGTAAGATAACATAAACTTGAAAACGTTTGCCAATTCCATAGATTAACAAAATCTGCATTTTAAGTTAAGATCACATACATACATAACATCATAAGATACACATTAGGTTCAACATGTCCTAAAGTGTGCCTATACTTTCTTTCTTTCTTCATCTTTCTTTCTTTATTTCTTTGCCAAGATGTAGGCTAAGTGACTTATGCCACTTACATAGGGATGTGGGGTTGTGTGTAGGCGGTCATAGACCATACATGGAGTCCTCACACCCGACATGATGGGTAAACCATAAGGTGGTCCATCGGCGTCGTTAAGGAATGACAAAGTCAATCCAACTGAATAAACCGTTTATGCCTTTACGCATTGGTGATTAGTTACTCCACCCGGATTACTCAAACGTAACTATGCCACAAGGAGCAACTCAAGTGACCACGTACGCACCAGCCCCGAAGAGCTAGCACGGGTTAAGCTTAACACAAGACTTTACATAATGCTCGAGACTTTAATCGTTTAATTAGTTTAGGCTACTCTTTCACCTAAGCTAATCACATATCATCTTTTACTTTTAGGGCCCTTAACGTGCACGTGAACATGGCAATCCTAATCAAAGGACTAGTGACTAGGTGATCAAGCCACACATGCAAGCACATATCATAACATTTCATCATTTCATAGTCACATAACTTAATCATCACATCATTTCATGCGTACTTACTTACCTCATACCTTTACATCCTGCATAAGCATGTTATACATCATAAATGGTAAGTAATATATCCTTTTGCAACCTCCCATAGTCACCCATAAACATAAAACGTGCATACATATTCAATTGGAAGGTTTAACTTATGAAAACGTGTTTTGTTGTACCAACAGGTGACAAAAGATGTTATCTTACCTCGGTACAGCTTACCAACAAGTTAAAAGTATTTTATAGTGCTTGCTAAGTGCTCCCGACAACCTAGAACGAGTATAAGATCGAAATATAAGCTAAACGAAATGTTTTGTGAAAACTGGACAAGAGGTGCGTCGCACCTCCCACATGGTGCGTCGCATAAATCGATCAGAAAATTCTGAACATAGTGTAGGTGCGCCGCACCTACTCCTTGGTGCGTCGCATATTGGGCTATTGGCTGAAAACCAATTTTCCAATTTGGGCTGTGGTGCGTCGCACCTGGAGTGTCGACCAGAAACCCAATTTTTGTTCTTTGATCAAACGAATTCCATACGAACCCATACCCCAAATCCAACCTGGGGACTTAAAATTAATCCTTTTAATTGCACTTTCATCAACTTTAACCATCCTATTAATCCTTTAATCCTTTACATCATAAATCAATCATTAAAACACTCGAATAACATGAATTCGATAAACGTTTGATCAAATAACCCAACCCAAACCCTATGGCCTGGATTATAACTCATCTATGACTCATAAGATCAGAATTCAAAGATAATATTACCTATATTACCTGTAGATGACTTAGAGGATTCAAGATCTAATCAAAACTTGATCAATACGGCACGAATCGATTGAATCTTGAGGGAAACTTGTCTTGGGGATTGAGGGGATCGGCTGAGGGGTTTCACACACACAAGAGCAGGTGTTTTGTGACAATTAGGGCTGCCTAATTGCTCCCTAACCCCTGGCCATCAAACTCAAACTTACACTTAGGACCCCTCAACTCTTCAACTTAACGTTCTTAGCTTAACTTTCTACCGGGAGTCTTAACATACTAACAAACACTTTATAACTTAACTTTACTTTCATTAATCTTCATATTTGTCATTTCATATTAAACACCTAAGCATTTAATCACATAATCCCATATAAGGCACATAAACATAATAGACCTAACGTTAACTAACGGAAACTCAAATAGTCAAACATAAAACGTTTGGGATGTTACACTAATGCTTGGGCCCCACATGCTGCAACTGCAATGATAACTTACAATGTCGGATCTCCACGTCACAAACATTAGCGGCGACGTCGCCGCTAATGCCCTGGTCGGGTTTGACCTTTTTGGCCGTGGTCGTGTTAGCCTTCTCGTTAAAAAAAGGAGTACATGACAAATAAAACAGAAGTTTAATTTGTACCAAAATATGATGCCATTCCAGAGCATACACTTTAATGAAAAAAATGTTAATGTTAGATATATGATATTAGACTTTAGATTTTAGAGGATCTATGAATGTGGGTGTATGTTGTGACTTGTGAGTATTATATATAATGTCGGGTTCATGGATTAATATAATGACCCAAACAAGATTACAAGAGGTCAAGACCCTTTTAAGTTCTTAGTCTACTTTTAAGATGAGCTATACAAAATTTTTGATACCGATAAAATAATAATAATTTTTATCTTTACTTTTTTATAAAACAAATCATCTCCTTTCCTTTTCAATTTTTTAGTCTTTAATATATTTAAACTACCCATCAACTTTTAAACCTTTTCTCGATCCACACACTAGATATACCTAATATACATAAAATATTTTTCAACCCTATCTACCTAAACTCCCTTCTCATTTATTCACTACTTTAAATATTACTACCTAATATATCTATAATACTTTAATGAAATTATTTACAACATACCTCAACCCTTAAACTAACTACAGTACCCTTTTTTACATCGATTTCTTTTACATTAATAATCACATCACTACCGTCACCGCCGTCACCCATCGTCGTCACGCTCGCCGCCACGGTCGCCACATTGTGCGGGTACCCCTCTATTCTTCTAGTTTAAGTTGATAAACATATAATAACAAACGTATTCAATCTCGTCATATGTGGGTATGTGGGAGATGATATATAGACAGCCTAAGAGTAATCTACCTATGGGCAGAGAAACTACTTCTAGAAGTACCTCTTGCCAAACAATGGATAAAACAAAGAACCATACTGATCAGAGAATTAACTGGACACAATAAAAATGAGATAAAATAACAAAACATAAAACATAGAAGCATATTAGAACATATTAAACAAAACATAAAAACGGATTAAACGTAACCACATGCATTTATATTAAGCACATAAGACATACAAAACTATCATGTGTGACATATACAGAGTTTCTCTTACTCACCCAAACATGTCATATAAGTATATAAAAATCGCGTCATACAGGCACACATCATATAAGCAAAATATGAAACCTTATATAAATAAGGTCCAGTAAATCCATATAGACTAATTGCTAATCTACTTATGTTATAAAGTGACCTAAGCCGCCTACCGGGCATAAAACTATCCCTAAGGGGAAACGGAGTGGGTGACCGGGTTGGGGCGGGCTGTGGTCATACCGCCGGCTACACCATTGCCACCCCCAAAAGCATAACCCGGCGGTTTGGTTGAAAGGCTGGGAGCCCGGTGCCCATAAAATCGGAGAAATGGGACCCACTAGCAAAAAGAGACGTTGGACCATAAATGTGTTGACCGAAAATTTTAAAAAAAAAACTTTTTCAAACATAAAACTAGCCGTTGGTATAAATAAATATATATATATATATATGGGGGATGGGAATATAAGGCTGTTAGGTACCTAAGCTTAGGTGTGGAACACTCACATATTATTTTTTTAATCCATAAAATTCATGGGGCCATGTGATTTAATTAAAATTCAACAAATATTAAAAAATTAGTATGTGAGGGGTTCCACACTAAGCTTAGGTGCCGGACAACCTTATATTCACTTTTCCATATATATATATATATATATATATATATATATATAATATATATATATATATAGGGTAAGGTTCAATTAAGAACCATTTAAATTGGAAGAACCATGAGAACCACTATATTATAACTTGATGTTCATATGTGATAGGTATATGTAACCAAATTCGTTCACGTAGGTTCATTTGAGAACCATTCATATATGAACGTAGGTAATATTAGTTATAACTTGACATGTTCATATGTGCATGAATTTGTTCACATAGACTATTAACATATGAACACCAAGTTATAATTACAAGGTTCTCATGGTTCTTCCAATTCAAATGGTTCTCATTTGAACTTTTTCCTATATATATACATCTCCTTCTTCCTGTCTTCTTCTTATTCATTTTTCAAATTCACAACCACCTCACATAATCTTTCATCAACAAAAATCATGGATCCTAGAAAAAACAAGAAAGTTACAACCGGGTCTACTCGTGGGCGTGGAATTGGTGGGTATAGTCGAGGGCGTGACTTAACCGGGTCTAGTCGTGGGCGCGGTTATGTGCCTCAACAAACGATGTGTCAACCACCTATGTATCGATCGACGCATCAACAATCCATGTCTCAACCATCCTTGTATCAATCAACTCCTCAACCGGTGCCTCAACTGGCTAATTCGCATAGTGATATCGATGATCCGGTTTTGTTGGAATGGGTGCTCAAGGAAAAACCCCACATCGCCGAAACATATAAGTGGCCGTTCAATCCTTAATTTATCATCTTTTATTTGTTATGTAATGGACGTTATCGTATTTTTATTTGGTTTGTTATGTCATGGACTTTTTTATTTATATCTTTTTTTAGTTGTTTAAATAGTTGGTTTCTTTTAATTAAAAAATAAAAAGTTTGAAAAATAAAAAAAAATTAGGAGGGTTGAAGATTTTAATGAATGCCAATGAATTAGGTTTAGAGGGTTGGTTGGGAGGGTTGAAAAGTTGGAATGAGATGGATGAATTGTATTGGTTAATTTTGAGAGGGTTGATAAAATCATGCTTACCACTCCTAGTCCCATAAGTCAAGAAATTTATCTTATTTACATTTAATTAATCTTTTAAAAAATAAAAAAAAAGGGTAAAGGAGGGCACCCTGTCCCCGGAACCACATTGGATCCCCATCATCCCACCCCGTAAGGGTTATGATGCCGGTAAAATACCTTCACTTAATACCCACATGATTTAGGCATCCCCAAGGATTGAACCCGCGTCTCTCAACTTCACATGTGGCCCAAGCTACATTGGTAACGGGTACCGCTCCATCTATTGATGGATTGGTAATCCTTTTAAGTATTTTTATCCTTATAAATTTGAAACTATTGATTTTGGTATAACAAGGGATGTCATTTGCAGTTTGTTGACACAAATAACCTTTATGTAGACATAATAAAAAGCCGGGATTAATTCCCTGAACTGGAAATAGAGACCCGGGAAACATAATAAAAGATTTTAAAGTTAGATAAATACAATAACAAATCGAACAAAGTTTATTGAACTTAGGGCATCCACAATGGGTATTTTTGAAAAGCTTTTTTGTTAAAAAAGGTGTAAAAGTGTGTAAGGAGTTTTTATAAAAAGTTTTACCTCCAATGGTAAAAAGCTTTCAAAAGCTTAAAATGAAATAAAATAGTAATTATTTAGATAAAAGATTTAATGAAAAGCTTGATACCCTTCAATCTATAGACTCCCATTTAAACCTATACATGTATTATTATATTTCATTTTAACCTTTTAAAAGCTTTTTATCATTGAAAACAAAAGCTTTTTTACAAAAACCTCTTACATATTTTTACACCTTTTTATACAAATAAGCTTTCCAAATAACACCATTGGGGATGCTCTTAGTTTCATACATTAATCCCATAATATAAGGGCGGGTATGTTGTCCTGTAGAGGCAACACGAGGGATGGTTGGGTCACACTCGATGAGCTGGATAGAGTGTGTGAGTGACTGTGGTCCATTTGCAATTAGACTCGTTTACAGCTAAGCACTATGACAATTTATACCTCCCTTCTACCACAAGCTTATTCTTATTATTATTAACTATCAACTATATATACTTTATCATTTTATAGACTAACATTACCCATCCATTTCCTCATTTTTTTTTTATTTTTTTTTCAATAATAAACAGATTGCTTAAAGTTTCACGTGTGTATACGTTCTTCTCACCTTATAGCCAAGAAATTAACTTTCATCAAAATTGAATGATATTATTGTCATAACTAAACATGTGATTGATGTATATTTTTGTTCAAGTATATGTATAACTGAAAAGTGTATAGTTCTATTTTTATCTTCAGTTTGTTGTATTAGATTATTGAGAGGAAAAAACACACACTTAATTAATACGAGTATTAAGAATTTGTTCCAACTTCCAAGTGACCAAGTCCTTGCATATGTCTTACCAACTTCTTATGTTCTTATTATGAGCTCTTGGTCAGAAAATGTCTAACTCCCAAATAAGTTTTTTCTTTATACTTTATAGAAATGCCAAGAGGAATAAAATGAATATTAAACTACAAAATACGTTGAAAGTAAAATAGCTGAAATCTATTAAGCGGAAACAGATGAATAAAAGCAATTTGAACAAATATATACCTAAAGTATTCTTCTAAAACTTTTGTATAGTCTATCAATCGATTAAAGTATTCTTCAAAATCGGCCAAATATATAACTTTGAGTAGTTTACAAGTTTTCATTGCTGACATTAGATATTATTATATTATTATATTATTATACTAGATTAAACCCCGTACGTTGTACGGTAAAAAATATATATAATTACTAGTCCTAATACCCGTACGATGTACGGTAGCTATACAGATTGTATCATAGAGATATTCGAATATGCCTCATACATGATTCGTAAACCGATGATCGAAACTAAGCTATAATAAACAGTAATGATAAATATAATATATGTTTAGTTAAAGTTTGGATTTACCTTAAATTTTTACAATCACATCAAAATCGGAACTTGTAAGCATAGTGGATGACGGCAAATAACCTTGTGATTTCGGATCGTAAACTCAAATTTTTGAAGTTTTCATGTTAATAACTTATATAAGTAATAGGAGTTGAAGAATTGAGAAAGAAAAAAAGACAATTTTATTAATGAGAAATCGATCAATCAAATAAGGTTATAATGTGTTTTGTATCTATAAGCCAAGAGTTAGAGTTTAATTCTAAGTCTAATAAGAAAATTGAATCTATATACAATTAAAAAAGCTAATTTAATAAAATAAATAAATTAAAAGGACACGTGTCAATCAAGGATTACGCCACGTGTCGTTTCAAGAACATTTCAATCCTGTTTTAGTTTATTGGTAGATTGGTTGAAAATAAGATTTAATGATTCAAAATATATCTCCATATAAAAACTATATACAACATTCGCATAATAATAACCCCATACCAAAAATGATAAATTATTTTTACCTCATAAGTTTGTTATTAAAAAAACTACTTAAACAATAATGAATAACTTAATAAAATCATTAAAGTAGTCATAGATACTTGATAGAAAATTACATTAGTTGTATTGTACTAAAAAAATCTATGCCGTTGTATTATAAAAAATTAATTATCCAATTAAGATACAATATAATAGATATAAAAAAAACATATATCTTATTAAAAAAATTACAATATAATAAAAGTAATGGATAATAATAAACTTAAAAAAATTATGGTACTTATAAAAATAAGGAGTCGAGATATGATAAAATGTTATCATTGGTAAAGAAAAGATGATATATAATCCAATTATTTTAATTAATTTTATTTTTTTAATAATAATTAATGATGAATAGGAATGAATGATTAGGAATAATTTAAATGACATGGATATACACATGACAACTTAAAATTAGAAAATTAATGAAAAAATGACATCATACAAAATCTTACATGACATACTCCTACAAATGTCAACTAAGCAAAAACATATATTCTCTTAATTATATAGAGAGAAGAAATATATGCATCAGATTAGACTAAAAAAGTTCGATAAGAAAAATATTAGAAACTTCTAAATGAAACATGCAAGTCAACTCACAAATTTTTATGTTTGATACTAACGGAAAAAATATTACTAATATCTTTTTAGAAATAAATGATATATCTTTCTAATATTTTTTTTAATAACAAAATCATGATATTTGGTAAAATTAAAAGATGAAACTGAGTAAATTGATATTTAAAGGATATATCAGGGGTTTTTTTTTAATAAGGTCTCAATCTATATTTGTTATGCACGCGTATATATAAATCTACATTGATTATTCTTGTTAGAGTATCTTTAACAATTACATACAAATAAGACAAACGACTAAACGAGTCGTATTCTGATACTCATGTCTACGTTTTGTTTTCATGTCTGCTAAACAAATTGAAATAAATGATACGCAAAAGAATAAAACCTGCTAATCTGTTATCATGCCATTTGTCCTTTGAAAACTGATTTTTATTATATTTGTAAATTAAAATGATATTTAAAAAGGTTATCTTATTGTATTGCTAATTCAAAATAATAAAAATTTACCATGTTTTTCACTCAAGTTAAATGAATAATAACCACATACTCACTTTTCCCAACTAAATTAGATACCGTATTTAAAAAGTAAATAAAATCCAATGTCACACCCTTTTCCAAAGGTGGTGATATTCGCACCATAAAAAGTGATAAATTTACCACAATTGCATTAAACACTTGTACAATATACTATATAAATTATATTATGCGGTAAATTTATCAATACGTGTGGTAGTATCACCACCCTTTTCCAAAAGTTCCAGAAACATTAAAACATAATTTATCACACGTGTGAAAAAGTTGTTTAGAGCTAGCTCTACTATATGAAAAATCAATAAAAACAAGAACTTTTACATATAGAAACTGGTAATGTTTGATACAAATGGTCATAATCAGTGAAGTCAGAAATTTAGGTCTTGAGTAACCAAACAATTTATAAGATACTACGAGTAATAAATATGTAAAATAAACCAACAAGCTTTGAGATGAAGTGAAAGTGTATGTTTTGTCGTTGATGATCAATTACCTTTGAACTACGTACACAATCTACACTAATACATAAAAATAACATTAGAAATGTAAAATTTTATATACATTGTGATGTCGCCACAATCATCTTTGATCGTCAAGTAGCTCAGCCATTGGTCAGGATAATTTATGATTACTACAAATACAGTGATCAAGAACGTGAGTAACCATATCAAGATCCACATGAATCAATATATATATAAAGATCACATAAAGTGTATAATCGTGACAACATCTAGGTAAGATGACACAGGTAACACAGTATTTTGTGATTTAGTTTTCAATTGCTACATTATTAGCATCTGTTGATGATTTAAATAAGAATGATATGGGTTGAGCTTAATTTTACTGTTTCATTATATCAAGTAATTTTCCAATTTTGGTTTTTAACATCTAAAGTTTACAGTGTTACTTTTACAATAATGAGTATGTTGATATTATTGGATGCACTAATTTTTTATTATACAACACCACAGTCTAAAATAATTAATTTTACCATTTTACACTATATCAAAGGAAAAAAGAGATTCAATAGATTAAAAGAAATAGTAAAATCAACCAATCAGTCAATGGGGTTGGTGGCCCATTGGTAAAGTCTTTGACCTTGGAGGGATTTACCTGGGTTCGAGTCCTACTTCCACATTTGTGGAGGTGGATTAATAGGGATTTTTCGAGAGTCATGAGTTTCATCTCATGCATGCGTGTAATTTAGGAGTAGATTAGAATGTCGTTCTAAAAATAAAAAAAATCAACCATTTCAATGGTGCATTAAAAAAAAAAAATCTGTAGTGTATGAGTCATCAAAGGTATTTAAACTTTAAACAATTCATACCTCAAATTCATTTACTAGCTTTAAAAATCTAATCACATATTGAATGGATACAAAGAGATACGAGTCCATTAAGCTTTTTAATTTGGGTGGTTAATTATCATCTGTGTCCGAGAGAGTAGGTTCATACATGGTATTTAAATTACTATTAATCATTTAATTGTCCACTATTAATACTATCTTAAAACCAATAGTTTATCATCTACTATTAGTTGTCGGGTTATAGTATTGGTGGCGTGGCGTGGCATGTCATGTGGTTTGATTGTAATGAAAACATGTACTTAAGTTTTTAAATAATTAGTTTGTATCTTAGGTTCTTATCATTAAAAGATTTAAACAGTTTGTACCGATTGTTATGTATACAGAAATCATAGAACAAACATTAGATGGGAGGATTGGTTGTTAAATCCTCTTCTTGTCTTGTAATTACTTAGGTAACTCTTCTTAAGCTTCCTATTGATTTTGGAATATAACATCAAAGTTAAAAAAAGGAAAGAAAAAAAAAATTTGTACCGATTTCAGAGTATTAAACGCATAACGGTAGTTATCTAATACTATCTTATAAAGCATTTTGCCCTTTTTTTTTATAAGAAAAGATGATTTGAACTACCCAAAATACCCCTATTCCTTATTCACTAATTTAAACATTTCTACCTAATATACCTATAATAACCTTGAATCTCAACCACTCATTTTTTTTTCCTCTCTCCTCAAATCTCAACCACTCATTTTTTTCTCTCTCTTCCATAAATCATTTTATTCCTCTAATTCATTCAAAATCTTTTATCTCAAAAACCGTATATCGATAAATTATAAAAATTGTATGGGTGTTCTTAAAATTTCATGCTCTTTCATTAGAGATGTCATTCGATATATACTTTCGACGAATTTTTAAATCCGATGACGGAGCCCATACGGCTAAAGCATTTGGCTATCACACTCTATGACTTATCACCTCCTATGACCTATCACCCCACCATCTCACCGCCGCAACGCGCGGGCACTATCTCTCGTAATATATAAAACGGATTCGACCTTCCAAACAAGTTGATCAATATACTTATTAAATTATGAAAGCTTAGAAATTTATGGCTTAACCAATTACTCTTCAATACTTCCTCAATATGCGAAGTTAAATTGAGTAGTTTTGCAAAAGGTTCACAACTGCGAAAAAAGGTCATAATGCAAATGGCACTATTTCAAGCGACCAAAAGATGATTAAACTAACAATACGCACCTAAACGAGTAGCAACCAACAAGCATAAGGCCCCAAAATCTTTGAGTTTTGCTTCACGTCATCATGTGGTATGTATGATAACTCATCAATTTATAAATTATAGGTTCAAGTCTTATGACGAACACATAGTAATTTGTTTTTAAAAAAAAAGTGAAAAGGGTATTATCATAAGACATAAAGAAACACCCCAAAATCTTTGAGTTTTGCTTTATGTGGTATGTATGATAACTCATCAATCTATATATTGTGGGTTCAAGTCTCACGATGAACATTTGTAACTTGTATTAAAAACAAGTGAAATTTTTTTTTAACGCAATCTAAAGGGTTGAAACTAACCAACTTCGTAAATTCACCGGTTCTATTTAGATATGCAACCAGATGACTTAAATAGGGTTAAAATGAAATGAAGCCTCAACTAAAAGTAAAGATTAATGGATCGTTATTTACTGTCAAGTTACATAAACGACTAATAACGAGGGCCACTTGAACATGAGATGAGTAATATACGAGGGTACGTACAGGATAATTGAATGGCCAATTGAAAGAAAAAGTAATTATGTAATTAAGTTGGTAGATGTGAATCAAATGAGGATGTAAATGTATAGTAGTATCAAAATATTTAGCAATAGAAGCGTCGAGTGGGATATTTGGCAGTAGATGGATTCTCAATCATTTAAAAATATGGTGTCTAAAATATATGGAGGTGGATTAATATGGGATTTTTTAAGAGTTTTGGATGTTCTTAGATTGACATGTATGTAATTTAGGAGTAAATGTAGATGTAGATTATAATGTCTAAGTTAACATATGTAGCACGGGATTTTCACTTAGGCCTCTCTTAATAAGGTCTCTTCCTAAATCTCTTCCTTACCTCTTCCTCACTGTCACATCAGCTTTTCCCTCTCCGAGAAGTACCCCTCACACTAAGGAACCTCTTCCTCACCTCTTTCTCAACAAAAAACATTAAAAAACTCCACCTCTCTCTCTCCCTCTCTCTCTCTCTCTCTCTCTTCCGGACCCATACTTTTCCGTCGAACTTGTTCTTAAATAAGAAGGGGGATGTTTTGGACGAGCATGAACATGGTGCTAGCATTAAGGTCCTTAAGGAAGAGCTCGTCCTTTGCTTACTACGAGCGGCCTTATACTGAACCCTCTAGTTAAAGGATGAATTGGGTTCTGGCTTTTGGTGGCGATGTTAGACGAGATGTTCACTTGTATTGAACCGTTTTCATGCTTCTTATGTCTATCTTTTGGTTTTTCTAATTATTGGTTTAGTGGCACCCTAAGACATAGATGAGATTACGTAAAGAAAACACCATAACATGAAAACTGATGACTCCGTCTTTGCTGGTTGAGAGTTTTTTTCGTATCTTGAGCCATTGTAAACCTAGAGAAACCTTTTCTAAGGTTTTTAACCTAGTTCTCCTATCCCTTTCGAAGGCTTTGGTCGAAATTCACCCCATTGGTGGAGAAATTTGACTAGTCTTTTCTAGTTATATTTTATATATATTGAGCATTCGTGTTCGATTCAAGTTAAGGCTAGCACCTAGCTAGTGGTTGGTGATTTGTTCGTGTGTGTGAACCTCTTGGGGCGTCCTACACTTGGATTCTTGTTCGTGACAAGAAACCGCCGAGTTCTCTACTAAAGTGGTTAGTATTCTTTCTCTTTTATTTATTTAGTTGTTTATCTATTTAGTTTGCTATATTTGCATGTATGTTGATCTTGGTTTAAAAAGTTAAAGTTAGTTTAATTGTTTTATTAATTATATTATGCACTTATAATAAATAGGATTAGTCTTTAATTGGTAATTAAAGCAGCATGGTTGGATAGTAACGGAGACACCCGTGATTTTTTTGTTGCTTCATGTAAAGGTTATTGCGCAGTCCGAATGTGGGAAATTATTACAAGTATGTTTGGTGTAAGTAGGGGTGTTCAAAGTCGGATATCCGAAGTTTCGGATATCCGAATTTCGGATATCCGAAATTTCGGATAGTGGATTTCAATATCCGAACATATATCCGAAATTCGGATATTCGAAATTTTCGGATATCCGATTTTATCCGAAATATCCGAATTTTAAGAAATATATATATTTTTTCGGATATTTTCGGATATTGACTATAAATTTCTCGGATAGTTTCGGATATTTTCGGATAGTATCGGATATTTTCGGATAGTTTCGGATATTAAATAATAAAATATTGAATTTTTTTTGAAAAATAAGGTTTTCGGATATCCGAAATATCCGAAAATCACTATCCGAATCCGAATCCGAATCCGAATCCGAAATTTCGGATATCCGACTTGTCGGATAAAATCGGATCGGATTTTCGGATAACAGATTCGGATACGGATAGTTTTGAACACCCCTAGGTGTAAGTGGTTACCAAATAAGGTGAACATTTTTTGTTGCGGGCAGATCGAAAGGAATCGGTTACCTACCAGGAGATTTTGCTGAAAAGAAATGTGATGATTCTATGTAATCTATGCCCCTTTTGCAACGATTGGCCTGAAACCGTGGACTATGTTTTGGTTTCGTGTCCGACTGTTGTGGAAGTTTGGCATAAGGTTGAGTCTTGGTGCAAAATCCTTGATATTTTTGCGTTCTTTGTTCGTGATTTACTGGAATTACATGAGTCATCGGGACTGGGATCAGGTGGAAAAATGATGTTGCATGTGGTTATGCTACTGTTTTGCTGCACGTGTCCGACTAGCTTGCAAGTTATGGAGAAGATACAATCTCTGGATTAAGAATCGGACGAAAACGTTCTCCTTATCATGGACGAATTGTAAAGATTTCTCTTTGTAAATTTGTTGTTTATATGGGTGTGTTGATAAACTTTGGTGTTTGTATTTTTAATGAAATTAGCCATTAAAAAAAAACTAGTAAATGTCTAAACTTTTTTCAAGTTCACATAGAATGCTCAAAAGAATGAACATTCTTCCATGTCTGCGAATAAGATTTTATTATATGAGAGAATGTTTCATCTTTAAATAAAAAAACATAATAAAAATTTGAATAGAGATTTTAATTTAATTATATATTTATAAATTCTATTCTAATTTAGTTATATTAGATCAAAATATGTTAACAAACGTGACCTCATTATTGGTGTTGCTAGTTAAATTTTCAAACTTATGCAAGATCTAATTGAGTAAAGTGACATTTCCAAATATGTAACAAAAATAAATGAAGCATGTTAAAGCGACGTTTCCAAATACTATTTTGACACATTCTCAAATATTTAAATGCATTGAGTGATGTAATCGTGATGTTTTTGACCTCCACCAATGCGGTCTTTAATTTGTTTATTTTTTCCTCAGGTCCTTTTATTTTTGCTTTAAATAAGCTAAGAGGTGTTTGTGTGCATTTCTGACTTGTAACACGTGCAAATGAAGTTATTTTTGTGACATTTTTTACTTATAGAGTTTCTTTTATGCCAATATCTATCAAATTAAGTCCCACAGAGTGACCGACAACTAGTGTGATGCAACTAAAACATCTATGAAACATAGATGGCTTTTTGTTCGCTCAAGTGTAAATGTCAAACAATGTCGAATGTGTACTGGAGGCCTAGAAGTTTGAGTGTAGCAGAGAGGATCATACTCCTCAATGTTGTTAATATGCAATTGTTGGGGCTTTCTTTATCACCCCAACTATTTCTTTTTTCATAACATGTTATCATGTATTGTAATATTGTTCAATATATAAAATGAGAAGAGGAAAGTCTTAATATATCAAAAAAAAAAAAAAAAAACTATAAATTTGTGTCTAAAATTATAACTCAATGTATAGATATTTCAAACTCCTCTACAAATTGTATAAAGTAATTACTTCACTTAATCAATAAAAAAGTCTTAGGGATATCTGATTGAAGCTTAATTAGCTTAGAATTTAATTTATAGTCTTTTGTAACACCCCAAGCCGGAGCTCGAAATGTTACGGAAATCATACAGCACCCGGTGGAATTACAATAGAACAATCTAAATGCAAATATAGATTCGGTGAATCCAAAACGTAACAAAGCAAGTATCAAAATACAACAGGAGCAAATAGCCATCAAGGTTACATAATAACATCCAAAGATGGCAACCAATCCATAGTATAATGCAAAAGGCAGGCCAATGAATCCTTGATCCATGAAGTCCATAGACCGGGTTTACAGCAAGCCAAGCAACTAAACTCCACGCCCTGGGAGAACCTGATTACCTGAAAAGTGTACTAAGCATAGTCAACACAAGGTTGGTGAGTTCGTAGTAATGGTCCATAACGAACCATCAACAATAATCATAATATACGAATAGAGGCTAGGCATGACTTACAGCGAGCCTCTAAGCAACACAATATCGTCCAACAACAGGATTACACAAGACAAATGAGAATGCACGAAAGATGTATGAATCAATGTAAGTGCCAAATGCATGAATAAGCCAACATGCCTATCCTATGCGTGAACGCAGTCACCAATGCAACGATACCCTTCTGTCATAACAATGAACAAGGCTGTATCTCAAAAACATGAGCCACTAATCACAATATAACCAACTATACGTACATATACTTCAGAGGATTCTACTTTCTTCAAGTCCCAGATGCTTATGTATAGGGTCACCCGCAGCCTTCCCACCACATCTAAAACCCAAAGGAAGGCATAACCGACTTCCATGTATGTACGCCTATCCTAATGTATAAGTAATACTTAACGAAAACACAACCCAAGTCAATCAAACGAAAAGATACGTCACATCAATCCAACAATCAATATTTCTTCAAACATAACCCAGAATCGATGTATGACAACCAAAAGCCAACGATCAGTAATCAACAAAACATGAGCCACTAATCACAATATAACCAACTATACGTACATATACTTCAGAGGATTCTACTTTCTTCAAGTCCCAGATGCTTATGTATAGGGTCACCCGCAGCCTTCCCACCACATCTAAAACCCAAAGGAAGGCATAACCGACTTCCATGTATGTACGCCTATCCTAATGTATAAGTAATACTTAACGAAAACACAACCCAAGTCAATCAAACGAAAAGATACGTCACATCAATCCAACAATCAATATTTCTTCAAACATAACCCAGAATCGATGTATGACAACCAAAAGCCAACGATCAGTAATCAACAAAACATGAGCCACTAATCACAATATAACCAACTATACGTACATATACTTCAGAGGATTCTACTTTCTTCAAGTCCCAGATGCTTATGTATAGGGTCACCCGCAGCCTTCCCACCACATCTAAAACCCAAAGGAAGGCATAACCGACTTCCATGTATGTACGCCTATCCTAATGTATAAGTAATACTTAACGAAAACACAACCCAAGTCAATCAAACGAAAAGATACGTCACATCAATCCAACAATCAAGTCAACAAACAATACATCAATAAATACAAGTAAACACGCCAGGTTTACACTTTTCAGCCCGAATCCCAAGCGGGTAGGGAGATACGAAACTCACCTTGATTGGTTAAGAAAGCTAAGATCGATAATAAGTTAGGTTATCTCCGAACGAAGTTCACCTCGCGTCCAACACCTAATTATACATCATAATACCATAATGTCAACTCTACAGTCATAAACAAGTTGGTTTAGCACAATTAGGTCAAGTCACAAACCCTAAACGCCTTTTCAACTAAAACGAGTAGGAACAAGACGCATTCGACTCGACCTTTTTAGAAATGACAAAAGATTCATACAAAAGGAGTGTTACCACCAGAAACTAGACTCTCTTACGATTCCAACGATAGGTCATACGACTTGTTTGGACTTAGGGATCAAAAGTTACGATCTTTCAAACTAAACAGTTTTTGTTGCACTGGAGGAGAGGTGCGGCGCACCATTGATGAGGTGCGGCGCACCAAGCCAGGTGCGGCGCACCAAAGAGGGGTGCGGCGCACCAAAGAGGAGGTGCGGCGCACAAATCAACCAGGGAACCCAGTCCAAGCTTTGGTGCGGCGCACCAAAGAGGAGGTGCGGCGCACAAATCAACCAGGGAACCCAGTCCAAGCTTTGGTGCGGCGCACCAAAGAGGAGGTGCGGCGCACCCAGATGCGGCGCACCAGAGAGGTGCGGCGCACAAATCAATCAGGGAACCCAGTCCAAGCCCTGGTGCGGCGCACCAAAGAGGAGGTGCGGCGCACAAATCAACCAGGGAACCCAGTCCAAGCTTTGGTGCGGCGCACCAAAGAGGAGGTGCGGCGCACACAAATCAACCAGGGAACCCAGTCCAAGCTTTGGTGCGGCGCACCGGGTGCGGCGCACCAAAGAGGAGGTGCGGCGCACAAATCAACCAGGGAACCCAGTCCAAGCTTTGGTGCGGCGCACCAAAGAGGAGGTGCGGCGCACAAATCAACCAGGGAACCCAGTCCAAGCTTTGGTGCGGCGCACCAAAGAGGAGGTGCGGCGCACAAATCAATCAGGGAACCCAGTCCAAGCCCTGGTGCGGCGCACAAATCAACCAGGGAACTCAGTCCAAGCTTTGGTGCGGCGCACCAAAGAGGAGGTGCGGCGCACCTGAGGTGCGGCGCACAAATCAACCAGGGAACCCAGTCCAAGCTTTGGTGCGGCGCACCATTGATGAGGTGCGGCGCACCAAGCCAGGTGCGGCGCACCAAAGAGGAGGTGCGGCGCACCAGATGAGGTGCGGCGCACCAAAGAGGAGGTGCGGCGCACAAATCAACCAGGGAACCCAGTCCAAGCTTTGGTGCGGCGCACCATAGAGGAGGTGCGGCGCACCAAGAGGTGCGGCGCACCAAAGAGGTGCGGCGCACAAATCAACCAGGGAACCCAGTCCAAGCTTTGGTGCGGCGCACCAAAGAGGAGGTGCGGCGCACCAAGGTGCGGCGCACCAAAGAGAGGTGCGGCGCACAAATCGACCAGGGAACCCAGTCCAAGCTTTGGTGCGGCGCACCATTGAGAGGTGCGGCGCACCAAGGGCAGGTGCGGCGCACCAAAGAGGAGTGCGGCGCACCATTGATGAGGTGCGGCGCACCAAGAGAGGTGCGGCGCACCAAAGAGGAGGTGCGGCGCACAAATCAACCAGGGAACCCAGTCCAAGCTTTGGTGCGGCGCACCAAAGAGGAGGTGCGGCGCACCTGCGCCCAGATCAGTTCCAAAACACCAATTGATGATAGATGGGAGTAGAAATGAAATGGGTTCTTTTTGCCTTTTTACTTGAGAGAAATGAGAGTAAGATAGATAGATAGAAAGAAAGGGGGAAAGGATAAGGAGGGGGGGAAAGTAGGCCTTGGGGCTGGTGGGTCATGGGCTACCCACGGGCCGACCCGCTTCTCCCACAAGCCATGAAACAAACGTTACACATTTAAACACCCATCAAAACATATTATCGACTCAAATAACACACATTGTCATTTAATTCACCAAACGACCCAATTATTTCATTCAACTAGATTGTTAGTCAAATTACACAAAAAGTCAACGGGTCAAAATTCACGGGTGTCACATTATTCCCCCGTTAAAAGAATTTCGTCCCGAAATTCAACAAAACCCTAATTAACAAATAAATGCGGATACTTCGACCTCATATGATCCTCTCTCTCCCAAGTGAACTCGGCTCCACGTCTAGCACTCCATCTAACTTTGACAATTGTGTAGCGTTTCTTCTTGAGTTTCTTTTCTTGACGGTCCATGATCTCTACCGGTTCTTCAACAAAGTTTAGGCTCGAATCAACCCTAATTTCGTCCATAGGCACATGATGTGTAGGATCCGCCAAACACTTGCGCAAATTACAAATATGAAACACATCATGCACGCCGCTAAGCTCTTGAGGCAATTCTAGCCTATAAGCAACCTTTCCAACCCGTTCGAGAATCTTGAAAGGACCAATATACCTTGGTGCAAGTTTTCCCCGCTTCACAAATCGTACGACGCCTTTCCAAGGTGACACTTTCAATAGTACGAATTCACCCACTTCGAATTCCAACGGTCTTCGCCTCACATCGGCATACTTCTTTTGACGTTCACGGGCCAATTGCAACTTCTCCTTAATTTGCGATATTACCTTGGTAGTTTCAATCACAATTTCCGGCCCGATAAGTTGACTCTCTCCAATTTCCGCCCAAGCTAAAGGAGAACGGCACACCCTACCATACAATGCCTTAAAGGGTGCCATTTGAATGGTAGCATGGTAGCTATTGTTGTATGAGAACTCTACTAGCGGCAAATGGTCTTCCCAACTTCCACCAAAATCGATTGCACACGCCCTTAACATGTCTTCAAGTGTTTGAATGGTCCTCTCGGTTTGCCCATCCGTTTGAGGGTGAAATGCCGTGCTCATGTCAAGTCGAGTACCCATGGCTTTTTGAAAAGCTTCCCAAAATTTTGATTTAAAACGGGCATCTCTATCCGAAATGATAGAAATTGGCACTCCATGCTTAGATATTACCTCCTTGATATATAATCGAACCAAAGTGTCAAATTTATCGGTTTCACGAATGGCTAGAAAGTGAGCCGATTTCGTTAACCGATCTACTATCACCCAAATCGTGTCTCGGCCGCTTCTCGTCTTCGGTAGTTTGGTGATGAAGTCCATTGAGATATGTTCCCACTTCCATTCGGGCATCACCGGTTGTACCAACAATCCGGGTGGCTTCTTGTGATCGGCTTTGACTTGTAAGCAAGTAAGACACTCACTCACATACCTTGCCACATCCCGCTTCATGCCCGGCCACCAATACAATTCCTTCAAGTCAAAGTACATCTTATCCGACCCGGGATGGACCGAATAAGGTGATAGGTGGGCTTCATTCATAATAAGCGTTCTTAAATCGCCGAATATAGGAATCCAAAGCCTTTCCACCATGTAAAGCCCGTTATCATTCTTTCGGTCAAATAGTTGCTCCATGCCATCTAGGTTTTCGTTTCCAAAGTTTTCCGGTAGGGTCGCTTGAATTTGGGCCTCAATAATCCGATCACGAATACTTGGCCCTACCGTGAGGCTCATAGCTCGAGCCCGTCTTGGTTTCACTCTCTCCTTTCGGCTTAAAGCATCGGCTACTACATTTGCCTTGCCCGGGTGATAACGGATGTCACAATCGTAATCACTAAATAGTTCAAGCCAACGCCTTTGCCTCATATTTAATTCACTTTGGTTGAAGATGTGTTGGAGACTTTTGTGATCGGTATAAATCACACATTTGGTGCCATAGAGGTAATGCCTCCAACACTTCAAAGCAAACACAACCGCCCCCAATTCCAAATCATGTGTCGGGTAGTTCTTCTCATGCACTTTCAATTGACGAGAGGCATAAGCAATGACTTTTCCCCTTTGCATAAGAACGCAACCCAACCCTTGCCCCGAAGCATCACAATAGACCACAAAATCTTCTATCCCATCCGGTAGCGTCAAAATAGGAGCATCACATAACATATCCTTAAGAGTTTGGAAGGCGTTCTCTTGTCTTTCGCCCCATTCAAAATTTCTATCTTTTTGAGTCAAGAGGGTGAGTGGTTGTGCAATACGGGAGAAATTTTCAATGAATCTTCTATAGTAACCCGCCAATCCAAGGAATTGACGGATCTCGGATGGCGTTTCGGGTCTTCTCCAATTCTTAACCGCTTCAATCTTGCTTGGGTCCACATGAATACCATCCTTGCTCACTACGTGACCAAGGAAGTGGACCTCCTCCAACCAAAACTCACACTTGGAAAATTTCGCGTACAACTTCCCCTTCCTTAGTAATTCAAGCACTTCACGCAAGTGCTTAACATGCTCCTCCTTTGTCTTCGAGTACACAAGTATGTCATCAATGAACACAATAACGGACTTGTCTAAATATGGTTGACACACCCGGTTCATCAAGTCCATGAACACCGCCGGTGCATTGGTCAACCCGAAAGGCATTACAGTGAATTCAAAATGGCCATACCTTGTGCGAAAAGCCGTTTTGGGGATGTCATCTTCATGTACCCGGAGTTGATGATAACCCGAGCGAAGATCGATTTTTGAGAAGTGCATAGCTCCTTGAAGTTGATCAAACAAGTCATCAATTCTAGGGAGAGGATATCGGTTCTTCACGGTGAGCTTGTTTAATTCCCGGTAGTCGATACACATCCTGAAGGATCCATCTTTCTTTTTAACGAATAGAACAGGAGCACCCCAAGGAGATTGACTAGGGCGAATGAAACCCTTCTCTTGGAGTTCCTTGAGTTGATCAAACAAGTCATCAATTCTAGGGAGAGGATATCGGTTCTTCACGGTGAGCTTGTTTAATTCCCGGTAGTCGATACACATCCTGAAGGATCCATCTTTCTTTTTAACGAATAGAACAGGAGCACCCCAAGGAGATTGACTAGGGCGAATGAAACCCTTCTCTTGGAGTTCCTTGAGTTGAGTTTGTAGCTCTTGCATTTCGGTTAAGGCTAGTCTATAAGGAGCTTTTGCTATGGGCGCGGCTTCGGGAATAAGAGTGATACGAAAATCAAGTTCACGGGGCGGAGGCAACCCCGGTAAGTCATCCGGAAAAACATCGGGGAAATCACAAACAATAGGAACGGTCTTCAATTCTACCTTGGTGGTGGTAGCACTAAAGACTTTAGAATTTGGGGAATCGGAGGTTTCGCCTTGAACCCTAAGAATTTTACCGTTGGCCAAAGGTATCTTAACAACTCTCTCACCACAATCAATCGTCGCATTAACCGCCGCTAACCAATCCATACCCACTATAATATCAAAACTACCAATATCAAGAGGCATAAGGTCAATGAAGAAGTCAACGTCTTCCAAGGTCAAAACACAATCACGGAGTATTTGGCTAATTCTAGTTAGTGACCCGTTTACCATTTCAATGTCAAGCACATAGTTTAGAGCACACGGATGCACATCAATCAAAGGAACAAAGTTAGAAGACATGAGGCTAAAATCGGCCCCGGAATCAAATAGTACGGTTGCATAGAGACCATTAAGGAGGAAAGTACCTGCCACCACGTTAGGATCATTTCGGGCTTCATTTACATTGGCCGCAAAAGCTCGGCCGCGTGGTTGCACTTGGTGGCCTTGTTGTCCCCGGTTTTGATTAGGCCCGACCATTTGTAGTTGGTTGGGGTGGACGGCTACTTGGACTTGTTGTCCCACCCATCGAGGACAATTATCACGGTAGTGGTCACGGCTACCACACACAAAACATTCACCTCTTCGTTGGTTGCCTTGAGGAGGAACGGCCCGAATAGGAGCCGCATTCATTGGGCCCGTTCTTGGAGCTCTACAATCTCGGGAGAGGTGCCCGACTTGATTGCAATTAAAGCATGCACCACATTGGTTATGGGCGGACCCCTACCACGGCCCTACCAGGCCTCTACCACGGCCTCTACCACGGCCTCTACCTACGGCCTCTACCACGGCCTCTACCGGCAACCGTTTCAGCCTTACCTCAGCCAAGTTTGGCTCAGGAGCTCTACCACGACCCCTACCACGGGCCCTACCACGGCCTCTACCACGACCTCTACCACGACCTCTACCACGGCCTCTACCAGGCTCTACCACGGCCTCTACCACGGCCTCTACCACGGCCTCTACCACGGCCTCTACCACGGCCTCTACCACGGCCTCTACCACGGCCCTACCACGGCCCCTACACGGCCTCTACCACGGCCTCTACCACGGCCCCTACCACGGCTTCTACCACGGCCTCTACCACGGCCTCACCAGTTTGGCTCAGGAGCTCTACCACGACCCCTACCACGGCCCTACCACGGCCTCTACCACGGCCTCTACCACGGCCTCTACCACCTTACCTCAGCCAAGTTTGGCTCCAGGAGCTCCACCACGACCCCTACCACGGCCCCTACCACAGCCTCTACCACGGCCTCTACCACGGCCTCTACCACGGACCTCTACCACGGCCTCTACCACGGCCCTACCACGCCTCTACCACGGCCTCTACCACGGCCTCTACCACGGCCCCTACCACGGCCCCTACCACGGCCTCTACCACGGCCTCTACCACGACCCCTACCTCCCTTACCTCAGCCAAGTTTGGCTCAGGAGCTCTACCACGACCCCTACCACGGCCTCTACCACGGCCTCTACCACGGCCTCTACCACGGCCTCTACCTCGCCTACCACGGCCTCTACCACGGCCTCTACCACGGCCTCTACCACGGCTTCTACCTCCCTGTACCACGGCCTCTACCACGGCCTCTACCACGGCCTCTACCACGGCCTCTACCACGGCCTCTACCACGGCCTCTACCACGTTTGACCGATTACCTCAGCCAAGTTTGGCTCAGGAGCTCCACCACGACCCCTACCACGGCCTTACCTCAGCCAAGTTTGGCTCAGGAGCTCTACCACGACCCCTACCACGGCCCCTACCACGGCCTCTACCACGGCCTCTACCACGGCCTCTACCACGGCCTCTACCACGGCCTCTACCACGGCCTCTACCGGCCTCTACCAGGCCTTTGGCTACCAGGTTGAGCTCTACCACGGCCTCTACCACGGCCTCTACCACGGCCTCTACCACGGCCTCTACCACGGCCTCTACCACGGCCTCTACCAGGCCTCTACCACGGAGCCTCTACCACGGCCCTACACGGCCTCTACCACGGCCTCTACCACGGCCTCTACCACGGCTCTACCACGGCCTCTACCACGGCCTCACCACGGCCCTACCACGGCCTCTACCACGGCCTCTGCCACGGCCTCTACCACGGCCTCTACCACGGCTCTACTTCACGCCTCTACCTCGGCCTTTGGCTCAGGAGCTCCACCACGACCCCTACCACGGCCCCTACCACGACCTCTACCACGACCCCTACCACGTCCCCTACCTCCCTTACCACGGCCTCTACCACGGCCTCTACCACGACCCCTACCTCGCCTGTACCTCAGCCAAGTTTGGCTCAGGAGCTCTACCACGACCCCTACCACGGCCCCTACCACGGCCTCTACCACGGCCTCTACCACGGCCTCTACCAAGTTTGGCTCAGGAGCTCTACCACGACCCCTACCACGGCCCCTACCACGGCCTCTACCACGGCCTCTACCACGGCCTCTACCAAGCTTTGGCTACCAGGAGCTCTACCACGACCCCTACCACGGCCCTACCACGGCCTCTACCACGGCCTCTACCACGGCCTCTACCACGGCCTGTACCGGCCCGTTACCTCAGCCAAGTTTGGCTCAGGAGCTCTACCACGACCCCTACCACGGCCCCTACCACGGCTCTACCACGGCCTTACCTCAGCCAAGTTTGGCTCAGGAGCTCTACCACGACCCCTACCACGGCCCCTACCACGGCCTCTACCACGGCCTCTACCACGGCCTCTACCACGGCCTCTACCACGGCCTCTACCACGGCCTCTACCACGGCCTCACCACGGCCTCTACCACGGCCTCTACCACGGCCTCTACCACGGCCTCTACCACGGCCTCTACCACGGCCTCTACCACGGCCTCTACCACGGCCTCTACCACGGCCTCTACCCGGCCTCTACCAGAGCGATTACCTCAGCCAAGTTTGGCTCAGGAGCTCTACCACGACCCCTACCACGGCCCCTACCACGGCCTCTACCACGGCCTCTACCACGGCCTCTACCACGGCCTCTACCACGGCCTCTACCACGCCTCTACCACGGCCTCTACCACGGCCTCTACCACGGCCTCTACCTCGGCCTCTACCACGGCCTCTACCACGGCCTCTACCACGGCCTCTACCACGGCCTCTACCACGGCCTCTACCACGGCCTCACCAAGTTTGGCTCAGGAGCTCTACCACGACCCCTCCCACGGCCTCCTACCACGGCCTCTACCACGGCCTCTACCACGCCTCTACCACGGCCTCACCACGGCCTCTACCACGGCCTCTACCACGGCCTCTACCAGGCTCTACCACGCCTCTACAGGCCTCTACCACGACCCCTACCACGGCCCTACCACGGCCTCTACCACGGCCTCTACCACGGCCTCTACCACGCCTCTACAGGCTCTACCACGACCCCTACCACGGCCCTACCACGGCCTCTACCACGGCCTCTACCACGGCCTCTACCACGCCTCTACCACGGCTCTACCACGCCAAGTCTACCAGGCCTCTACCACGCCTCTACCACGGCCTCTACCACGCCTCTACCACGGCCTCTACCACGGCCTCTACCACGGCCTCTACCACGGCCTCTACCACGGCCTCTACCACGGCCTCTACCACGGCCTCTACCACGGCCTCTACCACGGCCTCTACCACGGCCTCTACCACGCCTCTACCACGGCCTCTACCACGGCCTCTACACGGAGCTCTACCACGACCCCTACCACGACCCCTACCACGGCCTCTACCACGGCCTCTACCACGGCCTCTACCACCTTGTACTTCCAAAGGATGAGTCCCGGTATAAGCTCTCCTAGCCGGTTCCACCGCCGCCATTATCCTACCCCTATTTACATTCCTGGGGTCAAACTTCCCCATTTTCCTTACTCCGCTAGACTCACCCACTTCCTTTCTCTTGTTTGACGAGGATTTGCTCAAAACACCACTCCTCAAAAGATCTTCGGTCACACTCCCGGCTTGGTTGACCGCATTAGCCAAGGAAGTAGGCATGTTTGAATTAACATAAGATCGGACTTGAGGGTTCAAGCCCAACACAAATTTTTGGATGGCTTGTGGCTCGGTACCCACCAAGTGAGGAATGAGAGTAGACAACTCTTGGAATCGTCTCACATAGCCCTTGTAATCGGCTCCTTCCATTTTGAGGTTTGCAAATTCTATGGTTAAATTCTGTAGCTCGTACGGAGGACAAAACTTGGCTTTCACTTTGTCCTTGAAGTCAATCCATTCCAAATTTTGAGTCCGCCCCAATGTTATTTCCTGATTCCACCAACTCAAGGCGTCATGCCTAAACATGCCGGATGCATAGGGAATCCGGTCATCGTAGGTGCAATGACTCCTTTCAATCACTGCTTCTATTGCCTCAAACCATCTTATACATTCCGTGGGACCACCCTTCCCATCAAACTCCGGTGCCCCACAACTCTTAAAGTCTTTGAATACACACCCTTGTCGGTACCCACCATATTGGTTATTCAAGGGCATTCCGATATTAACTCCCATTGGTTCCTCTTCCTCAAATTCTTCGGCTTGAGGTTGATCATTTTCATTGTTTAAGTTTTCCGGGACTTCATTGTTTTGAGGTCCATTATTTTGCCCAAGACTCGCCGTGACTTGAGCAATGATGGTTGGCATGATACCGGCAACCGTTTGAGCGATTACCTCAGCCAAGTTTGGCTCAGGAGCTCTACCACGACCCCTACCACGGCCTCTACCACGGCCTCTACCACGGCCTCTACCACGGCCTCTACCACGGCCTCTACCACCTTGTACTTCCGGTTGAGCTTCCGGTTGAGGCTCTTCTTCTTCAGCCCTATAGTTTGTTCGTACTCTCCTTGGTCTTTCCATTTCTATAAAACAAGTAACACGTTGACCCGAGAGTTAGTCTCAAATGCTCACATGTTAGTCACACAAGTAGTCAATGCTCTCATACCAATACCACATACTCATTTCATAACACTATGCTAAGGCAAAAGTGTTAGCATCATAAGGGATTTTTACATATCATATCATCACGTTGCATTTATCGCCATATTTTATCATTAAATTAAGTACTCATGTTCATTTCATCATGTAATTAAACAACTAACACGAATGATTCAAAGTATAATCCGAATTCGATATGCTCTCTAGTTATCAACCGGGTATGTATACAAGGTGTACCAACGGCTAACCTTCCACCCAATCAACTTCCATTAAGCATATCGGTTCCTTATTATACTTTAAGTCACACGTGCGCAATCCACGATGTCATGAACTTGCTATAGTATCGGGTAACCATAAAAGAGTTGATCGGGTTCTTTTAGGGTTGCCGCAATATTATACTAAGTTAATGGCATCCCTTCATTTTGCCCTAACTCATCACATTAGCTTCAACAAATAACAACAACAAATCATAGTAACCACATTCATCACATTGAATTTAAGCTATCACACAAGTGGTCTTAACTACGAACTCACACGGGGATTCACAAAATTCATATTGCACACGAATTTCCTAGCCATGCATGCTATATGAAGAGTTTTAACTTAAGCCGTAGTCTAGGTCAAACCGCCTAATTCTCTACGACCACGCATGGGCCACCATTCTGTAACACC
Organism: Erigeron breviscapus; assembly: GCA_034093135.1. Taxonomy (NCBI): domain Eukaryota; kingdom Viridiplantae; phylum Streptophyta; class Magnoliopsida; order Asterales; family Asteraceae; genus Erigeron; species Erigeron breviscapus. Next base: position 40,096,219 of record CM067167.1, read on the forward strand.
CCAAGCCGGAGCTCGAAATGTTACGGAAATCATACAGCACCCGGTGGAATTACAATAGAACAATCTAAATGCAAATATAGATTCGGTGAATCCAAAACGTAACAAAGCAAGTATCAAAATACAACAGGAGCAAATAGCCATCAAGGTTACATAATAACATCCAAAGATGGCAACCAATCCATAGTATAATGCAAAAGGCAGGCCAATGAATCCTTGATCCATGAAGTCCATAGACCGGGTTTACAGCAAGCCAAGCAACTAAACTCCACGCCCTGGGAGAACCTGATTACCTGAAAAGTGTACTAAGCATAGTCAACACAAGGTTGGTGAGTTCGTAGTAATGGTCCATAACGAACCATCAACAATAATCATAATATACGAATAGAGGCTAGGCATGACTTACAGCGAGCCTCTAAGCAACACAATATCGTCCAACAACAGGATTACACAAGACAAATGAGAATGCACGAAAGATGTATGAATCAATGTAAGTGCCAAATGCATGAATAAGCCAACATGCCTATCCTATGCGTGAACGCAGTCACCAATGCAACGATACCCTTCTGTCATAACAATGAACAAGGCTGTATCTCAAAAACATCGAGATATATATGTCTATATACTCGGGGTCAGGAACTACATCCCTAACGGGTGCATACATCTATGCACCAGGATGTCGGCAATCCCCTGCCGAGGGCTCATCAACAATGTATGCAATGCTTACAATCAAATGTAAATGCACGCTCATGAACCAACAATCAATGTACAATGAACCTGTGCCAACAATCAATATTTCTTCAAACATAACCCAGAATCGATGTATGACAACCAAAAGCCAACGATCAGTAATCAACAAAACATGAGCCACTAATCACAATATAACCAACTATACGTACATATACTTCAGAGGATTCTACTTTCTTCAAGTCCCAGATGCTTATGTATAGGGTCACCCGCAGCCTTCCCACCACATCTAAAACCCAAAGGAAGGCATAACCGACTTCCATGTATGTACGCCTATCCTAATGTATAAGTAATACTTAACGAAAACACAACCCAAGTCAATCAAACGAAAAGATACGTCACATCAATCCAACAATCAAGTCAACAAACAATACATCAATAAATACAAGTAAACACGCCAGGTTTACACTTTTCAGCCCGAATCCCAAGCGGGTAGGGAGATACGAAACTCACCTTGATTGGTTAAGAAAGCTAAGATCGATAATAAGTTAGGTTATCTCCGAACGAAGTTCACCTCGCGTCCAACACCTAATTATACATCATAATACCATAATGTCAACTCTACAGTCATAAACAAGTTGGTTTAGCACAATTAGGTCAAGTCACAAACCCTAAACGCCTTTTCAACTAAAACGAGTAGGAACAAGACGCATTCGACTCGACCTTTTTAGAAATGACAAAAGATTCATACAAAAGGAGTGTTACCACCAGAAACTAGACTCTCTTACGATTCCAACGATAGGTCATACGACTTGTTTGGACTTAGGGATCAAAAGTTACGATCTTTCAAACTAAACAGTTTTTGTTGCACTGGAGGAGAGGTGCGGCGCACCATTGATGAGGTGCGGCGCACCAAGACAGGTGCGGCGCACCAATTGAGAGGTGCGGCGCACCAAGCCAGGTGCGGCGCACCAAAGAGGGTGTGCGACGCACAAAACGATCAGGGGATCCAGTCCAAGCTTTGGTGCGGCGCACCAAAGAGGAGGTGCGGCGCACAAATCAACCAGGGAACCCAGTCCAAGCTTTGGTGCGGCGCACCAAAGAGGAGGTGCGGCGCACCTGCGCCCAGATCAGTTCCAAAACCCTGCAAACCCGTACTAAACTTGACCCAAACCCCATTTTTGGTCACCAAATCGCCTAGTGATGTTTCAAGACTCATTTTGAAGCTTATACAAACATATTTCAACATAAATAAACATAACCCCTATCTTAGTTTCGATTCAAAACATCAAAATCACATCCCAATCCTTCCAACCCTAATTAAACCCTAGTTTGACCCAAATCAAGATTTAAGCCGATTTAGGACTTGCAAACTTTCAAGATGACTTGAAATGCATAAACAAACATAAGTAGGTACAAATGAGATGAATTAGACTTACCGAAACTCCTCCTTGAGCTAGAACCCGAAATTAGGTCAAAATGGGTAAAATGCAAGACTTCCACCTTTGATTCTTCAATATGACGACAATGTGGTATAGAAGACTATGATTCTAGTGTTATACTAGTTCCAAAACACCAATTGATGATAGATGGGAGTAGAAATGAAATGGGTTCTTTTTGCCTTTTTACTTGAGAGAAATGAGAGTAAGATAGATAGATAGAAAGAAAGGGGGAAAGGATAAGGAGGGGGGGGGAAAGTAGGCCTTGGGGCTGGTGGGTCATGGGCTACCCACGGGCCGACCCGCTTCTCCCACAAGCCATGAAACAAACGTTACACATTTAAACACCCATCAAAACATATTATCGACTCAAATAACACACATTGTCATTTAATTCACCAAACGACCCAATTATTTCATTCAACTAGATTGTTAGTCAAATTACACAAAAAGTCAACGGGTCAAAATTCACGGGTGTTACATATTTTTTGTTTAACTTAATATGTAAAGTCAAACTTAACCAAGAAATTTACAAATGTATCACTTTAGTAAGTTGCTACACTTTAATAGTTTTCATTTACTAAATATTGTATAAAATAAACAAAAATATTAATTAATTTACGAATATAGTAATATTTAACTCAAATACACTATATTTGGACACCATTTAATAAATTAGATTACAAATAAACGTTAGCCATAATTCACACACAAATAGACATTTAACTCCTGCAAACGGTTTAGTTCGTTTTGGTTAGTTGGAATTTTTGAACCTGATTTAGGGTTCGGTTTGGTTAGCTAAAAATTTTGAACCATTAATTTTAACCAGATCGGTTACCCGAAAAAGTTGGTTAATTTTGGTTCAGATTCAGGTTACCAATTTATTAAAGTCATGCTAATATAAAATTTAAGTTTTTATTATAATAGTCAATTTACATTGGTAACTAACTAATTTTTTTTATGTTTAATAATCATTGTTAATTACATTAATATTTTGTTTATAAATAAATATGCACTCACATCTATTTTTGAAATATTTTTTTTAATGTTATATTTATGCAATGCAAGTTTCTATCTACAAGTATCATGATTTATTACTTAAAATGTCATCTATATAATATTACTAATATGCTTTATGTATACTAATATTTTTAATATATATTTTAAACAAAGTTAACAAATTTTTTTAAAAGGATATTGTAAATATAAGAAAATAACTTAGAATATATAAAGCTAATTATATATGACGAAAGAAAGTAATTAAGTAAACTTGTTACATTTTTAAGCAACATGTAATACTCGTGTAATACATGTATCATGTATCATGTATGCATGTGTCTATAATCATATATGATTGATATATAAATGATGTATTAATGTGATACATGTATGTTTCTATACACATATATGATTATATGTGATATATCAAAATTTGGTTCGGTTTGGTTAACCGTGGGTAATGAAAATTGAAAATCGTAACTTAACTATTATACACCCTTTTTTGGGTTTCGGCTTTTTTAGGTTTTGATTTTGGTTTTTTCGCTTTGCGGTTCAGTTCGACTTTTCGGTTTTCCAATTTATTTTAGAACATGTTTGGATGACCTTGTTACAAAAATTCATAATAGAACAACTTAAATGCTTATATAATTACATTCTACAAGTACTTTACTAAAATCGTCTTTATGGTTTGTTTATTTTAGCAATAACCATCTTTCATTAGAATTTTTTTCATTATCCATCCTTAAATTGGTAAAGTTTTTACATAAACCATCACTCCTGAAACTAGAATGATGCTAGTAAATTTGCCCGCACTTTGTTGCGGGCGTAACATATTGTAAGTAAACTTTGTTAAATTAAAAATCATGTAATGGTCGTTGACGGCTATTAGAGAAAAAGGACCTGTTTTGCAGCAGATTTTTTGACTACACTTAACGGTCGTTAAAGCTTTCTATTGTTGTTTGTAATTATCTACACGATACATAGTTGTACCTCAAGCTATACTATTAACTACAATTAAAGTTATCTCAAGTAATGTAATGGCCGTCAATGACCGTTAGAGAAAAGAACATGTGTTTGTAGCAAATTTTGTGACTACACTTAATGGTCGTTAAAGTTATTTATTGTTTATGTTTTATCTACGTAATACATAGTTGTACCTGAAGCAATAAAATCTATACTATTAGCTACAGTTAAAGTTCTGTCAAGTAATGTAACGTCCATCGACGACCGTTAAAGAAAAGGACTTGTTTTGCAATAGATTTTGTGACTATACTTAACAGCCGTTAAAGTTATTATTGGGTTTGTTTTATCTATGCAATAAATACTTGTACCTTGTATGCTTAGATAGCTTGTAAAAGCATATAACATTTTAGTATATATATAATATATGCCCTTTTTGGATATTATATTTCCATTTTGCTTTAACAAAATATTATTTCAATCATCAAATCATGATTTTAATATAAAAAAAACTATTTACACCCTCATGTCTCCATTCATCTTTTAATTTTTTATATTATTTCTCCTTCTCATTTTAACTATAAATGTTATCATTTATAACAAAACCAACTCTACATCTATTATTCAGTATTCACCACTATCCTCGCAAATCTATAAAAATCTGTTTTTTTACACTCCAATTGTATAATGAATTGCGTGACCGGGGATCAAAAAGAGGAATAAATTGATAGATAAAACAAGTGCATAATTGAAAATGTCGCACATTGATTGCACAGTTTTACAGTGAAACTTATCAAGTCTAATATCGATTGTTGTTGACAAATTTAATTGGCACATCATCATAGATCGGCTAAGTTATCAAATTTGTATATAAGCATCAGATGGTTGAAAAGTAAAAAAAAAAAAAGAGTTTTTCTATATTTGGGGGAGTGGTGGTGTCTAGTTTTTGTAGAAGGGGTTTTGTTATAGATATTAATCCTTGCAATTTAAAAAAGGATTAAGGAAAATTCATAAAAAGATAAATTGATAGATAAAACAAGTGCATAATTGAAAATGTCGCACATTGATTGCACAGTTTTACAGTGAAACTTATCAAGTCTAATATCGATTGTTGTTGACAAATTTAATTGGCACATCATCATAGATCGGCTAAGTTATCAAATTTGTATATAAGCATCAGATGGTTGAAAAGTATCAAATCATGATTTTAATATAAAAAAAACTATTTACACCCTCATGTCTCCATTCATCTTTTAATTTTTTATATTATTTCTCCTTCTCATTTTAACTATAAATGTTATCATTTATAACAAAACCAACTCTACATCTATTATTCAGTATTCACCACTATCCTCGCAAATCTATAAAAATCTGTTTTTTTACACTCCAATTGTATAATGAATTGCGTGACCGGGGATCAAAAAGAGGAATAAATTGATAGATAAAACAAGTGCATAATTGAAAATGTCGCACATTGATTGCACAGTTTTACAGTGAAACTTATCAAGTCTAATATCGATTGTTGTTGACAAATTTAATTGGCACATCATCATAGATCGGCTAAGTTATCAAATTTGTATATAAGCATCAGATGGTTGAAAAGTAAAAAAAAAAAAAGAGAAAAAAAAAACAAAATATTATTTCAATCATCAAATCATGATTTTAATATAAAAAAAACTATTTACACCCTCATGTCTCCATTCATCTTTTAATTTTTTATATTATTTCTCCTTCTCATTTTAACTATAAATGTTATCATTTATAACAAAACCAACTCTACATCTATTATTCAGTATTCACCACTATCCTCGCAAATCTATAAAAATCTGTTTTTTTACACTCCAATTGTATAATGAATTGCGTGACCGGGGATCAAAAAGAGGAATAAATTGATAGATAAAACAAGTGCATAATTGAAAATGTCGCACATTGATTGCACAGTTTTACAGTGAAACTTATCAAGTCTAATATCGATTGTTGTTGACAAATTTAATTGGCACATCATCATAGATCGGCTAAGTTATCAAATTTGTATATAAGCATCAGATGGTTGAAAAGTAAAAAAAAAAAAAAGAGTTTTTCTATATTTGGGGGAGTGGTGGTGTCTAGTTTTTGTAGAAGGGGTTTTGTTATAGATATTAATCCTTGCAATTTAAAAAAGGATTAAGGAAAATTCATAAAAAGATAAAAGATAAAAGGAGACATGGTGGTAGTTTTTTTTTCAATAATGTTTGATCTAACCCAGTTCCAGATTCATTAGCTTTATAATTATTTAGTGTTATTTTTTTTAAATTGATTTTTTTTTCATTATTATTTTGTTTTAATTTCTGGGTTTAATTGTACTGATATGAATTTGGTATTTTTGTAAGTGTTTTAATATTACATTGTTTTTTTTTATAGAAGAAAAAGCTGAAAAATTATTCCTTTTGATTGATTATTATGTTTATGAACTGGATACCATACAATTTGGAATATTTAATTAATTAGTATGGTTTGGCTTTTATTTTAACTTTGTCTAAATGATGTCGGTGTTTATGTTTTTTGGTACTCTTTACATTATATTATATATATAATATACTAAAAATTAAATTTAAATATATAATATATAAAATTAACATATATGTATATATAGGTATATATGTGTAGGCTATATGTATAGGTGTAGATAAATTTACTCTAGATTTGGTGATGCATGCTATTCTTGTTGGATTAAAATGGGATTCCTTTGATTTTAGATTTTGCCTAATTTTCCACTTGTCACTTTTCATTTCAGGCCTTTGTCAAATTTTATTGAATGTCAATTTTTAAGACATTGTTTTCTTAAGCTGTTGGTGTTAAGTCTTAATCTTCTTTATTTTTTCCCCAACCCTTAGCTCACAAAAAAGAAGGTCTTTAAATTTATTTTTTTGTAAACAATTAATAATTTTTATATATAAAAAAGGGGTTTAGTTAGTACTAAGGTTTCTGATTTTCTGAATGCTGCCCTGTATAATAAACAGAAAGGTCCCCAGTTTGCAGTCAAGGCTAAAATATCATCTTCCTGGTTCTTTTGTAACAGGATCAGAAATCATTTTGTCTTTTTCTCTTTCAGGTTTGTTTTTTATTATATAAGTTTATTTACTAATCTTTGATGTTTAACATAATTTTATTTTCATTGTGGAAATGAGTTAATAGTTAGCCAGTGACACATGTCAACATTTTGTGCACCTGTTTCGTCCTAGCGTCGTTTGAAGCTTTAGGGTCCGTTGTCGGTATTGTGAGTTTAGTATCGGTTTAGTGTCGATGTAATTTCTAGCATCCTGCTGATTTTCATTTATTATCTCTATATATATATATATTATATTTGCCTTTATAAATATGTTTTCATATTGTGTTTTGTCATTTTGATTTGAAGGGTGTGATCTGATAACTTAAGAGCAAGTATCCGACTGCTCTGATAACCAAATTGATGATTAGATTTTTCGTGTTTTTGTTCCAGTAGTAATCTGTTTATGGCAATGCTTGGATTGTTGTATCAATGTATCATGTATCATGTATCATGTATGTATTGATTGAAGGTAAAGAAAACATGGGTCACTTTTGGTAAAGTAACTATCTCTAGTTTATGAAAGTGAATGCTTTTATTAAACCTAATAAATGCCTATGCAGGTCTATAAGTATGTTATTTAAGTTTTGAAAATTTTGTTCCCTGATGTGTTTTATGAGCTGATGTAGCGTGCTTGATGACTAACTTAAACATTATTGAAAAGACATCTGCTGTATAAGTCTTAGTTTCAGCAACTTATGGTTGAATTATTTATAAGCAAATTAACTTGATATCAATTTGTGTTCATCAATCATTTAATAGTATATTGATTATCTATATTTTTATTTTCTGCATATTTATAGTAGATAATATAGCCAATGGATCGTCGGAGTTGGCCATGGAAGAAGAAATCATCGGATAAGTCTGGTGCTGACAAAACTTTGATAGAATCCGTTAGTGTCCCTGCTTCAGCTGGTTCTCAGGGGGACAAGGTTTGTTCCCTGGTCTTTGACTCTTTCTGTAAGTATTTGTGATTAGTGATATATGTTTACTTGTTTTATATATGTGAGTATTTTATATTCAGGTGAAACAAGATAGCTACAAAAAGCCGAATTATGTTCAGATTTCCGTGGATCAGTATTCACATTTAACTGGATTGGAGGATCAAGTGAAATCATATGAGGATCAGTTGAAATCATATGACGATCAAGTGAAGTCATACGAAGACCAAGTGAAGTCATATGATGAACAAGTGAAAAGATATGAAGATCAACAATTGGTATATGAAGATCAGATTAAGACTTTAGAAGATGAAGTAAAGGATTTGAACGAACAACTTTCTGAAGCCCATTCGGAGATGACCACAAAGGAGAATATGGTTAAACAACACGCAAAAGTAGCAGAGGAAGCTGTTTCAGGTGTGTGATCGTTTAATCTCATCACTCGATCAAAAAGTATTATCTGTTTGCTAATTAGTGATTTATGTTCACAGGTTGGGAAAAGGCGGAAGCTGAGGCTGCAACTTTAAAAAATCATTTAGAGTCGGTGACTCTGTTAAAACTCACTGCCGAAGATCGAGCATCACATTTAGATGGGGCGCTGAAGGAGTGCATGCGTCAGATAAGAAACTTGAAGGAAGAACATGAGCAGAATGTACACAATGTTGTTCTTGCAAAAACAAAGCAGTTTGACAGGATGAAACATGAATTTGATTCAAAGATAGCAAATTTAGATCAAGAACTCATGCGATCCGCTGCTGAAAATGCTGCAGTTTCTAGGTCTTTACAGGATCGTTCAAATATGCTGATCAAAATGAGCGAAGAAAAGGCACAAGCAGAAGCGGAGATCGAGCTTTTAAAAAGCAACATCGACTCCTGTGAGAGGGAAATAAATTCTCTTAAATATGAGTTGCATCTAGTCGCTAAAGAGCTGGAGATTCGTAATGAAGAAAAAAATATGAGCTTGCGATCTGCTGAAGTTGCAAATAAGCAGCATGCGGAAGGCGTGAAGAAAATAGCTAAGTTGGAAGCCGAGTGCCAAAGATTACGTGGGCTTGTAAGAAAGAAGTTACCTGGGCCGGCAGCTCTTGCCCAAATGAAACTGGAAGTTGACAGTTTGGGCAGGGACTATGGTGAAACTCGGTTCAAAAGGTCTCCAGTAAAGCCTCCAAGTCCACAAAGTCCACATTTTTCGTCGTTGCCCGACTTTTCTCTTGACAGCATACAGAAGTTCCAAAAAGAAAATGAATTGTTGACAGAGCGTTTATTAGCAACGGAAGAGGAAACAAAGATGCTGAAAGAAGCTTTAGCTAAACGTAATACGGAACTACAAGCTTCCAGAAACATTTGTGCTAAAACAGTTAGCAAACTTCAGAGTCTGGAAAGTCAGCTGCAGTCAAATTCTCAAGTGAAGACTGCTATTAGTCAAAATGCAAGTAATCCGCCAAGTGTGGCCTCATTTTCAGAAGAAGGAAATGACGATGATGTTAGTGTTGCTGGATCTTGGGCTACAGCTATGATCTCTGAGCTCTCTCATAATAAAAAAGACAAGACAATTGAGAGTCCTCAAAGGTCTGATAGTACAAGTCGTTTGGAGCTAATGGATGATTTCTTGGAGATGGAGAAGTTGGCTAATTCATCAAATGGGTCACAAGTTGCCACTGACTCAGAGTTACAGGGTAAAGAAAAGCTCGATGCAGATCCCTTGGATAAACCAAATGGGGATGAGAACCTTAATTCTAAAATTACCGAATTACTGAATTCATTACCTAAAGATACAGATTCAGATAAACTTTATGAAGAAATTAGCCGAGTTGTACAGAGTGTAAGTGGATCTGATGCCACATCTGATCACCATGATCAAGAACTGGCTGCTGCTATTTCTCGTATATATGACTTCGTGTTAATTCTTGGAAAGGAGGCAAAGTCTGTGGTGGGAACATCTTTAGAAGAGAATGAAATCCTTCAGAAGGTCGACGAGTTCTCTGTTTCCTTTAAAGAGATCGAGTCCAGCAAAATAAATCTCAATGATTTTGTTCTTGGCGTGTCTGGTGTAGTCAGTAAAGCTAGTGAACTTAGGTTCGGTTTTGTGGGTGATGAAGCTAATGATAATGAAGCCAGTAGTCCAGATTGCATAGACAAAGTTGCTTTACCCCAGAATAAGGTTGACTATTCAAATGGTTGTTCCCAATTTTCAGATACCACATCTGATCCCGACATACCTCATGATGGAAGTTCTGTACCGACATCTGATTTAAATGTGAAGTCATGGAAATGCTCGTTGGAGGAGTTTGAACAGATAAAATTAGAAAAAGAGAATATGGTTATGGATTTGGCTAGATGTAATGAAAATCTTGAAGCCACTAAAATACAGTTAACTGAAACTGAACTTCATTTATCTGAAGTTAAATCTCAGTTGACGGCTGCTCAGAAGTTGAATGGCTTATCTGAGATACAGCTTAAGTGTATGGCTGAGTCGTATAACTCGCTTGAAGTTCGTGCTGGTGACTTGCAATCTCGGGTCAACCTTCTGGAGTCAAAGATAGTAATGTTGGATAACGAGCTTGCGGAAGAGAGGAAAAATCACAAGGATACTGAGGCAAAGTGCAAAGATCTTCAAGAGCAATTGCAGAGGTAAACAAGTTGACATTTTAATATAAAACCTGGTGCTTATATATTCCGTGGAACTATGAATCTGATTTATCTTTTGGCTAATTATGTCAGGGTCGAAACTTCCCCTGTTGCTGATATAGATATCAAAAGCAATCAGGTGAGTCTCACTATAACGGCACAAATTGCTAGATACTTCAAATCATGTTTTAAGTTACCCAACCTATATTTTCTTTTCTGGGGACCTTGCTTCGTAATTTACAGTTACGTATTGGGAATCAGATTTCATTTTCATGTCTAGTACAGATTTACTGGCCTCAGAGTTCACTTTTTGTATTTCATTTATTAATGATTTATGTATTACATGCACCCATAGGGGATAAAGGAGATGAATATTTCCGTTTTGGAATGTCTAATTTTAATGCCACTTTACCTTTTGGCAGATTGTTGCTAAAATTATTAACGTTATCATTCACATGAAAAATGTTATTGATCTTCTTATGAAGTTCCAACATTTCTCATTTTTTCTTCCCATCCCCGATTTGCATATGTTTGTTATCAAAATAGTTGTTGAAATGTTTTGAGTTCACAAGATTCCATTTCCTCATTGTTGAGGAGTCCTTCAAGGCAATTAGAGCTAATAGTTAAACACTTGAAACAGAATCTGGTTAGAGCTAATAGTTTAATATAGTATATGTGGATGGCAGATAATAAGTATTATGCTCTTGATTTTCAGGAGAACGAATTGGCAGCTGCTGCAGAGAAGCTAGCCGAGTGTCAAGAAACAATATTCCTCCTAGGAAAGCAGTTAAACGGCATGCGTCCTCAATCTGACTTCATGGGGTCTCCATTGAGTCAAAAAGGTCAAAGCTTTGTTGAAGAAGGAGTAGAACAAGAAGACGAGGAAGAGGAAATAACTACTAGCAGTGGCATGAACATGCAGCCAGGAAACGAGTCTCCTATTCATTTAGACAACCACCAATTTAGTCCTTCAGATTCTGAAGCCAACAATCTTTTGAGATCACCAGTCAGTTCAAAAACTTCAAAACACCGACCCACCAAATCAGGATCATCTTCTTCATCATCTAACCCGACACCTGAAAAGAACACTCGTGGCTTCAGCCGATTCTTTTCTACAAAAGCAAAGTGAACCTGGACCCATGATTACGTGTAGATACTACTTTGGAAAAGGAATTTCTGGCATTACGTGAAACTGTGAGGTAAATTTTTGTATTACATGCCTGTATTTGATGTTGTTCTTGATGTCCCTCCACATAAAATGGTCAAGTTAGTGTATTTCTATTTTTTGGTTTGTTTGACTGAAGAACATGACATAAGTTTTTCATGAAATATGTTTTTTTTTCTCTCATTTTACTTGAAGAAACAACTTGTGTTAGTAAATGTTGTTTCAGTTATAACCAAACAGAGTGCATTATTCCATATATATTTATTCATTTAGTTGTGTAGTTTCATCAAGTTTTCGATAGTGTTTATATCAAATGGAGAAAGAGCTTGAAAATGTATTTAATTTTACTCTTTTTGCTATTATATGTATTTGATTCTCAGATTGCCTTTATTGCATGTATCAAACTTTCAATTACAATTTAGTTCCTCTCTATCCAGTTAGGGGCGGATCTTCTTTAGGCCCGAGGGGGCCCGAGTCCCCCCGGTTTTTCGCTTAGTAGTGGTAATTTATTGGTATTTCGTTTGAAAACATATATGGTTATTAAGCCGGCCCCCGCCGATATAATCTTCGAGATCCGCCATTCCGGTAACAAGCTTTTTTGTTACTAATGTGGCGGTCATATAAGTTGCAATTCGTCTGCCATGTGATTAAACCGATGTCACCTTGGCAGATGCCATTGATGATCAATATTGCATGATTAGATTTGTTTGTTTGGTTAGCTTAAAGATGTGGAAACTGGTATATTACAAGTACAAAAAATGATAAGTTTTTGAAGTAGTCGGTAAAAAAAAAGATGCTATTTTGAGTGCAAGTGTTGGTAAGATGATGAAAGGACCTAGAGGAAAGATTGGATGACAAAGGTCAAGTGCATCTCACCAAACAAACAGCCTTTATGAGGCCATTCTTGGTATAGGTTCAAGCTTGGATCTGCTTCCTAACATTCAGTATCATTTCTGACCCACCAGTGCCTTCATATGGACTCAAACTTCTTTACTTACAACTAGCATGGTACCCGCGCAATGCGGCGGTGGTCGTCGTGATGACGGTGTTGTGGTGGGGGCGACTGTTGGTGGCGGAGGCGTTGTGAAGTGGTGTAAATTATTGATGTAAAGGGTTAATGGAGATATTTTGAAATATAAATGATTGATAGTGTAATTTAAACATTAATGTTAAGGGGGTAGTGTAGATAAAAATATTTTAAGGAGTGCTATGTGTAAATATTACACAAATTTCAACATATATAAAAATAAAGAGCTATTTTCTTTATAATATAGTATAGATACAGATATAGTATAATAGCTAATATATTAAATCTAACATTTATTACACATCAAGTGATGATGAACCAACCATTTGGCTTTAGTAGAACTACTCCAACATAATGAAACCTTGAGACCATATTCACGCCTCTCATGAGTGAGTTGATGGTTAAAGACATGGATATATAAAAGTTATAAAACACTTCCAAGGAATAACTTTGATGTGAATAAAATAACAGGACGTGGCTTGAAAGATTTTTAACTTGTTTATTTATTTAAGAAGAAGATTTTGTTTTTCTTTAAAACAGTTAAATAAGAAACTAAATAGAGAAATGATATATCCTCCTAAAAAATGATATATCTTCCTAAAATTTTAACTTAATAATCTCTCGTTATTACCAATGTTTTAAATACTGGTATGGTTAATTTTATATTTTATTATTATTCTGAAAAAAATGCTACAAAACTTGTTATAAATTAATGAAAATAGTCAAAATACAATACAATCCACTATAAAATAATTACCAAATAGGTATTTCATAACAAAATATAAGTTTCAAAATTACAAACAACAAAAATAACATAAAAAGAATACTAAAGTAGTAAAAGGCTAATCCTTTTGTTCTGGACAAAATTGCCAAACTACAGTGAAATGTCAAGTCAAGATGTGGGCTGGGTAGCCCAAATGGATAGCATATATTAGGAATCCATATCAAGTGTTTCAATCCAGTAATCCACATTCACCTTTTTAGATATCACTATCAGTTTTTTTATCCAGTAATCCACTTTCACATATATAGGGATATATATAAATTAAGATTTACGGAGTAGCATTTTTTTGAGATGGCCTAGCATTTCTTTCCATGTACATTTCGAATGAAGGTAGCGTTGGTTGAAAAAGGAAGATAAAATACATAATAATCAAGGAGGACAAGTATATAATTGTATAAAACTCGTTTTTTTTTTTATATATAAATAAAGTGAACATATGTTACTTTTTACCGATGTGTATAGTTGTATGAATAATTATATATAGGTAGATCCGATTATCAAGTATTTGAAGACATTATGCGACATTATACAAGAGGTCTTGGAAGACAAAATGTCTGAATATATAAAAGCTACCTTTTTTTTCTTTTTACTAGTACTATGAAGTTATAGAAGTATAGAAAAACAATGGTGTCATTCACTTAGGAGTCTACTAACTTACATACGGAGGCAAATATTATCGTTAAGTTACATGTTGGTAAATATTCGTTATTTTCATCCTTGATTGGTATTGATAGCCTACCGTGCACCTTGCTAACCGCTAACACTCACCCACATAATAACCTCTTGGTATGAAGAGCACAAGTCACCTAGGAGGCTCCGACTGCATCACGAAAAGGACAAAACCCCGACAACGCCTACATGACGTAATCCTGAGCACTTTTCGGTATCGCTCGTGCTCCAATACGTCCTAAGAAGTGTACCACAGACTATTTGTGGCACAGAGTGACACATCCCTTCTGAACAAGCTCGACACTTTTCTACACACTTCCACGATCCTCTACAAATAGTTCCCTCAATTAGACCTCAGTCAACAGTGACTCCAATTTCTTTGTCACTTTCTGTATTACATATATGTCACCAAAAGAGAGCCCTAGTTCTTATGGTAAGCGTAAGCATTTCGTAAGGAAAAAAAACTAGATATTAAACTCCCCGTATCATTTACAATGCTCTCCTTTCTATAGTAATTTGACGTCTTGCTCCACCCATCAGTCTTCTAATGCTAGCTAGAGTGTATCTTGCGTAAGCGAACAGAGAGGAACTAGTCAATTTCAATTGACGGGCCGTTGGGACAAGTTTTATATAACAGACAAAATTTATAACGACTTATCAAACGTATCATCTACTTAACAAACTGCTAAAGAGAGATGGGAAATGAATTTAAAGTTTAAACGCAAGGTCCGTTTTTGTCAAAGATTTTGGGCCCCGTTCAAATTAATTAACACCGGATGAGGAGGATTCGGGTCGGGCTTGTAGTTTATGGCTCATAAAATCTCTATTGGTTCCATCATTTCTTTCATATAAGTAATAACCAGGTGGCAATGCGGCATATGTTTTCCTTTACAGGCCTCGATCGATATTCTACTATATATCATATATATTCATATGAATAACACTAGTTATATGTTGCTAAACGCCTTCGAGATAACCGGTAGTAGTCGTCAGACGTCTTGATGTACTCATAAAAGATTTCAGATGCGGACCTGCTAGCTAGGCAAACATTTTGGAATGACCCGGCAAATGGTTAGGGAAGAACACGTACATCAAAATAAAAAATACGAGTAAATAAATAAATAAAAAACTCGTTCTTTCCATCCATATATATATTAGTTAATTAATTATATAATGATATATGATGTTGTTGCCAAGGCAACTTATTCGTAACCTTAATTTGTAGTTCCTTGCACAATATGAATTATCTGCTTGGCAAATACTAAGCTGTTTTCGGGTTGACGGGTCCATGTCAATTTTTTTTATAAGAAAATCTATATTATAATCTGACAAAATACAATTCTACTAGTATTTTGTAGCCATAAGTCTTGGTCTCTTTGTCGTTAAGGATGAATTAAAGAGCACGTATCCATCAAACAGAAAAGGGCCAACTGAAGTTCACTGTATAGTGGGGCTCTAAAGTTTATGTATCGTCGTTTATTTTTACGTTTCAATGCATATTAAATCTTTTAATTCACGCAAAATACACACGGTTTCAAAAGGTACATATTGCTCGGTTAATTCTCACAGCTTGATCACAAGACCATATTTTTGTTATGCGTAGGTTTATGAATAAAGCTACAAAGAGTCACGTAATTATTTAGTTAACGTAAACAATTTATAAAAGTTTGTCATATTTTTATGTTTGTAACACTATATTGAAATAAAAATTTATTCACCACTAAAAGTATGAAGTTTTGTAAAATCAACAATTTTGGTTTTTATGCCTTTGACAAATTGGATTGATTTTGTTGTTGTTAAATTAATTATCTTTATTATCTCTATCTCTACTACATTATAAAACATTTGTTCCCTCCATTTTTTCAACTTTAACTAAGTGAAAACCCCAAAATACCCCTATCATTTATTCATAATACCCCAAAATACTCTCTCCTCAAATCTCAACCACTTATTTTTCTCTCTCCTCCATAAATCATTTTATTCTTCTAACTCATTCAAAATCTTTTATCTCAAAAACCGTACATCGATAAATTATAAAAATTATATGGGTGTTCTTAAAATTTCATGCTCTTTCATTAGAGATGTCATTCGATATACTTTCGACGAATTTTTAAATCCGAGGGCGGAGCCCGGACGGCTAAGGCATTTGACTATCACACTCTATGACCTATCACCCCACCATCTCACCGCCGAAACGCGCGGGTACTTTGTCTCGTTATCTATAAGTTATGACTTTTTTTTATTCATTAATGTAATACAGTAATATACTTATCCGTTCCATTATATGTGTCTAGTTTTAAATTTTCAAAGTCTTTAATATTTAATTTTGACCGTAAATAACTTTGATTGTGTTATATAATACTTAATGAAAACTATATCAATGATAAACACATTTAAAACTCAAATCAATCATATAACTTTCATTAAGTATTATTTAATACACACAAAGTTATTTAAGATCAAAGTTAAAAGTTTAAGACTTTTGAAAAATTAAAAATGGACCCATATAATGGGACGGAAGGAGTATTAATTAGTGACGGTATATTATCAGAATCCCACGTAATAAAATGGATCGACTTGACATGACCATGCTATCGTTGACCATGCCAACAGACAAAAGAGAGGGATCAAACTTTTTAGTTATCAAACCACTGGGTTAAACCCCAGTGGCCAGGGGTGTTTCACTAAACCTGCTATGCGGGGCCTCGGGGGAGTTTACTCCAAGGTCTCGAGTTCGAACCTTGGTAGGTTCTCCTCGACGGTATTTTCCAATTAAGGAGGTGGTATGGTGAGAAAGGCTATTTAAGATCCGCTTAGTGCGGGACATTTTCGTTGTGCGATTAGCACACATCATACACGTCTGAGGTAAAATTCACTTGTCAAAAAAAAAAATGAATGATACGAGTATTGTATAATATCTTTTTGTCTAAAGTGCATCGACGCCTTGACTAGTTCTGAAGTTTCACCCACTTATCACTTCTATTATATTCAGCAAAATAATGATATTGAATCCCATCGAACGGATAAAATTGCAAATGGAGACACACGTTTTTTTAAGATACATTATTCCCCCTTTTATATATTCCGCAAGAGACGATAAGTAGTTTTTTTTTTTATAAAAAAATCTTCATAAATTAAAGTGCATTTTCAACCTATTATAATATCTATTTGTAAAGGAGGTGATTTGCTCATTTGTTGATATAAACCACACGGTACAAATCTTTCTATATAACTAAGAGATGATATGAAAAGACTTATGTGTCATCTTTATTTAGTTTACATGTAAGATTTTTGCTTATTTGTTATCATGTGCTTTTTTGAGTTATATATATCAATAATAGATAATAATAATAACAATAGTTGTTAAATTCTTTGACGTAGTCATAGTTAATAAAATAAGTTTTTTATGGTATAAATATAGATTGAAAAAAGATGTCATTAGCTGGAGTATTGAAATATTTTCAATGTAATTTAACAATACTTATTTGAGGATACTTTAGGGTTAATGTGACTTAAGTCTTTAAGTGACAACTAAGTTTTTTGTGGTATAAATATAGATTGAAAAAAGATGTCATTAGCTGGAGTATTGAAATATTTTCAATGTAATTTAACAATACTTATTTGAGGATACTTTAGGGTTAATGTGACTTAAGTCTTTAAGTGACAACTAAGTTTTTTGTGGTATAAATATAGATTGAAAAAAGATGTCATTAGCTGGAGTATTGAAATATTTTCAATGTAATTTAACAATACTTATTTGAGGATAATTTAGGGTTAATGTGACTTAAGTCTTTAAGTGACAACTAAGTTTTTTGTTTATTTATCATTTTTTCCTCTTTTTAGTATTTTATGATATTATATAAGAGAGATATTTAGTCAAATTTATTATTTAAGAATTATATAATGAATAAAAACTTTCAAATTTTAAACTTATCGATTATATCTAATTATTTTAACAATAAATTAAATATGGTATTGTAACTTTTTTTCTTTTCATCATTTGAAATTTAAAATTTTTATTTTACCAATTATTTATTAAATTAAATTTTTTTCTTTTACTCATATTTAATAAATTGTTCATTTCTTGGAAATTAACTCTTTCAGTTTATGTTTTATGCATTAAAATTGAACTTATGTTGCTGGTTTATTTATGAAGTATATTATATTTACTCTATTCTTTGATTTGATTTGCTCTTATATGGTTGCATGATTTAAACATTATTAAAAAAAAATAAGTCCATTAATAAGTTACTAAAATAGTTAGTTTACATTTGAATACATTGTTGTACTTACAATATTATAGTTTGACACTTCAATTTGAAATATTCATTATAATTTTTGAACATATTTTTATAATAACAATAATTTACCATGCAACGCATGGGTTTAATCTAGTTAATTGATGAACGTGGATGTTATTATGTTAATTACGTTGAATACACTAATTTTTTTATCATCTATATTCATACACAATCTGCATATCCGACTTCGTATATATGTTTGGATTAAAATACACTTAATTTGGGTATATATTAAAAGAAAAAAATCTAATTTGAAAAGACGAACATTCTATGTTTATCATAAAATGCTCTATCAAGTTTTAGATTAGAGCTTAACAATTCAAGAATCCAAGGAGCAAATATCTGTAATTTCATAAGTTGGTAACGCATTTGTACCAAATGAAAGTTCCTGTGATCGATCGATTCGCGATTCCTACGACTATGTAAGCGCGGAATTCAAACATAATCGTTATTGAGGCAATTGAATGAAACAAACATATATGAACACGAATTTAACAAATATGAACAGGAGATATAGAAAGAATTCCTTTATCATTAGTCGAATGATTACAATGAATAAATCCGTTTACAATACATCTACGATGATTACGGATTACAATCAACGAGACGACTCTTGATAATCGAATAATATGGGCGGCATCTCGAGGTATAGATCTCTACCTCGAGAACCTAGTGAATGACATCTGTTGCAACTAAAATCATCAACCTAAAACCGAAACCTAAGATCTCTATTTATAGGCTACAAAACGGGCTGGGCTTCAAAACTCGTGGTGTTCACACGAGTTTGTCCAAACTCGTGGTACTGTTCACACGAGTTTGTCCAAACTCGTGTTACTGTTCACACGAGTTTGTCCAAACTCGTGGTACTGTTCACACGAGTTTGTCCAAACTCGTGGTACTGTTCACACGAGTTTGTCCAGTTGTCTGGATAATCTCTGTAAAGTAACAGCCCTTTAATTGAGATGCATCGGACACAAATTGTGCACCAGAACGTGCACTTACAGTCTCCCCCTTGACCGATGCACTCAATTCATTCACCGATAATCATTAGCAATCGAAAACCTGCAAAAGCAAACTCCCCCTTAACTAATGATACCGGGTCTTCTTTTGTTGAGACTCGATCTTCTGACACAACACTCTGATCTTCAAACTCCAAAATCTCTGTATCTCTGTGACAACCAACTAACCTAACACTTCTCATTGTAGTTCTCCCCCTCAACAATAACCATCTCCGAATTAAACATATGCAATCTTCTTCCTGCTTGGAACTTTGCTCGAGACATTCCTCGACTTGCTTAACCGGCATATAATAGAGAAGTTGAATTTCCAACAATCAGCATCAAATCAATCAGCTCTCACAAAAATAAGAAACTCTGTAGCTTGAATCACAAACTGCAGTACCATAAATCCTGTCTCAACTAGCAGCATCTGACTTTGTCTTGTACCTTCACAATTCTACCAATCACCTGAAGTCTTTCTTATCAATCTCCCCTTCTGTTATATAAACCGCCAAACTATATAAAGATCTTAATCTCGCAACCGATCCAAACAATCGCCTGATTATCATCTCTACATATTTGGAATATAGATAGGTTCAATCATCAAATACTCAACAACAAATAACCAGCTTCAATGATCCAATACTTCGACAAAAGTTTTCACAACTGCCATCTATTTGATACTTGAGCATATTTCACATTAAGCACACCATCATCTAAACACAGATCTTGGTTTGTCTCTCAAGTAGCACAGAATTTTACTCAGAAATCTGAAATTTTTTATCTCCCCCTTTTCTCTGTAAAATTCTGAAATCTAGCCCTTCTGTGATATACCAATTACCAGTTCAGCTCAGAAATCTGGTTGATAAAAGTATCTCCCCCCCTTTTCTCTGCAAAACTTGGAAAGGTAGTATAAGCTTAGGTTACAGGATCTCCTATTCATAGAGGTTCTTCAAAATAGCCTAGAGCTCATTACAGCAGCAGCTCTTCGCCAAACAGGGTATATTCGTTTTCCCTCCAAATTTTCGAGGAAAAACACATTTACGTGAAACATTGGTATTCACGTAAATTTTTATTTCTAAGGCCGTGGGAAAAATTTGATAATTGCCGAAAATTTTCATCCAAAACGTGCCGAAATCGCACAAAAACGGACCGAAAATTTTTCGAACGCTACCAAACTTCAAATCTCCATGAATCATGTCATTTTAAGACCATGGACAAAAATTATTTTTCCCGCCAAAATACTTTTTTTTTTTTTTTTTTTTTTTTTTTTTTAGCTTTTCTACAACCCTGTCTTCTATGCTTCAATGTATCGTTGTCTTCTGCTGTGATCCTTCCACACTGAAACATACTTGAACCTCGATTCCATTTCGACAACTCAAACACGTTTTTTTCGGTAAACTCGTGAACAGTGCCACGAGTTTATGTTTGTTGACGCGTGCTAAGCTCCAAACTCAAACGCGTGCTAGTAACACAGTTTTAAACCAAACGCGTGGGCCTTGGTCAAACACGTGGACCAATCTTCAAACGCGCGAGCCTATGGTAAACTCGCGTGATCAAAAGTAAACACGTGAAATTAGGATTTGTAAACGCGTGTTTTCCCAAACGCGTGTTTTCCCAAACGCGTGTTTTCCCAAACGCGTGTTTTCCCAAACGCGTGTTTTCCAGTAGAACAGATCTGATCGATGTTCTTCATCCAAAAACCCTAAAAACGAACCACGAATCAGAGACATAAAGCCTCTCCCGCTCTGATACCAATTGAAAGTTCCTGTGATCGATCGATTCGCGATTCCTACGACTATGTAAGCGCGGAATTCAAACATAATCGTTATTGAGGCAATTGAATGAAACAAACATATATGAACACGAATTTAACAAATATGAACAGGAGATATAGAAAGAATTCCTTTATCATTAGTCGAATGATTACAATGAATAAATCCGTTTACAATACATCTACGATGATTACGGATTACAATCAACGAGACGACTCTTGATAATCGAATAATATGGGCGGCATCTCGAGGTATAGATCTCTACCTCGAGAACCTAGTGAATGACATCTGTTGCAACTAAAATCATCAACCTAAAACCGAAACCTAAGATCTCTATTTATAGTCTACAAAACGGGCTGGGCTTCAAAACTCGTGGGCTTCCAAACACGTGCTACAGTAACACGTGTTTAGTCAAACTCGTGTTACTGTTCACACGAGTTTGTCCAAACTCGTGTACTGTTCACACGAGTTTGTCCAAACTCGTGGTACTGTTCACACGAGTTTGTCCAGTTGTCTGGATAATCTCTGTAAAGTAACAGCCCTTTAATTGAGATGCATCGGACACAAATTGTGCACCAGAACGTGCACTTACACCAAAAAACCAACTTACCAATTAATTAAGATAAACAATTTCTTCTAGTACTTGACTAATAGTATCTCGTAGTATAAAGGAATAGATCATGCTCACATTCACCAAGATTGGCCATTTTCAATACATTTTTTTGTGTGCGCGTGAGTACGTACGGTACGTACATGCGGCTGATTAATGGCGGAACTTGAACTCTTTATTTGGAGGGGCAAAAGAGATTTGATGTTTGTGCGTTACGCATAACATATTAAACATAACTTCACGATTATTCTATATATTGTATTTATTAATATACTCATTATTACTTTTAGTTTACATTTGTATAAATAAGATATACTATACACTAAACTAGGGGAGTTCCCGTGCGATGCACGGCATGATAATCGTCTATTGTTTTCATGTAATTCGTTTTTCAGGATGTGTTGTCAATGGTTGTGCTGTGGATTGATTGCAATTGCACAAGACGATGAGAGAAAGGAGGAGGAAAAGAGCCGCATGTATTGAATATTAAAGGGGTGCAAATAGGGTCAAAACTTGTCCTCTTCCTTTATATCTATTTTATATTGACGGATGGAAAAATATTAGTTAATGCAGCCAAGCTCCAAAAGACTTTTGGATTTTCTTTATTCTTTTGTCTCTTGCAAAGTCTCCTGCTTACTCGCTCTTTTTTTTTTTTGAACATTGAAATATTATTAATAATGAAAGCCAGCAAGTGCTAGTACAACAAGTAAAGGGAAAACAAGCAATACAGAGAGCAAAATGAGATAAAATAAATGAAAAACAGGGGGTTCAAAGATAGAAGGAATTCCACTGGTTCCAAGTTATTTGCGATCTCCTGTCACGATTTTGAAGCCAAAGAACAACAATAATAAGTATAATAGTTAATAGTTAATGCAGCCAAGCTCCAAAAGACTTTTGGATTTTCTTTATTCTTTTGTCTCTTGCAAAGTCTCCTGCTTACTCGCGTCTCTTTTTTTTTTTTTTTGAACATTGAAATATTATTAATAATGAAAGCCAGCAAGTTGCTAGTACAACAAGTAAAGGGAAAACAAGCAATACAGAGAGCAAAATGAGATAAAATAAATGAAAAACAGGGGGTTCAAAGATAGAAGGAATTCCACTGGTTCCAAGTTATTTGCGATCTCCTGTCACGATTTTGAAGCCAAAGAACAACAATAATAAGTATAATAGTTAATAGTTAATGCAGCCAAGCTTTTTTTTATTAAGAGCTTAATCTTTTGTTAATAAGAGCTTAATCATAAATAAATCCTATTTAATAGGTGCAATTTTGCTTCATGGTACTAAATTTTTAGATATATATAGATTAGTTTTAGTATAAAGTTATAGTGATGTTAATATATAATATTGATTATTATTATATATATATATATAGTATATATATATATAGGCCAGTTAAAGTGAGAACCATCAAAAGGTCGAGAACTGCGAGAACTATTTTACACCGTTAGATCAAATAAATCAAGGGACAATAATAGTCAATGGCATTCTTGTAAATATGTGTCACTAGTTTTAATAAAAAAAAACGCTGAAGGGTATGCTTGGAATTAAACAAAAAACACTTATGTACAATATAAAAAAAATAAAAAAATTACGCAGTTGTGTACCACCGAGGAATTCACGCCTGAAATATCTTCCCTTCAAAATCGTATACTATGAAAATTCTATACAGCCCAAAAATTAACACAAATTCAGCTAATGAAGCTAAAAATCCGTTGTGCATGTGTCTTCAACTAATATTCCGCGATCAATTGATAGTATAAATATTAGGTGTTACAAACCCTAAAATGAGGAAGACGAAAGGTAATTTTTAACCCTAATTTTTTTTTCTTCTTTTTTATTGGTGGTGTATGTGTTATATTTTCAGTAGGTACTTATTGTGTTCTTGTTTCGTTCGTCAGTATTGACAGTCCGAAAGAGCGACAGGATAAGGATGGCGAAATCGTTTAGCAAATACACTAATAAGAAGGAAACGGCTGTTGATTTAACCGGTGAATCGGATGAAGGTACATCCAGTAAAACTATCTATGAATTTGTTAAAAGATTTTGTGGTTTGTTGTTGAATAGGTAAATATTTACTGTAAGTGATAACATATGTGCAACGTTTTTTTGGTTCACGATAGGGACACAAGTGTATGTTTTTATTTTTTATTTGTTACCCTATTAAACATGGTCAGATGTACCTGTAAAGTTACAACATATGTGATACGGTTTGTGTTTCTTTAAAGTGATAACATGTGTTCCGAGTATTTGTTTATTGGGATTTAGCATTTTGCCCTCTTCAATTTATTTATTTTTGTCAGAGTATCTTTTTGTAATATACAGTCGGTCACATGTGTTTCGGTACAGAAATGGCGTCGACCATGTGTGGTACGATTATGTTGTCAAAATGGTTAATGTGATGTCAATGTGGTGCAAATGTGTTATGGATACCTCTGTTGTTGAGCGAACGCATGGTTTCGAGTAGGTTAGTCGTAAGGTCTATGATAATCATGCTATTGTTTTAAAAAAAATTCGAACATATATGTCATGATGATGTATATCGATGTCCTAAATTTTGGTTTGTATTTTGTGAATATTTGGTTTATCGTTAATGGTTATGGTGCACAAGTTAAGTTTGTTAATTATGTTGTATAAAATCTGGTACATGTGTTTGACTTTGGGTTGTAATGTGACTATGTGAACAGATGTACAGTTTAAGTTTGTTAATTCTTGAACATATGTGTCATGAAGATGTACATCGATGTCCTAAATTTTGGTTTGTATTTGTGAACATTTGGTTTAACGTTAATAGTTTTGGTGAACAAGTTTCTTAATTTGGGTTGTAATGTGGCTATGTGAACAGATGTACACGAATTACCATTGGGTTAAGTGAATAAAAAAATTGACATAGAGAGTAAAGGGAAAGGTATCCAAGCAGCGAACGAAACCACGGCCAGGGGTATAAAAAGGAAAGAAAGGGGGACAGTGGATGGGAATCACAGCAACAAATTGGTTAAGAAAGAAAAAGGCAAAGGGGGGAACGAAAGAAATGTGATTGATGTGGAGGAGCAAATTGTTAGAAAGTCACCTAGGATCAAATCAATGGTTAAAGAAGGCAAAATCAGTGTACAAGAACGAGAGATAAAAGAGGCAGTGAACACAAAGTTACCTAAACAAAAGGCAGTGAAAAAAAATCACCCTACCCTTAGGAATAGGACATCTCCTAACTCCTTGGATCGCGCACTTCATGGAATGAGTACAGCCCAACGTACTGTATTGTTGAAATTGGATTTGGTAAGATGTTAGCAATCAACATCACTGATCTTCCGTCCAAACTAGCATACCATGTGGCGAGTTCCTTCGATGATAAGAAACTTGCAATAAAGGTAGGTGACAGAATGATCGAAGTGACATCACAAGTGGTACACGAAATCTTGGGATTACCTTGGGGGGTGTGAATCTGCAAACCGTTGAAAGTGAATCCCAGGAAGGTTCTGTTTTGCAAGAGTGGATGAAACAAAACGGGGGCAAAGGTGTTACTGCTGTAGAACTGAAAGACAGAATTGTCGGTTCAGATATGGCAGACTGGAATTTTAAAATCAGCTTCATAGTGTTGTTTGCAAACTTACTGGGTGGCACTATTGCAAGGTCGAAGTGTGATTTGAGCGTGTTGAAACATATACGACGGGACACCGACTTTAAGAAAATTGATTGGTGTCAGTTCTTGCTGGACTCTATGAGAAATTGCAAAGAAAAATGGAATGCCGAAAACAGTGAGAAGCATTATGCGGGTCCTTGGACACTTCTAACGGTATGTGCTCATTCAAAACTAAACCAAATAATCATACGTGTTTTAACTATATATAACACATGGTCATGTAACATGTATGCAGTTGATATATGTTGACGCTACAAAAAGCAGCTTGTTTGATGTTGCCAGACGGAGACCCGCTATTTTATCTTGGAACACTGAGACGCTGAAACGCAGAGAGCGGGCTGAAATCGATTCAGGTGGGTTCGGGTTAGTTGAAATGAGGGAAACATGTGAAGGTTTACCTAACGGTGATGATGACAACCCTACCGACGACGCAAATGGTGATATCCTAGCAATTGGGATGTATTCATATAAACCAAATGATGAAGAGGTAAGTTTTCCTTTTTGTGAATATAAAATGTGTGCTGTATATTAGTAAAAACTGACGCAGGAGTATCCATAAACATTTGCAGGGGTATGTGCACAAAATTGAAACCCTGTATGGAATGTTGTTGAAAAACAAAAAACATTTGGAGTCTACTACTAGTGAGGCGCTAAAAAGGTTTCCGGGTAATGTTAATATTAGGGAGTGGGTGTTGAAGGTGGAAGGCAAGTTAGAACATGATAGAATGAGTGATGCAGATAGGTTTAATACACCGAACAACAACATGAAGAAAGTTTGGGAACCCAGTTTAGGGACTGCAGGCCCCACAAAACACATGACTGTTGGTGTTGTTGGCACATCCAGATGTGTACAAGGGGATGAAGGCGGACCGAGCAATAATGCGAGGGGGGGTCTGAGCTGATCAAAACATATAAGAATACTGGTAAAGAACTAAATAACCTATTGAAATGATTATATTCACAAGTGGTTTAGTTTAAGATTATGTAGTCATGGAAATTTGGTATTTTTGAAATGGTAGAACAAGGTGTTTGTGGACTATCTCAAGAGCGTAGGAAATGCAAAATGGGAAAAAGTTGTTAATGCAATTAGGAGTATCATTGATATGACTTTGCATACCACAAAAAATGAAGTTGACAATTGGGTTTTCGTGATGAGGAATATGGAGACGTACAAGGGGGAGGTCGGTGCAAACACATGTTTTTATTAGTTACATAGTCACATATAATTAATCAAAACATATAAGAATACTGGTAAAGAACTAAATAACCTATTGAAATGATTATATTCACAAGTGGTTTAGTTTAAGATTATGTAGTCATGGAAATTTGGTATTTTTGAAATGGTAGAACAAGGTGTTTGTGGACTATCTCAAGAGCGTAGGAAATGCAAAATGGGAAAAAGTTGTTAATGCAATTAGGAGTATCATTGATATGACTTTGCATACCACAAAAAATGAAGTTGACAATTGGGTTTTCGTGATGAGGAATATGGAGACGTACAAGGGGGAGGTCGGTGCAAACACATGTTTTTATTAGTTACATAGTCACATATAATTAATCAAAACATATAAGAATACTGGTAAAGAACTAAATAACCTATTGAAATGATTATATTCACAAGTGGTTTAGTTTAAGATTATGTAGTCATGGAAATTTGGTATTTTTGAAATGGTAGAACAAGGTGTTTGTGGACTATCTCAAGAGCGTAGGAAATGCAAAATGGGAAAAAGTTGTTAATGCAATTAGGAGTATCATTGATATGACTTTGCATACCACAAAAAATGAAGTTGACAATTGGGTTTTCGTGATGAGGAATATGGAGACGTACAAGGGGGAGGTCGGTGCAAACACATGTTTTTATTAGTTACATAGTCACATATAATTAATCAAAACATATAAGAATACTGGTAAAGAACTAAATAACCTATTGAAATGATTATATTCACAAGTGGTTTAGTTTAAGATTATGTAGTCATGGAAATTTGGTATTTTTGAAATGGTAGAACAAGGTGTTTGTGGACTATCTCAAGAGCGTAGGAAATGCAAAATGGGAAAAAGTTGTTAATGCAATTAGGAGTATCATTGATATGACTTTGCATACCACAAAAAATGAAGTTGACAATTGGGTTTTCGTGATGAGGAATATGGAGACGTACAAGGGGGAGGTCGGTGCAAACACATGTTTTTATTAGTTACATAGTCACATATAATTAATCAAAACATATAAGAATACTGGTAAAGAACTAAATAACCTATTGAAATGATTATATTCACAAGTGGTTTAGTTTAAGATTATGTAGTCATGGAAATTTGGTATTTTTGAAATGGTAGAACAAGGTGTTTGTGGACTATCTCAAGAGCGTAGGAAATGCAAAATGGGAAAAAGTTGTTAATGCAATTAGGAGTATCATTGATATGACTTTGCATACCACAAAAAATGAAGTTGACAATTGGGTTTTCGTGATGAGGAATATGGAGACGTACAAGGGGGAGGTCGGTGCAAACACATGTTTTTATTAGTTACATAGTCACATATAATTAATCAAAACATATAAGAATACTGGTAAAGAACTAAATAACCTATTGAAATGATTATATTCACAAGTGGTTTAGTTTAAGATTATGTAGTCATGGAAATTTGGTATTTTTGAAATGGTAGAACAAGGTGTTTGTGGACTATCTCAAGAGCGTAGGAAATGCAAAATGGGAAAAAGTTGTTAATGCAATTAGGAGTATCATTGATATGACTTTGCATACCACAAAAAATGAAGTTGACAATTGGGTTTTCGTGATGAGGAATATGGAGACGTACAAGGGGGAGGTCGGTGCAAACACATGTTTTTATTAGTTACATAGTCACATATAATTAATCAAAACATATAAGAATACTGGTAAAGAACTAAATAACCTATTGAAATGATTATATTCACAAGTGGTTTAGTTTAAGATTATGTAGTCATGGAAATTTGGTATTTTTGAAATGGTAGAACAAGGTGTTTGTGGACTATCTCAAGAGCGTAGGAAATGCAAAATGGGAAAAAGTTGTTAATGCAATTAGGAGTATCATTGATATGACTTTGCATACCACAAAAAATGAAGTTGACAATTGGGTTTTCGTGATGAGGAATATGGAGACGTACAAGGGGGAGGTCGGTGCAAACACATGTTTTTATTACCGAACACATGTGTTTGACTTTGGACACATGTGTATCGGGTTTGAAGACATGTGTGGATCGAGATGCGGATTTGTGTACAAATCGTTTAACATGTGATTGTTATGATAACAGGGGTTACAAAATCCAGAAAACGACCACATATCTAAACATAGTTTGTGTCTTCTTAGAGAATTATTCATCTTTGAAACACGTATCTAAACATACTTTGTGTTGTAAATAGTATTAATGTAAATGCAAATGGAAATGTTATGGACATGGGCATATTATGGACATGTTTCTATCCAATATGATTAACGTAAATGCAAATGGTTTAAATAATAGTAAAGGGAAGAAAAACATTGGTATTTTTGAATAACATTGTATAATATCAAACTAGTAATTATAATAAATATCGAATAATGATGAACTAAAAGCTGAAATAAATATCAAACAAATATCAATAGTTTGAGGTACACATGAATAAAATGGAAGCATCTTGTAAATTGATTCAGTTTAACCAGAGTATAACTAACAATCAAACAAACATCGTGAAGTTAAAAAAAAAACAGAATCAAAGTCGGTGTAAATGAAATAAGTCACATAACGAGTTCACATGTGTGCCTTACCCTTGTTTTGCCCTCTTTGCTGCAGCCCGGGCTTCATCTTCATCTCTTTTCTTGATTTCACAGTTCCGTATGTCATGGTTGTCCTGAACCTCTTTACAATATGCACACTTGCGCATCTGGCGTTTACGTTTATTGACATGCTTCTCACCTGGATCGACAAATCTTTTGCCAATATTGTTCGTGGACATAGACTGAATAAAGACTTTATCATCAGATGTCAACTGCCTCCATGCCCGAGATAAATGGCTGTGATTATCATCAATGAAAGGATGGTTATGTGCCTCAACAAACTCATATAATTGGTAGCTTTCAGTCCATTTTATCAACTTCAACTTAATACGGGTCCTTACAATTAGTAACCTTGTAATTAGAATTCCGCTGCAATCTACCTATATCATTATCATCATTAACAAGTGTGTCTGCAGCGTTCTTTTTCTTCGGCTCGCCTGCTTTATGGCAAAGAAAATACTTGTGAGTTACAACACCACCAATCCTCTTTACAGAACCTCTGCGTACATCAAATCCAGCCTTCTCCGCATACGTCTTATACATGGCTAAGGCATCCTCTGGGTCGGCCCATACAGATTCAAAAACAGGTTTGAAGTCTTCTGGAACATGATCTGGTCTCCAAAACCGGGTACCATTTGGGGTTTCATGACTTTCGTCTTCACAACTACCGTTTGAATCAGAAATAGATGCAAAATCCCCATCTAAAAAAAAGGAAAGCTTGTGAATTTAAGCAAATAAGATGACTTGAATTAAAAAACTAGCAAACACCTAAACCATTTGAACAGAAAATGACTGATTAAGTTTAAACTTTTAATTAGGGAGACTTTTATTCCTATGATATATTACTGCTAGTTTTTCACATATACATGATGGTAACGACTCATAACAAAAAACCCAGAATTAGTAAAAAAAGATAGTAAATGATTTATAACAAATCCTTTTAAACACATATGTATCTAACCTAATATTTGCCAGATTGTAAAAAGAAGAAGTAGGCAAAAAAGATAAAAATTATGCCAGATACATGACTATAGAAGATTACTTCAGGACGACAAAAAACATAACAACAATTAAAATATATGATATATACTAAATCATAGTGAATACTACTTAACAACACATATAAAGAATAATTAATATTAACAAAAACCTTCAGTCATCTCATGGCTTTGAACACCCACAATTGATTCATACATTGAATCCAAGCTATCCTCTTCTTCCCTATGAATTATGATATCATTATTATGATCCATTCTGGCTTTTTTTGAAAACACCGAAATTATAACCTCCGGTAAATTGTGACAGTTGAAGGAATCACAGGTGGGAAGTGGAAGGAATCGTAACACAGGTGGTAAATTGTTAAACCGAATTGAAGAAATCATTGATATAAAAGGGGGAAAATCTTTTAACAGGTGGGAAGTGGAAGAGGGGATTGAGCGATTCTTAGGGCTTGATCGAGATTCAGGTGAGAGAAAGAGGGGAACGTATCTTGTAACTGGTAATTCAATAATAATGTTAACTTCTTTTATAAAATATAAAATACCCATATATTTATCTAATTACCATATTGTCCCTCTGACTTTTAATTAAAAGCTGGTTCTCACGGTTCTCGACCTTTTGTTGGTTCTCATTTTATCTTTTTACTATATATATATATATATATATATTGTATAATCTATCAATATGTATTTGGTGGTTTAGTATTAGAAAAACTATTAAGGAAATGGATAATGGGTCAGTATTGAAAAAAATTACTAATGAAATAAAGTAGATAAAAGGGAAAGTAAAAAAGAGGCAACTATTTTGTTAAATATAACAGAAGGCAACTATTAATAAATGAAATAAGAAAAAAGGAGATGGGAGTTTCAAACCTCCGTCTAACAATACATGAAAGGACTAGCGGAAAGTTTCTTTATTAATTCACCATATCTAAGATATATACCGATAAGAAATGGACATTTTGGGAGGGCCAAAGCCCCTCCCTGCCCTCACTAAGTTCCGCATGTGCGGCTGATAGCGTTTAATTTGCTTTGCCAATCGTTGGATTTGTATGATGATGTAACACCCCATCAGTGGCGGAAACGTGAGATGCAACTGAGACAAGCTTGCAAATGGATATTACACAGAGAAACTAAATGATGTCCATTCAAAGCTACAAATCGCCAAATACAAATCAAGATACAACAATAAGTCCCATACGAGGGAAAACAACCGAGGCATCGTGCCCGAGTCTAAAGATCCACAATACAACCAACAAGTCCAATAAGTCCAACTATAGGCATCAACTCCTAGCTTGCAAGCAATTTCTTGTATACCTGAAAAGATACTCAAAAAGTCAACACTAGGTTGGTGAGTTCGTAGGATCACATAGTTTCAAATTGAGCCATAGATTCGATACTAGTGTATATACACCTATATACATAATTATATCCATAGATAAGTGAGTATCGAATAGATGAGCAACAGAAGTCCCGCACCGGGAGATATTCCACCACATTGGTATATCACAAGTTTCTCATCCGAAAGCTACACCAAAATCACAAGAATCATACAACATATAACACATCAAATGTCTAGATCACAACCACAATAATCGCCATACAACATCTATCAACATCAAGATCACACAAGGATACGAAACCAATATAACATATATATCAAATGAATAACCACGTGGAATCCTTTACACGTTTCTAGTAGATTGTATCCTTGAGGGCATGTAACTAGCATTTCTAGTTTCTCAATGGGAATACAACCCAATAAACAAACATCACTATGGGAACTACGCCCAAGAATCAAATAATCACCATGGGAACTACGCCCAAGAATCAAGTATCGCACAAATAATCTACAATGGGAACACAACCCAATAACCAAGCATCACTATGGGAACTACGCCCAAGAATCACAATAATCACCATGGGAACTACGCCCAGGAATCCAATAATCACCATGGGAACTACACCCACGAATCCAATAATCACCATGGGAACTACGCCCAAGAATCACAACAATCATTTGTCAAGTACATACACTTCATACGATTCTACTTTTGAGGGGTCATAGATGCTTATATATAGGGTCACCCGCAACCTTCCCACCACATCTATAACCCTTCAAAGGCATTACCGTTTTCCATGTATGCACAACTATCCCAACTCACAATATAGTATATTCCATATACGAAGTTACAATCAAACAATCAAGTATCACATGCCACATCAAAAGATCATCCTAGCATAGGCTACAACAATCTTATACTTTCAACAATATTCACATTGTTACCATCAACTTACATGTCTACCTATAAACATGTAATAACACAAAAACATATGCACGTAGATACTAAAAGCGTATTCTACGGCATAGCACATTAGCACATAGCGAGTATCTTTCCACCCCAAAAGCATGCAAATAGTAGGGGCTACGAACTCACCTGATGCGACCAAACAAGTATTACCGCTTCCCAAGATGAGTAAGTAAGGCCCGAAACACTACAACGATCACAACCTACTCCAAAAGCATTGAGTCAACATATTATACCCAAAATAGTATGGCCTAGCTAGTTAGTGGTATACCATAACCCAACAAACGCTTTACAAGTTTCCCCGACCAAGGTCAACGACACTTTAAACTCACATTTTTAGAAATGAGATTGGATTCATCCCAAGATATTGAATCCAAAAGATAGTAGACTCTCACACGATTCTAACGATAGCTCATACGTTTAAAACGGACTTACGATTCAAAAGTTACGATCGTTAGACGAGAAGATAAGTTTACGTTGAACAGGAAAAATATGCGGCACACCCTTGGAAAGATGCGGCGCATGTTGTCAGAAAATCCCCAATATGCGGCGCATCCTTAAAAACATGCGGCACATTTTTTGCTCAGTAGGTGGACAAGGATTTTGTGCGGCGCATGGCTCAAAAGATGCGGCGCATTTCTGGGCTGGATGAAGATTTGAAGATGTTTTCCAGAAAAATGGCCCGATATGCAGCGCATACCATCCATATGCGGCGCATATTGCCCAGATTCATAACAAAAACTCAATTTTGACACAAATCGATCAACCTAGGAGCCAAATCAAGTTACCAAACTTTGTCACAACCAAATTCAAGTATAGCCACACTATAAAAACATATCTTTTCCCAAACCCACTTCCGATTTCCCGACTTTTGATCCAAGACTCGTTTTTGAGCTAAAACACCCATTTTACACTCAACTTGACCACAAATCGTTTAGATTCACAACAAGGATGTATTCCACAAGTCAAGAGGAACATTTTGAGCCATAAAACACTTACAAATTCGTCCCGAAGCCTCGAATCCGGTTTTGGAGCTAGAAAAGGATGAACACTTGATATAACCCAAAAATCTTGAAGTTTAAAGGTAGGGGACTGATTATTTAACAAATTTCTAACACTTTTGATGTTAACTAGAGCCTTGAATCCGAAAATTATGATGAAGATATGGTTAGTGTGTGTTTGTGTGTGTGTTCTTGAGGTTGAGAGAGAAAGAGTGAGTGTGTGTGAAGTAATAAGATAGAATGGGAGGTGGGGGAAGAAACTACGGTCACCACACACACTCACAACTCTTGCACTATCATTCAACTAGCTAATTACCAAACGGTATCCCGACTAAACACGTAAATGTTAAATATCACAAATTACACCAAGTCTCATAAAATTAACTCGACTTTTATTAATCACATAAGTTTCTCAAATATCGATATTCCCAATAAATTCACAATTAATCACATAGTCAACAAAAGTCAAACATAGTTAAATAAGTCGAATATCGCGGGCGTCACAGATGATGTGAGAACGAGAAGTTAGAGGGTAAGGTTCAACTGATACAATACTTGAATTTTGAATTTAAAAGTTTCATTTGTAGTTAGTATACATGTTTACTCGTAACGAATGAGTATTATTACTACTATATAATAATACTATACAGATGCCTGCGCGATGCAGCGACGATGGTGGTGACGGAGACTGTGTGGTGGCGGCTGTGACAAGTGGTGAAAGCTGCGACGACGTGGTTATGGATGTAAATGTAATTGATGTAAAAGGGGTTGGTATAGTTATTTTAGGACTTTGGAGATATATATTATAAACTTATATTATTAAGGATACATTAGATATATGCGTTAATTAAAAAAAAGGTTTTAAATAAAAAGAATATTTTGATATTTTAAAGATAGAAAGTTAAACGGAAAGGAAGGAACTTTTTTTTTATAGGGGTGATGAAAATCAAATGAGATGGATTATTGATCGCTATGTGTAGATCAAAATTGATAATGCAATAGGACCACTGTACGTATATACGTACGTGGTGGAACAAGGACTACTGATCGATATTAGATAATGTGAACCCACCTTTTATTAAATGAAAGTATGTAACACACGTTAATAAAAACGTGTCTAAGCCATTTCAGTTTTAGCGGGTGGTAAACAAAAACTCTTGTTATTTGGAAGAAGAACAATAATTTGTTAATTTAAAAATATTAAGGTATTTTAAGAATAGAGTAAAAATTAAAATGTTAGAAAAACGCAGTATAGCGTCGAATTTTTTGGTTAAATAGATTGAAAGTAGATCGATGGTTCTATGTCTACTCTTTATAGATAAAGTAAAGTAATTTGGTTGCCGGTTAATTGGTTATCAGTCGAATCATACACCTAGCTGGCTAGCTATAGTTATCTCCTTAATCTGTAATGAAAATAATGAACACCAAATGTTTAAAAATAAAATCATATACATGTGAAAGTTGTTTTATAGAAACATGAGAACCCAAAATTTTAATATCATGAAAATGAAAATTTTGATGAGAAACAAAAATTGAAAAACAAAAAACTTTAGGGGATAAAAATAAAAAACGTGAGAAGTTAAGTAGTGTTATGTTTATAAAGTTGTTCCATGACGAAGGCAAAAAAATTTCAAAAAAAACTTACGGGAGTAAAAATAAAAATTTACAAAAACAAAAAGTTATTATACTTTAAGCATAAAGACTACTACATTTTATATTGGTTTTTAGTATATATATAATATAATTGTGTGTAAATTATATACGTATATAAATGCCTCTAATAATAGTCTTCTATACGACTCAAGGGTATGAGACATTTCATGGGAGGGGGGTTTTCCCGTGGGCGGAACTACCTTTAAAAGAGAGTTAGTCTGGGCTATGGGGTCGTTCAACCCATTTAGTTGAAATACATTAGTATTTTTTAATAGTGTTACGAGTCAAATAAATTTAGGATACCGGTCAATGTGGATAACTTTAAACTTTTAAAGGATTTTTGGGGCAATAAAACTTATATAGATGTATTTTAGTATTTGTGCCACTAAATAAGAAATGTAAGCAAACAAAAAAGTGGTAATATTCTTATAAAACACTAAAAATAGCGAAAAGTCCTTAAATATCGTAACGCTCTAGTCGTTAAAGTTAACTAGCACGGATATGAGTCTAGTGAAAAAATTTGTGCCCTGGGTCAATAGAAATCATGATTCCCCAACTGGATCTTCCGTTACATGGCATCATGTCAAAATCCAAGATGCCTCTCAAAGATAAGGGTTTGATGTGTTTTAAAATGCCTCCAAAGAAATGTTAAAAAAGCTGAAAAAGTTACTAAGGCCTTTCCCAATAGGCTCATCGACAGGTCGTCGATGATCGATGAGGACCTTGTTTAGTAGGCTCGTCGACACTAACCCCATCG
The DNA here is from genome assembly GCA_034093135.1 of Erigeron breviscapus. NCBI lineage: Eukaryota > Viridiplantae > Streptophyta > Magnoliopsida > Asterales > Asteraceae > Erigeron > Erigeron breviscapus. The sequence goes on from CM067167.1 coordinate 40,132,429, forward strand.
TCCCCAGCCATCCATGCATCGAAGAGCAATGACGAGAAAGAGAAAGAGGAGAGGAGCGGGTAACAGTCAAAACAAAAAAAAAATCATTATTTTCAAAAATTTAAATGCAACGGCTAGTTGCTTTTCTTTTCTTTTTTTAATCTTTTCTATCTTTATATAAACAACAATCTACAACCCATTTTTACACAACAAAACATATACTCTTTCAAAAACTCTTTCACAAAACATAAACTAAAATTGTGTCTCGAAACAACGAAAACCAAAATCAATCCGCCGATTTGTGGCAACACTTTCTTGATAACCCGATCCCCGCTATGTCATCAACCAATCAAAGCCAAACATCGAGCTCCTCCAACACGCCCCCAATGGGTCCTCCACTCGTTAACCCATTTTCACAACCGTATTATAACGCGATTAACTACAATCCAATTATGGGTCACAATTGAAACGAGGCTCAACGATTGGCGTTAGCTCAAGCTCAAATGGCGTTTGATCTTCAACAACAACAACCAAGAACCCCATAACCGCCATTGATTATTAATGAAAATGTTCCCGAGGCGGATAGTGTCGCGTCCGCCGATGATGATGATGAAGATGAAGTTGTAGAAGTGGGTCGTGGGGAGGCGGGCCAGAAAACCGAGAGAGAAAAGGAATTGGGAGGATGAGGATACGGAGTTGTTGGCAAGATGTTGGGTGCATTTTCGCAGGACCCGGTCGTGGGTAATAGTCAAACGGATGGCATTTTTTGGGGTAAAGTGGTGCAGATGTTCAACGACGAAACGAAACACCCAAAGCGTACCAAAAGCCAAATACATGGCAAATGAAACAAGATTAAAAAGGGTGTTAACGATTTTGGCGCGACGTTGAAGAAGGTTAGCGAGCACGGTCGACAAAGCGGGGCGGATGAGAAACAGGTGGTTGAAGTGGCCGTAAAATTGTACAAGAAACAAACAAGGAAGAAATATTGGCATTACCAGAAGTGCTATGAGCATCTTCAAAATGTGGCCAACTTTTGGAATGACAACGCCACATCGAGCAGTCGACCGACTCCGGCTCCGGCGGTAGATTTGACCGCCGATGATGTTCCAGTAGGCGCGACCCCAACCCCCAACCCGACCACATTTGATGCCTTATTTGGGGACGACCCCATTAGGCGACCACGGGGTCGTAACGTTAGCCGTATGTTGTCTAATTCGTCCGATGCACCATCGGGGCGATCATCGGGTTCGGAAGCGGCCCAAAGTATTAGTAGGTATATTCGAATGCAACATGATGCTTTGCAACGGGCCGAGATTAGAGATGCCATAAAGTTTTTGGCGAAACCGATTCCTACGGGTTTGTCGAGACAAGACTTGAAGGCACATATGAAGTATCGGAAATACTTGCAAAAGGAATTCGGGAGCAAGTTTTATGCGGAGGCGGCTAGCGACGAGGATGACGACGAGGAGAACGACGACAGTAGTTTTATTTATAATAATTTTAGTTGTAATGTTTTTATTTTTAATTGTAATGTTTAGGTGTACTTTTTTAATTTTAGTTGTAATGTTTAATTTAGTTGTAATGTTTAATTTTAAATAAAATTAAGTTTAATTTATTGTTTGGATAAATATAAAATAAAATAAATAAAAGTTGAAGAAGAGGTGTGGAAGAGGTGTTATTGGTAGTGAGTGTGGAAGAGATGTTTTAGGAGATAGAAAAGCTGATGTGACAGTGAGGAAGAGGTGTGGATGAACTCCCTATTGAGAGAGGCCTAATCATAAAAAGGAGAATGCATAGGGAAATGAAAAAGTGGGTTTGTGGTCAACTTTCTTGCCAAACCGTGGAGGCAAAAAAGCATTCGAATACCTCGAGCGCCATTTACTCATGTAGCCGGCATCCCGGAGTCGTCCCAACGACATTCCAGGTGAAAAAAAACCCAAATCCGCCTTATACCTTTTAGTTCGAAACATAGAAACCATATGATTTGATGGTAGTTTCATAATTTAGAAATTTAAAAACATTATAAATTTATCAGGATTCGAATCCTACTTTCTACACTTGTAGGAGCAGTGAATTATTAAAGGGGGTTTCCAATAGTCCTGAGTTTCATCCCAGACATGTGTGGTTCAAGCTCCGCATACTGCCTAATTGGATATCACTGTAGGTCTTTAGTGTCTCGAATGCTAACTGCTAACTAATAATTCGCTGTTGAAAGAAAAACAAACATTAGAAATGATAAGTTAGTCAAAGTTATAGTGGTTAATAAATTTAAAACTACCTGATGCAAGTCTAGGGGTGTTCACGGTCCAAAAACCGGACCGAACCGAACTTGTACAGGATCGAACCGAGAACCGTTTGAGTGGAAATGTAGAACCGAAGACCGGACCGGTGTATTCGGTTCGGTCCATGCTCGGTTTATACTCGGTTTACGAGTTTGAAAGGTTGGACCGAGGACCAAGTGTTAGGCTTTAGTTTTTGTTATTTTTGTTTGATTTTAGTTATATATTTTGTTGTGAGTGAATAATAATGCAAGCAAATTGCTTGCCCAAGAACATTTATATGAGATATATCATATATGTTTTGAAGTTAGATCAAGATTTCAAATTAAGCAGCCAACTGATTATACTTTGTACAAGAAGAATATATACATATTTGATATTTCTCATGCTACTAATCCTATAGACAGAGAATGCATCAAATAAAAAAGATAGAGTAAATTACACTTTTCGTATCTAAACTTGACACGTTTTTCACTTTTCGTCCTAAAGTTTAAAAATTACAATTTTGACCTTAAACTTGGCAGAATTTTGCAATCAACGTCCTTTGGCTATACGGCGTTAAGTTTCAGCCGTTAAGTCCCACACGTGCAAAACACGTGAGGGACTAAAAGTGCAAAAGGTGTCTAGTTCAGGGACGAAAACTGAAATTTACATTATATATTGTCATCATCTTCATCTTCTCCGGCTGAGTGGCCGGAAAATTCGCCGGAAAACTTAAAATGCCGATATCTCACTCGTTTCTTCGAATTAGACCACGAAACCACCACCAAATTTCTCAAAATTAATTTCCGCACGAATCCTAACCAAAAGATTTCAGATTCAACACTTGCCGGAAAACTCAAAATACCGTGGTCACAAAAACCGAGCGTAATAGAGTAACCCGCCCTCCAATTAGATAAAACTCAAAATACCGTGGTCACAAAAACCAAAAGATTTCAGATTCAAGATTTTCCGGTGAGATTTTGAGTTTTCCGGCAAGTGTTGAATCTGAAATCTTTTGGTTAGGATTCGTGCGGAAATTAATTTTGAGAAGTTTGGTGGTGGTTTCGTGGTCTAATTCGAAGAAACGAGTGAGATATCGGCATTTTAAGTTTTTCGGCGAATTTTCCGGCCACTCAGCCGGAGAAGATGAAGATGATGACAATATATAATGTAAAATTCAGTTTTCGTCCCTGAACTAGTCACCTTTTGCACTTTTAATCCCTCACGTGTTTTGCACGTGTGGGACTTGACGGTTGAAACTTAACGGCTGAAACTTAACGCCGTATGGCCAAAGGACGTCGATTGCAAAATTCTGCCAAATTTAAGGTCAAAATTGTAATTTTTAAACTTTAGGGACGAAAAGTGAAAAATGTGCCAAGTTTAGGGACGAAAAGTGTAATTTACTCAAAAAGATATATACATGACTACCAAATAAAAGGAGAGACATAAATACATAATATGATATTATCATTATCATAAAATGTAATGTAATGCAAACATTGGTTTAGATCTTCTCCTGGTTTGCTGAAGAATTGAAAGCCATATCTTCTATGTTAGATAAATGTTACTCGTAAATAAAAGGAATGAGAATCCTACTTAAACTTAAATATTAAATATCTCAATTATTGATCTTCTAATCATATATCTCGGTTCGGTTCTAACCGAATGTTTTCTCGGGTTAAACATGGACCGGACCGAGAACCGAATAGCATGATAATAAAGAACCGTGGACCGGACCGACGACCTCGGTCCCACTCGGTTTCGGTCTAAAGTCGGTCCGGTTTTTCGGTTTTTTCGGTTTGGACCGCAATATGAACAACCCTAGATGACTCTATTTGATAAGTATAATATATTCCTAAAAATACTTCGACTTTTTAGCGCTTAAACGTAAAAGTCGATAGGGTGCGTAATAACACATGATATTGCTACATGACAAATAATTTGCCGCCTGCCATAACAATAAATTCTGGGCCACTCTATAATTGTCCTATAGCAAGTTATTAAATAAGGGGACGTGTAGGCCGACCACCCCATATGTAATCCGACCACCCCTTTTGGAGCGACTGTCGCTCCTAAAGGGGTAGTACATACGACAACAGGCGACAGCATACGACAAATGTATAGTAAGATTCGAACCTACCACCCCTTTAGGAGCGACTGTCGCTCCTAAAGGGGTAATGTTTCTGTTTCCCCGTGACGATTACATATGGCTTTAAAAGTTCGAACGATCGAGGCATTTCATTTGCTCATTCTTAGATCAACACTTCCTCATTTGAATTACTCCGTATAAAAGAGGTAAATCAAGTTTTCATTTATTCAAACTCATTCGGTCGTTTTTGGATATAAAGTATAGTAAGTATAGATATTACTGATAAGTGTTTTTATTATTTTAGATGGATTGCTTGGAGGACATTTTCTTAAATCCAAATGCGCCGGAAGGTGTAAATGACGAGTTTGTGTACGAAGAGCCCGATGACGAATTTGAATCCCCAGATGTCTGTGCTGAATTTGATTACGATCACGGTGTTTTTTATACCAAGGAGGTATGTATATAATCCAACCTTTTCATTTTTTGTGTTGTTATTTTGTGAGTAATTGTATTTTGTTATTATTCATTAGATTTGTTGCTATAAAAGTATGTAAGAAAACTAATTATTAAAACTACGGATAAAAAATTGTATATAAAAACATATTAAAAAATGTACGTAAAAATGTAGATTAACAAAAGCTATTGAAAAATTGTTAAAAAAAAAAGTGTATAAAAAAGTGTATTATAAAAAAGTGTATAAAAAGTGTATTATAAAAAAGTGTATAAGAAAGTGGAGTAAAATAAAAGTGTATAAAAAGTGTATTAAAAAAAAATGTATTATAAAAAAGTGCATATAAAATCTAATTATAAAAAAGTATATAAAAAAGTAAAATAAAAGTGTATAAAAAGTGTATTAAAAAAAAGTGTATAAAATATTGGTTGCTATAAAAGTATGTAAGAAAACTAATTATTAAAACTACGGATAAAAAATTGTATATAAAAACATATTAAAAAATGTACGTAAAAATGTAGATTAACAAAAGCTATTGAAAAATTGTTAAAAAAAAATGTATAAAAAAGTGTATTATAAAAAAGTGTTAAAAAGTGTATTATAAAAAAGTGTATTATCAAAAAGTGTATAAAAAAGTGTATAAAAAAGTGTATTTAAAAAAGTGTATAAAAAGTGTATTATAAAAAAGTGTATAAGAAAGTGGATTATAAAAAAGTATATAAAATAGTGTATTAAAAAAAATGTATTAAAAATAAAAAAGTGCATATAAAATCTAATTATAAAAAAGTATATAAAAAAGTAAAATAAAAAGTGTATAAAAAGTGTATTAAAAAAAAGTGTATAAAATATTTCAGGTGTTTGACACACACATAGATTTGGTAGACTGGCTCAAAGAACGGCAAAGGAGCTTGGTTATGTGTTAGTAACACGAAGATCAAATGCCACAAAAGACGGAGAAGTTAAAAAGGTGGTCCTTATTTGCAACCGTGGTGGAAAAATAGATAAGCGGTCAACCGGGGCACCCAAAGGGACTACCAAAATTGACTGTCCATTCAAATTGGTAGGCCGTCTGACAAAGGACCATAGTTGGTGGGTTGAAGTTATAGATCACCGACATAACCATCCATCAGCTCGTAATTTGGAAGGTATTGCGTACGCAAGACGACTAACCGATGTTCAAAAAGAATTTGTGGACGAAAAGGCGTTGCTAGGTTTTGGGCCAAATAGCATAAGGGACCAATTGAAGGATGCATTTCCCGGCATCTTGACCCGTTCACAAGACATTTCTAACTACTTGCGGCAACACCGGCTAAAGCACGCCCAACAACGAGGGGAAACTCGAATGCAGGTGAAATAAGAAACATACCTGCATGTGGATCGTATAACTATATGTTTATTTTTTAAAAAAATACGACTTCCTTATACTTTGATTGTTTACCCGTTGCAGATCGTGCTCCAATTACTATCTGACCATCAGTACACGTATCAGTACACGACGGATAGCAAAACCGGATGTTTGACCAATCTCTTTTTCGTACATCCTACATCACTTGACATATGGCGTGCATTTCCTTGGATCATTGAAATAGACGCCACGTATAAAACCAACGTTTACAACATGCCGCTTGTTTGTGGGTGTCACTCCAACTGGCAAGACATTCAGCATTGCGCACGCACTAATTGAAAATGAGCAACATGCGGCATACACATGGGTGTTACAGTGCTTGAGGTCGACGCTCGAAGAAGGGTTCGTCGTGCGTGTGGCACTCACTGATCGGGATCTGGCCCTCATGAAAGCGGTTAAGGATGTGATGCCGGAAACGAAGCTGATACTGTGTAGAATACACATTTGGAGGAATATTGATTTACATGCCAACCCATCGTTTAGGACAAAAAAAGATTATGGTTCTTTACGTTGTGGGATAAACTCGTAAAGTCAATCACGGTTAAAGAATACGCAGAGAATGAGCAGCGGCTAAAAGTATTCTTGGCAGATAAACCAAGTATATACATCCCGTCCCCATACTGTTTTTATGATAAAGCTTACGATGTAACCATGTACTAAATCACTTTTTATTTTCCTGCAGATCTTTATAAGTATCTACAAATACAGTGGCTTGCCTCGTACAAGGAGTTATTTGTGTCATGTTGGGTCGACCAACACCGCAACTATCGTAACTACACTACAACAGGGTTGAGAGCGAGCATTCTTTGCTGAAGTCAGTTATGCATCAAAAGCGGCTTACGTTCCACAGGATCGTTGAATGTGTTAACTCTGTTGTCAGCGGGCAATACACCGAAATAAAGGGGTCACTGGAACATTGCAGGCAGTACAATCAAAATAAACACAACTATCCCTGTTTAAAGGATTTGCTCGGTAAAGCCTCCCATGTAGCCTTGCAAATTATGGTTGACGAAATTGATCGATTGAAAAATACCTAAAAGGGGACGTGTCAAAGTGCGGGTGTACAGTATGGGCTAGCTGTGGCTTGCCATGTAGTTGTCGACTTCTAACATACATGCAGGAACGTAAGTACAGTTCATTCAAATACAAATGGTCCATTTTACTTAAAAATACTTAATGTAATATTTTTATTCCTGCAGGAAGGCGTGTTCAAGAATATGAGATAGATGCATTTTGGTGCAGGCTCGATATAAACCCGTCCACCTGCCTGCTGGAAATGTGAAGAAAGACTCGGATGATGACGAGCCTGTTGAGGACTTTTGTGGCGAGGTTACTACTGCCTTGGAACGACAACCCATAAAACAAAGGAAAAGCTTGATGTCAAAAATAAAGGACCTCATCTATCCGGGTCGGTCCAAAATCAAGGATCCGGAGGTCCAAAAGAAAACACGTGGTAGACCTGTTGGGTCAAAGAAAAAGGTATATTATTATAGTCTAGCAAATTAGTAATTGTTAAATACTATACGGGTATACATCTAACTTAATTATTCATTCATTCATTGCAGATGCCAGACTTGAACGTATCACCTCCGATGCCACCACCACCAAAGATGAAAAGTCGAGGTCCGTGCACGTGACAACACCTAAGTATCCGGATACCGCACCAGACTCAGGCTCATGCTACAGAGACTTTCAGTCGGCGAGACACAGTGGATATATTGATGAGTTGATCCGATCGTCACAATTTTCAGCAGCAGGGCCGAGTAATGAGCCAACAACCGAACCCTCATTCTTAGATCAGTTGTTCGGCGCAGCCGAACCCGCGTACTATCCTGTGCCACCAACAGCACCAACAGGCGTAGTGGATCAGTTCTTCAGTGCCGATACTTATTTTCCTGCAGGTCCTAGCACTACGATGCCAGCAGCACCAGCACCGTACTTTGATTTTTTCACTACGCCCACACACCTTCGATGCCACCAGCACCATCACCTCCGATGCCACCAGCACCAGCACCATCACCAATATCTCCCATATCAGCTGAGCAGCAATTGGCTGCTCTACCAGTACCACCACCTAACACTCGCCCACTGCAGACGACGGGTATAAAGGGTTACCTTGATGACATACCGAAGGTATTTAGACCATACGTCAAGGGGATTATTAATGTCACGGGTGATGGCAACTGTGGATTCCGGGCACTTGCTGTTGCATTGGGGTACGATGAAAACGAAGGTTACGAGTGGATCCGACTACATATGTTGGCCGAGTATGAAAACAACAAACAATTCTACGATGAACTAACAAGAGGGGAACAGGCTGAAGCGAGGTTTTTTGAGGGGTTATCAAGGTCTTATGTAGGGTTTAGACCAATTGGCTACTGGATGCACATGACTATGGGGGCCATGTTGTTGTCCAACAGGATGGGTATAGTAATTAACTGTTTATCTACTGCCGCAAGTTGGACATCGTTCCCATTACCTATGGTCCTGATGAGGTGCCTAGGACAGAGCCCATATCAATAGCATTAGTACATGGTCACGGTCACTATATCATGGTGCAGTTGGAAGGTGACTACCCGATGGCCCCGGAGATCGCATATTGGGTACAGGATCGTGTAAGGACTCCCGTGAGCAAATGGAAAGATTTGTACCGACACCGCCAGTTAGCCTACAATAGATATATAGATGCAACAAAACCTCCTCCCACCTATATGGGAACAGTGGACTCATCTGATTAGGATTGTAATATTGGTACATACACATGTTCATTAATTGGTATTTTTGTAATATTGTTCATTAATTCATATTTTTGTAAAACACAACTGATGTTATGTAATTTTTAATAGATACATACACATGTTATTTTTAATAGTTACTATGTTGTTTGACTATGTTGGACAGCCATAATTATAAGGAAAAAGCCTAATAAAAAGATTGAATCTTTGACTATGTTGTTTAAAGTGGCAGTGGTTTAGTTCCCTCTTAAGTGGGGGAAAATAAAGCTTTTGTTTTTGCAAACCGGATAGTCCACCATCATTATAAACAAACAGTACACAAATAATAAAAATGTCCATATCAAATACAAATAATAAAAATGTACATAACAAACTGTATTTATAAAAATGTCCATACTTCGTACAAATAAAAAAAAGTCTAATCACCGGAACCGTCGTCGTCCTCACCGGCATTATCATCACCCACACCTGGTCCGGATACAGAGCCTGTTCCACTAAAAAATCCACTCATATCCGACAAGCTACCAAATTCCCCTGATGGAGGTCCATAATGCGACGATGTCCCACTCCATAACTGGCGGGGGTCGAAATACTCATCACCAGGCTGGTTCAAGTCAACATAGTAGCCGGAAGGTTGGGATCCAGACGGGACAGAATACGATCCAGATGGGCCTTCCGGAGGTCCATAATGTGGTTGCGGCAACTCAACAGGGAAATCATGGGATCCGAAACCCCTGAGAATCCTCCCTAGTCCGCGCTGATGTCCCGATCGCGATCCAAACGCTTCCGGGAACAACTGGGTTGGAGGTGTCGGTGCAGGATCCTGTGAATGTCTCACCTGCGCAGCTTCCAGACGGGACTGCATATAAATAGTAAGGTAAGTTTAATAAATGGAGCAGTAATTAAAAGTAATTTAACTTAAAGTTATGTATATACCGCAACTTCCGGAGGTTGTAGTCTGTGGGTTGCCGCCCAAGTCGACTCCCACGTGGGCGGTGGCCCCTCCTTCTTTTCGTTATGGTGCTTGGCCTGCAAACAAGTCAAATAATTAGCATAAAAAAACACAAGAATTGTATACTTTTGTTAAAACCAAACGTACCAACGCCCGATCGTGGGCAAGAGAAATAGATCGCCGACCCTGAGTCCCCACCGCCTGTTTGGACCGGTTTGTCTTGTTTGTCGCGGCCCGCTTGACCCGGTCATCCCTCGTATAGAAACGCAGTAGTTTTCCCCACTCTTCCGGGTCCATACCAGCTGGCGGTGCTGTCTGCAGGGTATCTGCTTCGTCTACACCCCCCGTGCTGTAAAATGCTGAGATTTGAATTTTGACTTTCTCTGCCTATATATGCTAGCTGCATCAGCACGGAAAGCTTGTTTTGCTGCCTTCCGGGTGGGGTCGTCCTCATCATGCTCTAAGTACTGGTCCATCGCAAACCAGCGCTACATTGTTTACAAATACAAGTTAGCATTTTCGGGGTTATCATTGTAAAACATATTAAGTAAAAAAATATAAAAAGAAACATATTCTAACCTGTATTTCCTCCAAGATATTGTCCGTCAGAGACTCAGGCACATCGTCCCATGACTCGTAGTACTGGGGGACATCTCCGATCAATGAGCCTAACAAAGATTTGTACATAGCCCCGTATTCCCCGATCGACTGAAAGGTCTTCGATTTGTAATCGAAGTACATGGGTAACGGGCCTCCATTTTTCTTGAAGGCAGCCTCAAGGTTTAGATGTTTGGCTGCCCCTCTTGGTGGTGGTGGTGTTTCTTCGACCCTACAAAACCAATAAGTAACAATAACATAAATAAGTTACTTTAAACGATAAGAATACAATTATTTCAATGCATAACTAAATTTAATGTAAAGTCAATTTTCTTACCGCTGTTTTTGCAGCCTGTTATTTTCTTCCACCACGATCGGTGCGGATCGTTTCCATCGCCGTCGCCGCCGTGAGCTCCTAGCATTTTTCTTAAATCTACATAAATAATACACGTATTATAATACTTTTAATATCAACTTTTTGAACTACTTTTTTTTTAACTTAATTTTTTATATGACTTTTGTACTACTACTTTTTCAATATATGTTTTAATATCTTTTTATACTTATGTTTTATAATGTAAAACTTTTTACATACCTTTTTTATTTATACATTTTTAAGTACTTTTTTTAACGTAAAATTTCGTAAGAACCTTTTTTTATATATATATAATTTTTTATAAACATTTTATTTATAATTTTTTGAACTTAATTTTTTATTAACTTTTTATAAACTTTTCTGAACTTACTTTTTTATAAACATTTTTTAAATTTCGTATGAACTTAAATTTTTTATATATAATTTATTTGAACTTAAATTTCTATTTAAACATTTTTAAGTACTTTTTTTGAACGTAAAATTTCGCATGAACTTTTTTTTATATAATTTTTTACATTTTCTTCATTTTTTTGACATTTTATTTTACATTTTGTTATAGAAATTTTTTTTAAAATATATTTTTTATATACTATGTATACACTTTTCTACATTTTTTATAAACTTTTCTAATACAAATATTTTTTATAAACTTTTCTAATACAAACATTTCTAATACAAACATTTTTATATGACTTTTGTACTACTACTTTTTCAGCTACTTTTTTTAAACTTAATTTTTTAACTACTTTTTTATATAAACTTTTTGTTATAGAAACTTTTTTTAAAATAATTTTTTATATACTATGTATACACTTTTTTACATTTTTTATAAACTTTTCTAATACAAACATTTTTATATTTTCTAATACAAACATTTTCTATTACAAACTTTTATAAACTTTTTTTTAAATATATTTTTTTTATACTATGTAATACACTTTTTTTACATTTTATATTTTTTTACACTTTTTACAATCATTTTTACATAACAAAAACAAGAACAACAACAAGAACACAAGAACAACAATACATTAAATCTATGGGCGTATACAATACGTTAAATCTATGGGCATATAAGATCAATCCTAATACATCTATGCATAACAAGAATAGCATCAAACTAATACATATACTATATAGCAAATTAATAGATACGAAATAAAAAAAAATAAAAACTTACTTCAACGTTGGGTTTACGAAAGGGGTAACGACGGGTCGCTCCTAAAGCCTCGCTGAAAAACTGGGTCGCTCCTAAAGCCTCACCGGAAAATCTTGGCCGGAAAATATGGGGGAGAGGGGGGTTGGATCGGTTGGAATGGAGAAGAGAAAGGGAAGAAGAAGGGAATGAATGAATGGATCGGTACAGAGAAAGAATATATTCATTTTTTCGAGTCACCCCTTTAGGAGCGACTGTCGCTCCTAAAGAGGGGGTTTGACGGTCAACGGTTCTAACGGGTATATGCATGGGTATCCGCGAGCAATAAATGGGTCTACCCTTTAGGAGCGACAGTCGCTCCTAAAGGGGTGTGGTCGGGTTACCGAAGATTCCGTGGTCGGGGTATGTGGCCCGAAAATATATTATTTTCGCAAATATCTTTGGCTATATATGTGGTTATCAATAACGAACCCAATGGACGAACCATTGGGTACCCTCTTATGGGATGTGATAGATCGTTTTTGTTTTTTTGATCTTCTTAACTTTTTCATCAATTTAATGGGGAAAAAAGGTTTGGTTAATGGGAGTTGATTTGTTCAAGGAAGTAATTGTCTGAACAATAAAACGCCCCGCGTTCCCCGACCATGGAATAAGGGGTAAGCCGACCAGAAACTTTCCGCGGCGATATCGCCGCGGAAAGTCGAATAAGACAAAACTTTCCGCGGCGATATCGCCGCGGAAAGTGCGGGCCCCCATGTCATTAATGGTTAATCTGACAAAAATTTAGCGGGCCCCCCTCTTTCCGCGGCGATATCGCCGCGGAAAGTCTGGTCCGGTTACCCTTTATTTGGTCGGACTACCTGGCGCCTAATAATATTTCAAATGACTTTTATGCCCTTAATCACTCTTTTTGTATATATTTACTGGATACTCCTTTCACTTATGCACGATGATTATATATATTGCTTAGTGGCTTCTTAAGACAACTATATATTTTATATAATATCCATCTATACTCCCTTATAAAAATTATTGTGTGGTGTTGAAAATTTAGAATTTTTAAGACATGCGAATTTACTTATTTGCCCTTACACACCCATTATTCTCTACCCTTGCTCTTCCATATTCTATAGCCCTATTTCTTTGGCAAACACTCTCCTCTTTCTTTGGCAAACAATTAAGGAAATAATACACAAACTGACCAAAAATCAAGAGTAAAAAACAAGGTAATCATGACACGAGAAACCCTATCCATGGTATCGGTCGCAACGCGCGAGTACCATGCTCGTATAACATAATACATAATATTTATAGACATACTAAATCTCAAATTTTCAATGAGCACTAATATCGCATCATTGATCGTTGGACTCTTTTTGTACATATAAAAAAAGGTTTACAGTACTATTTACTGAATTACTGAATAACTTCTTGTACCAAGAAATAAAAAACATGAACTGCTCTTTTCGTGAAAAATTGTGCCAAGCTCTTCATAAAGTTCTCTAACTTGAAATAGGAAACAAGATATACAAAAATTCAAATATTATCATCTTTTGTTTTTACGTATTGCATATGTAAAAAACTTGGTGACTCCCATGAACTCATCCTTTGAAATAACAATAAATTAATCTTAAAGAAAATAATTTAAAATAATATCCTATGTTTTGCAAATCTTATGCATATATTATCAATACAATAAAAACCATATAAATTTTTGCATGCCTTAATTCTAGCAAGTGAAAATTTTTTTGAAACTAGATTTTGAATTTTATCAATAGTCATACATATAAGAGGGCTAATTCATTATAAAGTAACTCAACTTGTCACTTTTTACTTTTTTTAGACTCATCTAAAAACACATCTATACGGGGTTCAAAACCGGCAAAAACGTTTATTTAAGGTCCAGGTTGCCAGTCACTTTGTTTTTTTTTCTTTCATTTTTTATTAATAAAATATATCAAATTGATGATATGGCTTCCTCCCCAACTCCCAACGGCTCTCTAGATCCAAATCTAGATCCGAGATTGGGGTTGGGAGTGTGATTGAGAGATTGAGATTGAGAGTTTGAGATCGAGAGGATCCCGGTTAAGCTTCCACTTCGGTGGATCTAACCCTATTTTTTCACCCCGGGCCGGAGGTCCCTTCCACTTCGGTGGATCCGGAAGCAGCCTCTCTACCTTTGGGTAGAGGTATGGTCTGTCTACATCATACCTCCCCCATAGCCCGGCTTATGCTGGGATTGGGTACCCTTGTTGTTGTTGTTGTTGTTGTTGTTATCTTCATTCTTCTTCTCTAGACAACTAAAAACAACTAAACATACAAACATCATCACCGATCATCATCATCTATAGCTTTTTTTTTCTGTAACAATTTCATTATAACAAATTCATCTATACCAATTTCATTATAACAAATTCTTCTCTAAACAACTAAATCATTGATGCAAAATACACATTATACATACAAATCAATCCTCCTTTTTTTCATATTTCAACTCAAATCCAAATTAAAAATAATAATTATGATAACCTCCCCCCTGCTTTTTATCATACCTGCTATTTATAATACCATCGATAAATTCATACACGCAATCGTCGTCGGATTATGAATATATAAATCCCTTCCATTTTTCCAGGTCATATAATTTCAATATGAAGATGTATTCTTCTAATCTATATACCAAACAGATCAAAGCCACCATCTTCTTTCATAACCACGACAGATGAACGCGACTTCGATATTAACCCGACCTGTTTACCCTAATCATCATCATCATCGGCTTCTGATTTCATCTTTTTTCAACCACAGGAAAAGAAAGACCATCACCTAAATCTCATCGTTACACGCAATCGCCGTCGGAGATAGGGAGGTCGGCGATGTGGTGGCCGGTTTATATAGATATAGATATAGATCTGGGTATAAAAATCAATCTGGATATGTAATACGGATATATGTGCTTTTGTAGTGGTTGTTACTGAATCTGCCAAACGTTTTAGGTGTACCCCGTTTTCCGGTGAGGTGGGCGTGGGTCCGGCGGTGGAGTGGACGAAATTTGAAAACGGAGAGTGAGGGGAGAATAATAGATCTGCAAATGATTTAGTGATTACGGTGGGGTGGCCGAAATTTGAAAACGGTAGGTGGACGGAATCTGCAAATGATGTTTTTATCAATATATAGGAATCTGCCAAATGATTTTTTTCTATGGACAGATTAAATGATGTATATATATAGCATCTGCAAATGATTTAGTGATCACAGTTAGGGGTAGCCGGAATTTGAAAACGGAATTCGAAAAAGATGGGGTGGCCGAAATCTGCAAATGATGAATCTACAAATATTATTTTCTTATTTTCTTATGAGAAAAGAATTAGAAGAATTGTAAAGGAATGAGATTTACAGATCTTGTTTTTAGAAAGTCTAACAGTCAAATAAAAAAGATTAATAGGGTGCCAGGTGGATAAAGTAAGCAATGACCTGTTACACATCATCATCCAGCCGGTAAACACCCTAAATAGTTGTTTTTTCCGGTTTTTATCCCCAACATAGAACACTTTTTTGAATGAACCCAATAAAGTAAAAAGTGACAAGTTGACGCTCCACCATTCCGACCATGGCCGCCGCCATCATTTCGGCCACTGCCGCCACCATCAACCCGATATATGAATAAACATATCTTTATGTGTATCTTTGGATCTACACTAATTTTCTTGAACAAACCAAACCATCCCCCACCAAAAATTATAATGTTACTATCAAAGATTTCTCAATGAAGTATACTTGTTAACTTGCCCAGATGCTTTACACAAGTAAAAAAAAATTGAATTTTTAGAATAGAGTTTTGATGTTTCAATGAAGCCAGCAACTTTCAAGATCTGTTAGGATGTGACTTTTATTGGATGTGAATGATTTTTGGATTGGGTTGTTTTTAGATGATGTATGTGTGTGTGAAGAAGATATAAATATGTTTACCAAAAAAAAAAGATATAAATATAAAAGTTACAGATTATGATTTGGGATTTATTTTGTGATGAGAAAAGGTTTAGATTTAATTACACTTTTGATCCTTTGTTACTTATAGTTAATTACACTTTTGGTCCTGTGTTAAGGAAAAGACTAAAATACCCATCACGTGTAAGGCACGTGAGGGCTTATTTAACGGATGTTAAGGGTCAGGACCAAAAGTGTTGACGGGGCAAAGTTTTTTGGACTAAAACTGTAATTTATTAAACTTAGGGACGAAAGCTGCAAGTGGAGGTTCACGACAAGGACGATTTCTGTAATTAACTCTATAAATATATAATCATTCATAAAACAATAATAATAATATTAAATATATAAAAGTTAAAGAAATTAATTAATATATATATTAAAAACAAAGGTACGGATTTGCGTGCAAAGAATAGTAATCCTTTTAATATATATATTAAAAATAAAGGTACGGATTTGCGTGCAAAGAATAGTAACTTTTTTATTCTTTTTATTTTCACCACAATAGTTTAACTCTTTACACTTTTAGCACTAAACTTTTATACTTTTTAATTTTCTTACATTTTCACCACAACATTTTAACATCTTACAGTTTTAACACTAAATTTTTATGCGAACTACTTTCACACAAACTTTTTATTCTTTTTATTTTCACCACAATACTTTAACTGTTTACACTTTGGTACGGGAAACTAAAAAATAGTAAACTTTTTATTCTTTTTATTTTCACCACAATACTTTAACTCTTTACACTTTTAGCACTAAACTTTTATACTTTTTTATTTTCTTTTATTTTCACCATAACATTAAGCCTCTTATAGTATGGTCCAAAAAATTAAGCCTCTTATAGTTGTGCACTAAACTTTTATTCGAACTACTTTCACTTTCACACAAAACTTTGACTGTTCGTTTTTTAACTGACAAATGTCAACTTTTGTTTTATTCTTAATCATTTGAATAATATATGTTTTTCTTCAAAAAGTTTGTGGTTTTTTTTAACCTCGATCCATGAATGCATACCTATTTGTAACGCATTTTTTCATCGTTATCGAAACGTCCTAACTAAATTAAAAATATTATGTCATTTTTTTAATTATTGATATTATATTCGTCACATATTTTCTCATTTTTCTAATAGATATGAATATTTCTTTTCTATTAGACTGTTAACAAATGTAATGTCTCCCGGGGCAACGCCCGGGTGACATATCTCGTTAAATACAAAACCAAAACGATTATACACAAACTTAGGAAATCATGGAATTAACAAACAATTAAATGGAATCTTTTGTTACAATTGTCAAATAAAAGTGTTCGATCAATGAGAATGAGACGATGTTGCTGCTTGAAGATGTGAATTAAATTGAAACCAGAAGTGGGAAAAGGTTAAGGGTGTCATTGAAATATTAGACTTTTAACAAAAAGGACTAAAAGGTCATTTAACAATTATTTTATGTGTCCTCATAATTAATTTCCTTGTGCAAATCAGGACCCTTGGTTAATATATATGTCTATTTGTAGTAATATTTTTGTAAAAGCAGAAAAACAAACTAGCCTTCTATTTTAAATAATTTAACCATTTTTTTAAATATTCCCAAAATACTCCTAATCACTCAACATCAAACACACAATCATGTCTCTCTTTCTCATACATACACATACATCAGCACCACCATCCATCATCACCGTCGGACGACCACACCACCACTGTCCATCACGACCGCCTCTGTCGTTCCCGAAAATCATCACCATCGTTGCCATCAACACCACCATCAATTGTTTTCCCCTAATCTGATCACCTCATTCATTTCCCTTCTTTCCGGCGAACGACCATCAACCACCAAACTACACGAAAGTTGTCCCTTTTTTATGGAGATTTACCCATCACAGAGATGCATAGAGGAACAGAACGAACTTCATATATCCCTTTTCCACTCAATCTAGAAACAAGAACATCAACTCCGCTATCACCAACATCATTATCGCCGGTATTACGGCCACTACATAATTTTAGGGGGTTTTGCCTCAACCATTTTTTATCTTCTTTTTTTCCCGGAGAACTACCACCCACCTCCACCGACATCAACCTCGCCATCACCAACATCATTAACGCCGTGATCACCACGATTTCCTATGCCTCCATGCAGGTCTACTTTGTCCGTTTTATTTTTTGTTTTTTTATGTATAAATTTATACTACTTTATAAATAGAACTACCCCCTCCTCGCCGTCGTCATTGTATCGCCTCCGTCTTCACCGTCGTACGCCACCACCACCGTTGCATCGTGTGGATACCCTTTTAGTACGTACCTAATTAATACGGAGTAACATAACTAAGTTATTTACGTGTATTTTTGTTTGTAACATATACGGTTAATTTGTTTTTTTAACCATTCACTACAACAAAATGTCATTTATTTACATTTATGTTTCCACACTTAATGAAGTGTGATTTTTTTTCTAATATGATCATATTCAAAAATGTGCAAAAATATGTAGAAAAAGTTCATATTTAGAAGTGTGGAGAATTTTTAAAATTCATAATACTTTCACACTTATAAACTATAAACAAAATGTTCACACTTAAAAGTGTGGAAGTTATATTGTAACACTTAGTTTTTCACGTTTCCCCTCGTGTGAAGAAATTTTATGTTACATTTTGACTTCCACATTTATAAGTATGAACAATTAATATATTTTTAAACACTTGAAAGTTTGAATTTTTTCCCCATATGTATAAGTGTGAAAAAATTATAATTTTTTTCACACTTTATGAATTCTTTTTACATATTTTAAAGTGTGAAAAAATTAACAAGTTTCTTGACATGGTATGTTATGTTATAAAAGTAAAGGTGAACAAATAACATATTTGTTGTAGTGATTAAATGATAATTAAATAGTGTATGAATTAAGTAAATAAAGTTGTTTTTGGTTTATTAAATCAAATTACAAACATTTTAATTAATTGACTTAATAAATTAAGTATTTATTTTCTATGGGAATTTCTACAACAAACAAGAACAAATGTTGAGTTTATCGTGCTTCAAACTACCTATATTTATGATTTTTTGTTTTTGATTAACCACTTACAAACACCAAATAGTTCGATTCTCTTAATCCAAATCCGAATAACGTTACACTTAGTATTTCATATTGTATCCCTTCTAATTATTTTTTTAAAGAAAGTTTTTTTTATTTATTTATGGTTTCACGCAACATTATTGCTTTTGCATTTGAACAACCTTGGAACTAAATTTTGAGGAAGTCATTAAACTAGCTTGTTTCTCCGGTCCCCGGGGCCTCTCAAACACAAAGATGTATGTGTTAGCCTTTTTAAGGACATATAACATATATATTCTAGTGATTTAATTGAAAACTACTCCAAATATGTGTTAATAACATGAGGTCATGACCATTTATATAGAGACAGGTTTAGACATATAGTAAGAATATTTGAGACCCCTGCAAGTACATATGGCTACACTTTCAAGCCAAATATTGAAGGGTCAAGATCAGGTCGGGTATATTCGAATGCAAATTAAGTTTAATTAGTCGACTGTCCTATTCATTGATAGCTATAGAGAAATATTAATTAGCTAGTTTATACCCCGTGCATTGCACGTTTAAATCTTATTTCATACTAATTTTTCGTAAATAATATATATAAATAAAAATAGTCGTAGAAGTTGAGATAAATGATTACATATTATAAAGTAGACGTTGATATAGATTTAAATGCAAAAATTTGGTTAAGCTCATCATGATTATGTTTACATTGATCGAAGTTTTTTCCAATACAATGTCAAAAAATCTGATAATAAGTTAGCCATTTGATCATAAACATTCAGGTCTGTTGTTTTTTTTTTAATCCAAAAGTGACGAATCTAATGATATATTACAAATAACTTATACGTTATTTACCCGCATGATACGTGGGTACCATATTGTCATTTTTCGCTATATGTTGATAAGCCCTTTGCTTATAAATCGTCCTTGTGAGCGTCTTCATGGCTTGGGGCTTGGGACGCAGGACGCTGGTGGCATGGAGAGTCCAAACCGGTCGTCTTCCACGCAGAGTCCTCACGAGGACTATGAAGGACGCAGGAGAAGTGGGCCAGGCGAGGAGCGGAGGAACAAAAAAAAAACTTTTTTTTCCTTTTATCTCCAACGGCTAGTTTGTAGGTTTTTTAAATTTTTTTTATCTATTTAAACCCTATCATTTTACAACAATCAATCAACAACAAAACACCATTTCAACTCATTTCTTCAAACCATTCAATTTCAAACTCATTTTTATCCTCCTCAAACCATTCAATTTCAAAATGGCGAGACAAGTGTGGACTGAATCCGAAGATCTTTTGTTATGCAGGTGTTGGATACAAGAACGTGAAATGGTTAACCCACGAAGCCAAAATACTGTTTGGACCAACATATCTGAAAGGTTCAACATGAACACGACTGAAGGTCCACGGAACACATCTCAACTACTAGGTCACTTCAACAAAATTCGCAATGAATGTAAGCAGTTTGAGTCAATCTATACGAGGTTGAATGCACAGAGGCAATCTGATCAGTTGCTCTATGCAACGGCACATCAGGAGTACCGTTGGAATTATGGGAGGGGCTCCAGATACGAGCATTGTTTCAGGGTGCTTATCACGGTTGCCCACTTTTTTAATTAAGTCTGTTTTCGTATTTTAATTAAGTCTGTTTTCGTATTTTAATTAAGTGTGTTTTCGTATTTTAATTAAGTGTGTTCTAGTATTTTAATTAAGTGTGTTCTCTGTATTGTAATGCCTACTTTGTAATTTAATAAAAACAGACTTTTATTCATAATTTAGAAACATTACAAACTTATTAAAGAGAAACATACAACATAATAGTTCGTAGAACATATTATTAAAATGGTCCAAGGTGATGACCGCACAAGCAAGTTGTTCCATAGCAATTTGAATCTTGTCGATCTTTCCCCAAACAAGTAAAGTATTGACACTCAAGATCAGTACAATACCCGGTTTGTATATATTTGATCTGTTCTTGACACCATTGCTTCTTCGCCTTTAGTTTTAGACCAACTGCAACAAGTTCCTCTTTGAACCTTTGGTGGTCGAGGATATCAGCCATGATACTTTGTTGCACTTGATCGACAGTCATTGGTGGTTTTCGGTAGGAAACATTTGATGAACGGCTAAAAATTCAAAAACATTTACACTTTCACTCCCTCAAACGGCCAAAAATTCAAAAACATTTACACTTTCAGTCCCTGAACGGCTAGATGGATTGTCCCTCTATAAATACCAACCCAGAGCACAAATCAGTTTCATCACCATCCCAATTTTCATTCTTCTATAAACTCATTCACTCACTTTTTCTAAGCAAATGTGAAAGAACCCAAACTCATTTTAGGAAATAAGAGAAATTTTTTTTTTTTTTTTTTTTTTTTTTTTTTTTTTCCAGATTATCCCCACTGCGGCGCAGTGGGGCTAAACCTGCCCACTGCGGCGCAGTGGGTACCTACTGCCCATTTTTTTTCAAAACTCCATCTTGACACTTAAAATCAACTTGTAACTTCCTAGCTCAAAACCAAACTCCATAATACCACATTTCTAAGTTCAAATAAGTTTTAGACTCGGAAATAAGCATGACAAAAGTATCTTTGACCAAACATTCATTTTACAACCAAACGGGTCATTTTACCCAAGTTGACACATTACAAAAGACAACATTCAAAATTGGAAATTTCGGCATGACCCATTCGTAAAATCATCATCCAAACCTGTTACGGATTATGAGTTTCTCCAAAACACATTTAAACAAAATCAATACATTACAACTACAAAACGACCCATTTAAAATACCCAAAACTTGAGTCTAACACTAGACATCATAATAATTTTCCAAAAAGACATAACAAGAGTACAAGGAGCCGATGGTTCAAAGGGTCGCTATGGGTCCTATTACCAATTCCATTATCCGCAATTAGCTAAAGCAATCAATATCCAAAAAGCATCTTTAACTTCAATCTTTACATTACTTAACTTTCTTCCGCATCCGGGACCACCTATAAAAAGGTAAACAACTAAAAGAATAAGCCAAAGCTTAGTGAATACCATTGCATACGCTTATACATACGAAGGAGGGCAAACTTCACAAAGGACTTTCACATGTAGCCAATGGCATCGTCATACCATCACTTGCATACTCACCTTTGCGCTAACAACTCATATATGGATCCATATAAGCTAACCAATGAGACTATCGGGATTCTTAGGCCCCGGAGGTTCTTAGGCCTCTTCTCAAAACAACTATCGGGATTCTTAGGCCCCGGAGGTTCTTAGGCCTCAACAATACTATGCCCCATATGGGCCTGACGCCGAATCAATTACCACCCATGGATAAACTCATTTCAACATGATGTGGTCAATTGACCCAACGTATATATAATCGTATGCAAGAGTACTCACCTTCTTCGCGACAACCAAATCCATGATGACCATCTAACAATCATAATGCTTTTCACCTAGCAATAATTCACAATTTACACATATAAGGTCATCAAGCTCAATTATCTCAAACACAAGGCCAACAAGCCATACATTACTACCTTTACTAGCATTTCAATGCCCAACCCAACTTTTACAATCTTATAATAATCTTGGGTTGGTTCACATAACATGTACTTCTTATATCATTTTCAATTGGCCAAGAGTTACTTTCATATCAAAATCGTCATTTTCATATTTGACCTAGCAGACTTCAAACAAGCATAACTCAAGTTCTACTTACTCTTTTCACATGATTCCAGTGGCCAAATTTACATGACACATATACCTACCTTTTATCTTTAGTGACCAACACAAGATTTGACTCATATACGCGAGTTTTAGTCGTTTTAAAAACTAAAACTGCTGCTGTTAAACAGCTTTGACCTTACTGACTTCAAATGACCATAACTTGAGTTCTACACAATATTTTGACCTCATTCCAGTGGCCACTTCTTCTTAACACATTTTAGCACATTTTATCTTTAGTGACCAACACAAGATTTGACTCATATACGTGAGTTTTACTCGTTTTAAAAACTGACACAGAATCATTTTTGCTGAAAGATCAGCATGACGCTACTGAATTCAAAAGTTCATAACTGGAGTTCTACTTCGTGTTTTTAACCCATTCCAGTGGCAAAATTTAACTAACACAATAAGCTACATTTTATTTTTAGGACTCAACAAGTGAAAACTCTGACATGGGGGTGTTTAACTCGTTTCAAATTCAGGGACAGAATCTGTCCTGTTTCTGTTCTTACTTCCATTCATCAAAGTCTATCATGCAACCCAATTAAAACCCTAAATTTGATTAAATTACAAGAACCCTAACTTGTATTATAGGAATTTAACTCAATTCAATAAAACCCCCAATTTCCCAAATACAATTGATTGCATGAACCCTAATTCTTAAAGAAATCAAGAATTGGAATTAGGTTATGAAAATTGTTACCTCAAGAACCCAAGAAATTAGACTTGAATTAAAACTTCTTCTTTCCCCCTTTCCTCTCTTGAATTCGGCCACCACCACCATACTTAAACCCTCACTTTTCAATTTCTTAATTACAAGAGAATGATGATTATTATTGTTATGCCTGATGGATGAATCTTTAGTTTGAGATTAGAAGTCCCAATTGCATGAATTGAAATTGGATTGAATATTGAAGAAGGATGGAGAAGGTAATGGAAGAAGTTGGGGTATGGGAAAATAAAGTGGGAAAGATGTGGCTGGCAACTCATACAAATGCCACGTCCCATTATAAATTTTGTGGGTAAAATACCCGCTATCCACTAAAGTTCCAACTAAATTAACCCCGCATCTAAAAATAAAATACTAGGAAATTACTTTAATGTTAAAACTATAATAAAGGTATATTTTATTTACTTTTAAAATTTCGGGATGTTACAAAATGGCGTCCTCATCATAAAAAAAAATGTTCACCGACCTCGTCTGACCGAAGATGAGATGAAAACACAAATAATGGCTGATATCAAAGAGGACACCCTTCTTCAAACTGACCTCTCTGGGGTCATGGGTTACCTACGGGAGAAAAGGCGACAATGTGAGCAAGAGGTTGAGGCAATACAAGCACCAGGTCGCAGGATCTCGAAACACGAAGAGACATATTCTTTGTTTCTGCAGGATGAGATCAAGAAGGTCAAGAGGGTGGTCGATAATGTTTTTAAGGCCGACCACACGTTGGGTGACCAATGCACTTGGGCCGAATCGTACCACGACAATTGCGGAGAGCAAAACAACGGATGAAGTCAAATGCCCGCAACACGACAAGTGGTGGCTCGACGAAAGCATGAATTGAAATTGGATTGAATATTGAAGAAGGATGGAGAAGGTAATGGAAGAAGTTGGGGTATGGGAAAATAAAGTGGGAAAGATGTGGCTGGCAACTCATACAAATGCCACGTCCCATTATAAATTTTGTGGGTAAAATACCCGCTATCCACTAAAGTTCCAACTAAATTAACCCCGCATCTAAAAATAAAATACTAGGAAATTACTTTAATGTTAAAACTATAATAAAGGTATATTTTATTTACTTTTAAAATTTCGGGATGTTACAACTCTCCCGCACTTGGAACGGATCACGACCTCGTGATCCAAGCCACATCCAACAATGACGAAACACATTTCTCTCGATTTCACGTTAACACTTCGACATCTTTCCATGCTTTCATAGCGTTATGCTCTACCATATAGTCTTGATTTATCTTCTTCTTAAGCGTTTCTTCACAAAGACAATAGGCTCCTCGACGTTGTCTTATTTTAATTTACTTGAAGTTCGATTTCTTTTATAGGTACACGTGAAACCTTGACGGTATAATACTTCATAAAACGAGAACCGAGAAAGGTAGAATAAATTCCTGGAAGTTCTGCGGGTAATTCCAAACAAATAGTAACCTTGTTGACTTGAACACTGTTAGGTCGGAAATCGACCAAGTATAATTTGTTCAGAAATAGCTTGAAGTTTAGTGAAGACGTTTGTACAGAATTCTGAGATGTCTCAGAATTCCTTCACCGAAGCTTCACTTCAGTTCAGATCAAGACAAATCTGAAGCATTCATTCTGAAGTCAAAGACTGAAGTATGAAGAAGAGAATCATCTCAGAAGCGAGCAAAGAGTGATTCTACCAGATCGAAGACTGGAGCATCTCAGTGTAAAGTATTTACAACACTTTACACTGATTACGAGGAAGACTTTTTACTTTACATACCTTTACCCAGTTAATAGATTTATCTATTAATAAAAGGTACAAGGTAAAAGTATAGGTTTGGAACATAGTACTATAAGTCACATCAACTGACTTATATACTCTTCCTAGTACAAGCATGTAAGGAATTAAGTTTAATTCCTTAAATGCTCACAACCACTTTTATACGATCTTGTCCATGTCATCATGGACTTGGTCTATAAATACAAAGTCTTCTCACAACTTGCAAAATGCTTGAAACTTTAGCATTGCAACTTGTGAGATATACTCTAAGTAAACTTACGAGTATTTCCAAGTTATTTAGATCACTTGTTTTTCAGGATTGTTTAGATACTTACACTTGGGTGTTTATCTTTGTTCCGCAACAATCCTTGTATTTGTTTATATATCAATAAATCAAATACATTAGAAAGAAAACAACGTGTCTCAATGCTACATACTTGATTATACTTATATATATCTTTATATAGTTTCTGCCAATTTGTTCTTGCATTTTATATCAAGTCAATTGTTTCTTGTTATCCATATCTGGATCGTAAACTGAACTTGTCCATCAAGATCAGTTGTACTTGCCAGTCGGGTTTAATTAACCATCTATATTTGGGACTCATAATTGGTATCAGAGCAGCAAGGTTGAATTATATCAATTCTTTAACCTTTGATCTGCATAAATGGCTGACTTTGAACAAGAACGACCTGACCCTAATAACACTACTCCACCCCCTATCATCAACAACAATATACCATCACATAATGTACACGTACACTTTCCAAATAATCCTGTTCCCAAGTTTGATGGGAACAGTGAAAACTTTCAAACATGGAAATCATGCATGCTAAAGTATATTGCTGGTGTTGAGAGACATTTGCCCGATATCTTAAAAGAAGGACCCTTTGTCCCCATGAATGCTTCTACTGTTGTCAGAAATACCGATGGGACTCCTAGGCAGTCACCTAAGGAGAAGGATCATTGGTCTGAGGAAGATCATAGACTTGTAGACCTTGATACTAAGTTACAAAATATGATTTTATATGCAGTTCCTGAAACCCTAATGCCCACTCTTGTTTTACTTGAAAATTCCAAATTAATGTGGGAGGAACTAATGACACAGTTTGAAGGCACAAATGAGACAATTGTCACAAGAAAAGTTGCTTTAAACAAAAGATATGAGTCTTTCTTTGCTGTCCCTGGGGAATCTTTAACTCAAACTTACATCAGATTTACAAATCTGGTAAATCAACTGAAAGCCCTGGGTGTAACCAAAGATAAAGAAATTTTGTTGGAAAAATTTTGTGATATTTTACCTTCTAAATGGGAAAACTAATGACACAGTTTGAAGGCACAAATGAGACAATTGTCACAAGAAAAGTTGCTTTAAACAAAAGATATGAGTCTTTCTTTGCTGTCCCTGGGGAATCTTTAACTCAAACTTACATCAGATTTACAAATCTGGTAAATCAACTGAAAGCCCTGGGTGTAACCAAAGATAAAGAAATTTTGTTGGAAAAATTTTGTGATATTTTACCTTCTAAATGGGAAAATTTAATCTTGGTCTTGAGACAAGGAAAAACTTTGCACAGTCACACTCTTGCTTCCCTTTATGGAGCCTTCAGATATACTGAAGAGAACAAAGCTGAGAGAGCTTTGGCTGAGCAGGATGCCAAGAATCATGTTTCTACCAGTTCTGGTATGGTTCAGTATTCTGAACCACATAGCACTGCTCTACTATCTTCTGAGAGTGACATTTCTGACTCGATGAAGAAGATGGTTTCTGAAATGTTAAAAACGGGTGTCTCTGGTAATGTTACTCATGATTGTGATGAGGATGACAATGATGATCTGGTTGCCATGCTGGCTAAAACGTTCAATCGTTTTAAGGCCAAATCAAATCGATCTGGCAAACCTTTTGCTTCCAGCGCTTCTCTTGACAAATCTAATCTTGAATGCTTTAAATGCGGCAAGAAAGGACATTTCATGAAGGAATGCAGATCTAGTCAACCATCATCATCACAATCTGCAATCTGCTCCTAACCATTCTATTTTTCAGAAATCTGATGACAGCTATAAGGCCAATACAAGAAGTTAAAGGCACATATGGCTCTTCTGGCACAAGACAACTCAAGCAACAGTTGTATGATTGCCAAAACTGGAAAATGGGAAGAATCTGATGAATCATCTGATGATGAAGAAGAAGTTAGGGACATGTGTTTCATGGCACAAGAAGATCAAGGTCATTTGGTCAAATCCGATGTTGAATCTGGTCGCTGGGTGGATATTGTAATGAAAAAGGTCAGTAATTTTGGCTTTGAAAAGAATGAGGAACACAAACTGACCTTTTGGTTCTTTTAGAGGCTGACATCTCATTTGTTGAGACAGTGCGTTCAGAAAGCCTAAAAATGTTTGAAAATAATGCTTCTGAACTGAACGCCAGTCATGCCAGATTGAAAGAACTGAAAGATGTTCATTTGGCTCTAAAAAGTTATCAGTCTATGGTTGCAACTTTAGAATTGAAAAAGGAAGAATTAAAATCCATCCTTGAAAAAGAACAAGCAATCATTAAATCTTGGATGAAAGCACCAAGGCCAGATGCTGCAATTAAAAATACTTTTGCATCACAAAGAGCAGCATATGAGTCTGGTGATCTTCATTTGGCATCCATAATCACTGATTTAGATGCACTTCCAAAGGAAATAAAGCCTGAAATCATTTTTCCTAAAGTTGGCAAGCAGAAAACTGTAACCAATAAAGTCCAGGAACAATCTGAGGGTAAATCTGAAACAGCTCAGACAACTGTTTCAGAAAGGAAGGCTAAATCCAAAAAGCCATCCCCTCAGACTTCATCTAAGGTTCCTAAAGACCTAAAGAAGAAGAAAAACTTCTCCCCCACTGAGCCATCTACCTCAGATTCAGGTAAGGCTCAGGTGTCTAATGAAGAATCAATTTTGTTAAGGTTAGAAAGTCAATTTCAACTATTGGCTAGACAAGTGCAAAGTTGTAATGCACGTTTAAAAAATGTTGAAACTCCTCCTCTTCAACCAAAACAAAATACAAAACCCTTTTCTAAGCAAATCAGGCAGAAATCTGAAAAGAAAAAGGTTGAAAACTCCATCAAACCAACTATTTTTTGTCATCTAAAATAATGACTGAAATCCCCTTTGATCCTTCTGTTCCTTATGAACCAAAGAAATCTGAGACTGCTAAGGGAGAGTCTAGTGAACCCATCCAAATATGGGTTCCCAAAAGGAACTAATCTTTGTTTGTGTGCAGGGAGACCGAAAGAAGAATATATGGTTTCTGGACAGTGCTGCTGGCCGAACCATGACTGGTTATCAGACCCTGCTAGAGGAATATAGGGTGCAAGAGGGGCCCTCAATTGTTTTTGGAAATGATGGTAATGGAAAAACTGAGGGATATGGTGTGGTGAATAATGGTCAAGTCAAATTCACACGTGTTGCATATGTGAACGGTTTGAAATATAACCTGATCAGTGTCAGTCAACTGTGTGATGATGGCTTCAAGGTTTTATTTGATATTTCACAAGGCACCATATTCAACAGAGATGGAAAGGTGGTACTGATTGCACCAAGGAAGGGAAACATTTATGTCATTGATATGAATCCTTCTACCTCTGAAAAATGTTTCTATTCAAAGGCAGATGAAGACACAAACTGGCTGTGGCACAAGAGATTATCCCATCTGAACTTCAAGAACATCAATAAGTTGTCTAGAAAACAACTTGTTGATGGGATACCCTCTATGTCTTTCAATAAGACAAGCCATGTCTAGGTTGTGAAATGGGTAAGCAGAAAAGAGCTTCATTCAAGACAAAGCAAAGCTTTAGTATAACTGAACCTCTTCACATGCTTCACATGGACCTTTTTGGACCAGTGAATGTTCAGACCAGAGCAGGAAAGAAGTACACCCTTGTTATCGTTGATGAATATTCAAGATACTGCTGGGTGATTTTCCTCAGGTCCAAAAGTGAAGCTGCTGCTGAAATCATTGCTCTCATCAAACAAATTGAGCTCAAGCACAAGCGAAAAGTTTGTCAGCTCAGAAGTGACAATGGCACTGAATTCAGAAATGCCACTCTGGAGTCCTTCTGCACTGAAACTGGCATATCTCAGAACTTCTTCTCAGCCCACACACCAGAGCAGAATGGTGTTGTAGAAAGAAAGAATCGTACGCTGATTGAAGCTGCTAGAAGTATGTTGAATGAATCTGGTCTTCCCAAGAATTTCTGGGCTGAAGCTGTTGCAACTGCCTGCTACACTCAGAACAGATCTGTTTATGTCAAAAGACACAAGAAGACCTCCTATGAAGTACTCAGAAATAGAAAGCCTAATATTGGATACTTCCATGTATTTGGATGTCCAGTATACATTCTGAATAATTCTAATCAGCTTGGAAAATTTGATGCAAAAGCTGATGAAGGGTACTTCCTAGGATATTCATCAAATCGCAAGGCCTTTAGAGTCTTTAAAAAGAGACTTGAAAAGGTTGATGAGTCAATTCATGTTACCTTTGATGAATCCAATTATGCAATCTTTAAAAATTCCATTCCTGTACCACCCTCAGAAAGTCCAATAAGTTTTGGTGATTCTGATCCTATTGCTGAAACTGATCAGTCACCTGAACCTGCTTCTGAACATCTCCGTTCAGAACCAGTAATAAACAAGCCAAGCAACATTCCATTTTATCCTCCAGTCAGTTTCAAACTACCTTCTGAACTAACTATTGGATCAGATGTATATGCTGCTTCTCCTATGATATCAGGCTCCATTGAGCAACCTCAATCTGAAGAATTTCATGATGCAAGTCATGATCTGTAGGAAGAAGAAGAAGCTGAAGATGTATTTTCTGAAGCTCCTCCTGAAGTTACTCAGAGAAGCTCTTGCACTGATATCATTGTTCATCCTGGTCAATACTCTAAATGGACAAAAGCACATCCAATCGAGCAAATTATTGGAGAGTCTAGTAGAGGGGTTCAGACCAGAAGAGCCACAAGCGATCAATGCTTAAACGTCAGCTTCTTATCTCTAATTGAACCCAAGAAGATTGACGAGGCTATGCAAGACCCAAGCTGGGTTGAAGCCATGCAAGATGAGCTCAACCAGTTTAAAAGAAACGATGTATGGGAACTCGTTCCTTGTCCCAGTAACCTGAAGAAGGAACCAATTGGGACAAGATAGGTCTTCAGAAACAAGATGGATGAAGATGGTCACATCATAAGAAACAAAGCAAGACTTGTTGCAAAAGGATATGCACAAGAAGAGGGAATAGATTTTGATGAAACTTTTGCACCAGTTGCTAGACTTGAAGCTATCAGAATATTCTTAGCTTTTGCAGCTCATCATCAGTTTAAAGTCCATCAAAAGGATGTCAAAAGTGCATTCCTGAATGGAGAACTAGAAGAAGTCGTTTATGTGTATCAACCACCAGGATTCATCAATGAAGAAAAACCACATTGGGTGTACAGACTGAACAAAGCCTTATATGGTCTGAGACAAGCACCCAGAGCCTGGTATGATACTCTTACTAAACATCTTCTTAAAAATGGTTTTAAACGTGGTGCAATAGATAAAACTTTGTTCATATTGCGTGATAAAAGTGATATCCTTTTAGTACAAATTTATGTTGATGATATTGTGTTTGGTTCTACAAATGAGAAGATGTGTGAAAATTTTTCTAAAATCATGTCTTCTGAGTATGAAATGAGTATGATGGGTGAACTGACATATTTTCTGGGACTTCAAGTAAAACAAACTGAAGATGGTATTTTCATAAACCAGGAAAAATATGTCAGAGATTTTTTAAAGAAATATCAATTTGATTCAGTCTCATCAAAAGATACTCCTATTTCTGCTCCATTAACTTTGGATTCTGATCCACATGGAAAACCAGTGGACCATACAAAATATCGTGGTATGGTTGGTTCACTGATGTATTTAACTGCAAGTAGACCTGACATAATGTTTGCAACATGCCTTTGTGCTAGATTTCAGTCTGATCCTAGAGAAGCACATGCAAATGCTGTTAAAAGGATCTTCAGATACCTTAAAGGTGTCCCCAGACTGGGTCTTTGGTATCCCAAAGGCTCTAGTCTAGATCTAATGGGTTATTCAGATTTTGATCATGCAGGTTGTAAGATAGACAGGAAAAGTACCACAGGTGGGTGTCATTTCCTTGGTGGCAAATTAGTAAGCTGGACCAGCAAGAAGCAGACTGCAGTATCACTATCCACTGCAGAAGCTGAGTATATTTCTGCAGCAAGTTGTTGTGCTCAGATTCTATGGATGAAAAACCAGCTGACTGATTATGGTGTTACTTACACAAAGACTCCAATCTTTTGTGATAACACTAGTGCCATTGCCATATCTCACAATCCTGTGATGCACTCGAAAACCAAGCACATTGATCTCAGGTATCATTTCATTCGTGATCATATTCTGAAAGGAGATATTGAATTGCACTTTATTCCTACTGATAAGCAACTCGCTGACGTTTTTACAAAACCTTTAGATGTCAAAACCTTTAAACATCTAGTCAGTGAGTTGGGTATGTTAAATCCTTAGACTGGTAATCTTGTTATGAACGCCTCAGTGATACTGATCTGGTTCACTAGTCTGAGCGATCCATGTAATTTTTGCTCGCCTAGCTATCGAACGCCTTTGTGATACTATCTTGGCACTTATTAATTCATGGATCATCACTTCAGGGGGAATGTTAAATATTTTTCAAACTTTAAAATAAACCTTCATTCTTGAGAGGGAACTTTTTACTCAGAAAAATGTATTTAACTGAAGCACTTCAGAAAATCAAAATTATTTCAGTTGAATTTTGTTAACTGAGATGGTTCAGATCTCTTTGGAACTGACCATGCTCAGAATTTGTTTAGTCATCACTGAAATACAACAATCTTTTCAAGATATTTTTTTGATACTTGGTCAATTGTGTGTACACGTGACCTACTGCATACTATGTTTTAACTTACGATGGTCATGCTTATGTGTCACACAAGTTGCGCCGTAAAAGAGAAAGAAATGAGTACTTTTTTTGAAAAAGTGTTGCAGGGTGGGGTCACACAAACGTCTCTGCATTTAATGCGGATTTGACCCCAGAAATTATTTTAGGATCTCAAACCCAATCAAAATCATTTTCAAATATAAAATATTTTATGTGTCTCGGGTTTTGAAATTCAAAAAAATTATTTTAAATTGTTTTTAGTTGGAAAATCACTTTGTATTCCATCTTAAATTCAAATTCCTTTTCATTCTTTCATTTACTTCGTTTTTCATTTACTTCCAATCATCAATCTCTCTCATATTTACTTCTTTTCAAATTCTTCTTTTCATTTACTTCGTTTTTCATTTACTTTCCAATCATCAATCTCTCTCATATTTACTCTCAATTCCTTAACTCTTCATATTCCTTTCACTTTCATCTTTCGATTCTTAAAATGTCTAAATCATCATCTTCTTCGCAACATAAATCGCTCATAAATTTTGAATATACTCCATCAAATGATGTGAAAACATCTGCCACATGGCCAAAGAATTTCACTCCGTCTAAAATCCGATTTAACATGAGCAATTTATTGGCTCAATTAAATGTGAAATCCAAAACTCTAATGGGAAGAATTAATAATTTTTGGGAGCAATCCCCTTTCCATTATGCTCTGACCGCTAATCCTCAGGCATTGTATCATCGATACTTGCTTGAATTCTGGTACACAGCTGTGGTGAGCAAAGATGAACAATCCATCTCCTTCACTCTCAATGAGGGCACCAAGAAGTGTGTTATCACTCTTGAGGGGTTCAGAAATTCCCTTCATCTGAACTACCTCGAACCTTCCCAAGTGTTTGCTAAACGACTCAAAGGAGTCAATTTCAGGGAGGTTCTAGTCGCCACCGGTCATGGCGATATGGAGGATGCTGATGGTAATCTGAAGACCTCCAGACACATATTTATGTCTGGATTTGGCAATTGCTGGAGGTTCTTCTGGACCCAAATTGTGGAAAGTCTTGGTGGCAACCATGGAGGGTTGGACCAACTTTCATTACCCCAAGTTGAGATGGGGTATTATATTTGGAATGGGATACAAGCAGACTTTGCTGAGATTCTCTATTCTCAGCTTATTACAAAATTAAAAGGAAAGAGAAGTCTGCATATTGCCTTTCCAAGATTTCTGAGCTTATGTTTCATGGATATTCTTGGTGATGCTTATAATCAAGCTGGACCTGAAGCTTCAGTACCAGAATACAGCAGAGATTTCTCAAAGGCATCCACTGCTGAAGATGAGCTGAACTCTCCTCTGCTATGCTTCAGGTATTTAATAAAACTGTTTCAGCCACACTAGCTGGTTCAGAAAGGTCGCTAAGTGGGCTACAAAAGAATGTAGGACCCGTTAGACGACCTAGAGATAAGTTGTTGAGCATTATCAAAGCTCCAGCACCTGTATCTATTGTCCCTGGCGATGATACTACGGTTGAGCCAATCGTTGAAACTGGTGACGATACAACTGCTTCTGCAGCTGTTGAACCAGAATCTGGTGAGGGTACTAGTGACCCAAACCAGGGCATATCTGACCAGATTGTAAAAGTGAATGCTTTCTGGGATGACGATGAGCTACCTCAGGAGAATCTTGATTCTCTTGCTGATTTTGAGTTTGACGAGGGATTATTGGAGGCGAATCAATCCGATTCTGAGCCAGCCACCATCCTCGCAAACGCCCCTCCTCCTCCCCCAGAAATCCAAATTCAAGAAAATGATCCTTATGCTCCACCACCTCCATCTCATCAACATCCAATTTTTCCACCAGGCACTACTCCTGCCTATGTCACCGATCCAACTTTCACTCCATCACTTCAATTTCTTCACCCCCAAATTCACAACATCCCACCGCCTATCAATTATGATGCCCCAATAGAGAAGGACTTAGATTCTGAGACAGAATCTGAGAGTCCAACTGATTTACAAATGAATAATGTACTTAAAGGGCTTGGTAATCTACCATTTGTTGCTCCTGCTTCTGCAAAACCCCCACCTCCTTTAAATGTAGAGTTTTTTTTTTTTTTTTTTTTTTTTTTTTTTTTTTTTTTTTTTTTTTTTTTTTTTTTTTTTTTTTTTTTTTTTTTTTTTTTTTTTTTTTTTTTTTTTTTTTTTTTTTTTTTTTTTTTTTTTTTTTTTTTTTTTTTTTTTTTTTTTTTTTTTTTTTTTTTTTTTTTTTTTTTTTTTTTTTTTTTTTTTTTTTTTTTTTTTTTTTTTTTTTTTTTTTTTTTTTTTTTTTTTTTTTTTTTTTTTTTTTTTTTTTTTTTTTTTTTTTTTTTTTTTTTTTTTTTTTTTTTTTTTTTTTTTTTTTTTTTTTTTTTTTTTTTTTTTTTTTTTTTTTTTTTTTTTTTTTTTTTTTTTTTTTTTTTTTTTTTTTTTTTTTTTTTTTTTTTTTTTTTTTTTTTTTTTTTTTTTTTTTTTTTTTTTTTTTTTTTTTTTTTTTTTTTTTTTTTTTTTTTTTTTTTTTTTTTTTTTTTTTTTTTTTTTTTTTTTTTTTTTTTTTTTTTTTTTTTTTTTTTTTTTTTTTTTTTTTTTTTTTTTTTTTTTTTTTTTTTTTTTTTTTTTTTTTTTTTTTTTTTTTTTTTTTTTTTTTTTTTTTTTTTTTTTTTTTTTTTTTTTTTTTTTTTTTTTTTTTTTTTTTTTTTTTTTTTTTTTTTTTTTTTTTTTTTTTTTTTTTTTTTTTTTTTTTTTTTTTTTTTTTTTTTTTTTTTTTTTTTTTTTTTTTTTTTTTTTTTTTTTTTTTTTTTTTTTTTTTTTTTTTTTTTTTTTTTTTTTTTTTTTTTTTTTTTTTTTTTTTTTTTTTTTTTTTTTTTTTTTTTTTTTTTTTTTTTTTTTTTTTTTTTTTTTTTTTTTTTTTTTTTTTTTTTTTTTTTTTTTTTTTTTTTTTTTTTTTTTTTTTTTTTTTTTTTTTTTTTTTTTTTTTTTTTTTTTTTTTTTTTTTTTTTTTTTTTTTTTTTTTTTTTTTTTTTTTTTTTTTTTTTTTTTTTTTTTTTTTTTTTTTTTTTTTTTTTTTTTTTTTTTTTTTTTTTTTTTTTTTTTTTTTTTTTTTTTTTTTTTTTTTTTTTTTTTTTTTTTTTTTTTTTTTTTTTTTTTTTCTCCAGTTCTGTGGCTGATATGAAAGGTGCTCAGATGTTTCTTGGAACTGAGTTAACCAAAGTTGCTGGAAACGAAGAACTAGTAGTTGGGAAGCTGAATGAGCTGGTGATGACTTGCAACAAGGTGAGCTCTGCAATCAGAGAAGCCTTCAGGTTAACAAAGAGAGATGTGCAAGCTTCGGTGGTTGCAAACTTGACATCTTGTGTTCAGCTGTTGAAGCAAGATCTTATGGCTGTTGGAAGAGAAGTGCATGAGTTGGTTCAGAAGCCAAGTATAAATGAGAAAGAACTTGGGGCTTCTATAAGTGTTGGTATTTTGGATAATCTGAAGTCTGAGCTAACTCAGAATCTAGCTGCTCAGATTTCAGAATCTGTTTCTGAGAAGGTTGGTGAGGAGGTTAGAATGATGATTGCTGAACTGACCAAAGACACAAATGACAAAGTGGACAAGGCTGTAAATGAAGTAAAAGATTCAGTGTCCAAGCTTGAAGGTTCAGTTCAGAATCAGTCCAAACAGTTAGATGAAATTCTAACTCTTCTAAAGAAAGAAACTGTTATTGCTCCTCCTCCCCCTGCTTCTTTCACTGAAGAAGATAGAAAGATGTTGAAGGATGTAAAAGATCAAGAAGCACTGAACCTTAATTCT
The DNA here is from genome assembly GCA_034093135.1 of Erigeron breviscapus. Lineage (NCBI taxonomy): Eukaryota > Viridiplantae > Streptophyta > Magnoliopsida > Asterales > Asteraceae > Erigeron > Erigeron breviscapus. The sequence continues at coordinate 40,168,479 of CM067167.1, forward strand.
TCATTCAGATTAAGGGCTCAGTTTGCTACAATGGCAAAGGGTATATGTGATTGCCTAGAACAACAAAGTTGGGAACCACTGAAGGCAATTAAAACTTCAATTGACCTTTATGCTAAAATGCCTTCAGAGATTCCCAAAGGGGGAAGTGTGCCTATTGGTTTGCTGGCTAGTACTCAAGAAATGATTCCTTATGCTCCACCACCTCCATCTCATCAACATCCAATTTTTCCACCAGGCACTACTCCTGCCTATGTCACCGATCCAACTTTCACTCCATCACTTCAATTTCTTCACCCCCAAATTCACAACATCCCACCGCCTATCAATTATGATGCCCCAATAGAGAAGGACTTAGATTCTGAGACAGAATCTGAGAGTCCAACTGATTTACAAATGAATAATGTACTTAAAGGGCTTGGTAATCTACCATTTGTTGCTCCTGCTTCTGCAAAACCCCCACCTCCTTTAAATGTAGAAGCACAGTTAGAGAAAACTCAAACCGAAGTCCAAAGCCTTATTCTTAGGGTGGAGGATTTAACCAAATCTCTAACTGCCAATACTAGTTCTGTGGCTGATATGAAAGGTGCTCAGATGTTTCTTGGAACTGAGTTAACCAAAGTTGCTGGAAACGAAGAACTAGTAGTTGGGAAGCTGAATGAGCTGGTGATGACTTGCAACAAGGTGAGCTCTGCAATCAGAGAAGCCTTCAGGTTAACAAAGAGAGATGTGCAAGCTTCGGTGGTTGCAAACTTGACATCTTGTGTTCAGCTGTTGAAGCAAGATCTTATGGCTGTTGGAAGAGAAGTGCATGAGTTGGTTCAGAAGCCAAGTATAAATGAGAAAGAACTTGGGGCTTCTATAAGTGTTGGTATTTTGGATAATCTGAAGTCTGAGCTAACTCAGAATCTAGCTGCTCAGATTTCAGAATCTGTTTCTGAGAAGGTTGGTGAGGAGGTTAGAATGATGATTGCTGAACTGACCAAAGACACAAATGACAAAGTGGACAAGGCTGTAAATGAAGTAAAAGATTCAGTGTCCAAGCTTGAAGGTTCAGTTCAGAATCAGTCCAAACAGTTAGATGAAATTCTAACTCTTCTAAAGAAAGAAACTGTTATTGCTCCTCCTCCCCCTGCTTCTTTCACTGAAGAAGATAGAAAGATGTTGAAGGATGTAAAAGATCAAGAAGCACTGAACCTTAATTCTTCATTCAGATTAAGGGCTCAGTTTGCTACAATGGCAAAGGGTATATGTGATTGCCTAGAACAACAAAGTTGGGAACCACTGAAGGCAATTAAAACTTCAATTGACCTTTATGCTAAAATGCCTTCAGAGATTCCCAAAGGGGGAAGTGTGCCTATTGGTTTGCTGGCTAGTACTCAAGAAATGATTGAAGCAACCAAGAAGCAAACTGAGGTACCATCTGGTAGTGCCTCAGTTCAGGGGGAATAAGTTCAGAAGAAAGACAAGGGCAACGGCAAGGCTCAAGAAGTAGAAGAACCAAAGAAAAGTTCTAAGGGTTCTGGAATCATTGTTGGTGAGAATGTGGATGAGCATGGTTATCCCTTGCACGATCTTGAGGCTGATAGTAAGAAGTTGGAAGCATTGCAAAAGCAGGTTTCCAATCAATTTATTATGTGGAGGGAAAACAAAGAAAGAGAAAGGGAACAACATCTGAAGATGGGGACCCTTGATCATATAGATGCTGCAGCTCTTGGTTTATCATTGGAAAGATACTTGAAAATCAAAAATGATCCAAGAGTGCAAAAGGCTATTGTTGATATGCTTGAGTATGAGTGTGGGATGAACTACTCTCCTCTGGAACAAAAGTTAGAAAGTCTGACCTTTAAGTTGTCCATTGAAGACTTAAAGAAAAATAGAGAAAAAGAAATGGCGATCAAAAGGAAGGAAATTCTGGCCGAAGTTCTGAAGGTTGAGAAAGAGTTGCTCAGACCAACCATTAAGCCCAAAGTGACCGGACCAAGATCATCAAGAAAGAATGTTCGTGATGCTGATCTTTCTACCTTCAAACCAATGTCTGATGATGCTATTGAAATTGAAAGAAAACATGAAAGGGATCAATATGAGCATTATATGAAGCATCGATCTCATTCAGCCAAAATAGTTGATATGGAAGTAACAAAAGCTGATGGATTGAAGCTTTTTGACTTGGTTGTTAAAAGAGAAGGAAGGGCAGCTGAAGAATACCATCAGGTTTCAGTGCACGAGTTTGGGATTTCTGAGCATAGGGAGATGATCCAGATTCTGAAGGGGAAGCCGAAATCTGCCTTGATTGGTGCATGGTTATCCAGAATACAACAAAAGATGCAGGCCAAGGTAGAGATTGAAGGCAGATTGTTTGGAAAGAAGGATCATTCTCCACTGAAGAGAAAACCTACTGAGGCACCTTCTGGTTCAAGGCCTGCCAAGAAGTAGTTTCTTTTCAGTTTATCATGTACTTGTAATATATTTACATTTGTAACAAACATTTCAGTTTGTATATATATGTTGCAAATTGTAACCAATAAGTAGATGGTAAGTTTAAGTTAGAAAACCACAAGTAAAATTCTGAGACATCAATGATCTATAAGATGTACTTAGAAAATTTTTACAACTTAAACAAAAACTTGCATTTCAGACTTACAAACATGTATAGATAGAAGTCTGAGATGCATGCACTATTTCAGAACAAATAGGGGGAATTTGTTAGGTCGGAAATCGACCAAGTATAATTTGTTCAGAAATAGCTTGAAGTTTAGTGAAGACGTTTGTACAGAATTCTGAGATGTCTCAGAATTCCTTCACTGAAGCTTCACTTCAGTTCAGATCAAGACAAATCTGAAGCATTCATTCTGAAGTCAAAGACTGAAGTATGAAGAAGAGAATCATCTCAGAAGCGAGCAAAGAGTGATTCTACCAGATCGAAGACTGAAGCATCTCAGTGTAAAGTATTTACAACACTTTACACTGATTACGAGGAAGACTTTTTACTTTACATACCTTTACCCAGTTAATAGATTTATCTATTAATAAAAGGTACAAGGTAAAAGTATAGGTTTGGAACATAGTACTATAAGTCACATCAACTGACTTATATACTCTTCCTAGTACAAGCATGTAAGGAATTAAGTTTAATTCCTTAAATGCTCACAACCACTTTTATACGATCTTGTCCATGTCATCATGGACTTGGTCTATAAATACAAAGTCTTCTCACAACTTGCAAAATGCTTGAAACTTTAGCATTGCAACTTGTGAGATATACTCTAAGTAAACTTACGAGTATTTCCAAGTTATTTAGATCACTTGTTTTTCAGGATTGTTTAGATACTTACACTTGGGTGTTTATCTTTGTTCCGCAACAATCCTTGTATTTGTTTATATATCAATAAATCAAATACATTAGAAAGAAAACAACGTGCCTCAATGCTACATACTTGATTATACTTATATATATCTTTATATAGTTTCTGCCAATTTGTTCTTGCATTTTATATCAAGTCAATTGTTTCTTGTTATCCATATCTGGATCGTAAACTGAACTTGTCCATCAAGATCAGTTGTACTTGCCAGTCGGGTTTAATTAACCATCTATATTTGGGACTCATAAACACGTATTCCAAGTTGATCTAGATAAGTTTCTCTCTTATCTACATAAGATTCTTCCTAGTACAAGCATGTAAGGAATTAAGTTTAATTCCTTAAATGCTCACAACCACTTTTATACGATCTTGTCCATGTCATCATGGACTTGGTCTATAATAAAAGGTACAAGGTAAAAGTATAGGTTTGGAACATAGTACTATAAGTCACATCAACTGACTTATATACTCTTCCTAGTACAAGCATGTAAGGAATTAAGTTTAATTCCTTAAATGCTCACAACCACTTTTATACGATCTTGTCCATGTCATCATGGACTTGGTCTATAAATACAAAGTCTTCTCACAACTTGCAAAATGCTTGAAACTTTAGCATTGCAACTTGTGAGATATACTCTAAGTAAACTTACGAGTATTTCCAAGTTATTTAGATCACTTGTTTTTCAGGATTGTTTAGATACTTACACTTGGGTGTTTATCTTTGTTCCGCAACAATCCTTGTATTTGTTTATATATCAATAAATCAAATACATTAGAAAGAAAACAACGTGCCTCAATGCTACATACTTGATTATACTTATATATACTCTTCCTAGTACAAGCATGTAAGGAATTAAGTTTAATTCCTTAAATGCTCACAACCACTTTTATACGATCTTATCCATGTCATCATGAACTTGGTCTATAATAAAAGGTACAAGGTAAAAGTATAGGTTTGGAACATAGTACTATAAGTCACATCAACTGACTTATATACTCTTCCTAGTACAAGCATGTAAGGAATTAAGTTTAATTCCTTAAATGCTCACAACCACTTTTATACGATCTTGTCCATGTCATCATGGACTTGGTCTATAAATACAAAGTCTTCTCACAACTTGCAAAATGCTTGAAACTTTAGCATTGCAACTTGTGAGATATACTCTAAGTAAACTTACGAGTATTTCCAAGTTATTTAGATCACTTGTTTTTCAGGATTGTTTAGATACTTACACTTGGGTGTTTATCTTTGTTCCGCAACAATCCTTGTATTTGTTTATATATCAATAAATCAAATACATTAGAAAGAAAACAACGTGCCTCAATGCTACATACTTGATTATACTTATATATATCTTTATATAGTTTCTGCCAATTTGTTCTTGCATTTTATATCAAGTCAATTGTTTCTTGTTATCCATATCTGGATCGTAAACTGAACTTGTCCATCAAGATCAGTTGTACTTGCCAGTCGGGTTTAATTAACCATCTATATTTGGGACTCATAAACACGTATTCCAAGTTGATCTCGATAAGTTTCTCTCTTATCCACATAAGATTTTTGCTAATCACAATCCGCTTTGAGTTGTCATCTTAATGCGTAAATTTTCTTAGTCGGTGTCATGTCCATATTTCATGCAATACAGCTCCAGTTACTCGACTGTTCTTCAGAGATCAACATAATCTTCCAAGTAACATTCCACAGGGTGACACTTGCGCGATAGTGATTGCTATACGAATATCCTATTAAGAACAAGTGTAAATTCTATGCTCCGCCAAAGATCAACTACTCATGCTCACCACACGTCTTAAAATTTTGGAGGATTCTCTCACGCGACCATTCTCTCTAGGGTAATATGCAGTGCTTAGCGATTAACTCGTCCATTTTCTTGACATTTACTTCAAAAGCATGAAGTAAAACGCGCATATCTGCCAGAAACATTGATGTCGGACTCCACGCCTCACTAGTACTTTCTCGACATAAAGGATGGCTACAATCCCTGATTGGTGAGCATTCGAATCTGTTAGGGTTTCATGGAGCAAATTCGCTTTGATTCGTTAAAGAGAGGATTCTGAGTTCTATCATGATGTCTAATAAGATTGCATAACTATTTAGAAAATATTCCGTGTGATTCGAATTCTCGATTGTTTAGGTTCTTGTTGCAAAATCTTCACTTGAGTCACCTCGGGGTAACACCAAACTTCCTCGACGTAATCTCTGGAAAGAGTTAATCAGAAAAGAAAAGAAAACACTTAAGACTCATATGATCAAAATCAAGTGGTAAGTTTGACATTTTAATTGTAAAAACACCAAAAGTTTTAGAATGAAAACAACTCCGGTGGACTTTAAACCGCGAATGAAACGATTCTTCTTGAGTTCTTTTAGTATTTCGTTCAACTTCTCATTCTTTTCTCCTAGTTCACTTCACATTCTTTCTAATTAATTCGGTCAACGGCGAGGCTATCATCAAAAAGCCGAAAGTAACGCGACATTTATCACCTGTCAACTACGTAACTTCTAATCTATATTGATTGTAGGCTGTCTCCACTTTATCACCGCGCTATTCCAAGCCGAATCAACCTCAATCCCTCTTTTGGGTAATCACACGATAGAGTTAATTTCACTTCTCTTAATCTGCTCATCCGACGATTTGACAGGGAAGCCTCCCTTTTTATAATATCTCCTTTACTTCGCGTAAACGAACTTAGTAGCCGTGTTGACTTTTAGATTAAACATTGTCAATGAAAACATTTACGATAACGGAAACAATTGAGGTTTGTAAGACTCATGAAAATTTGAAAAATCATGGATAAAATCGAAGAGCATAACTACAAATTCAAACTTCTCAAAACAAGTATAGATAGCATTTCCGGAAACATCTTCATCGCTCGTCTTAAGTTGATGATCAAAAGGAATGAAAATTCATCTTAAAATAATAAGAAGATCGAGTAGAACATGATTCTTGTCGACGGGTACTCTTCTTCGATTGTTACTTTATTGAGCTCACGAATAGATAAACACACGCGCATAATGTCATCTTTGCTTTTATCAAAAGGATAATCATTCCTCTCGGGAACTATTTGATCGATTAAAATTCATGAAAAGAAAAATCACAACAACAAGAGTATTCTCCGTGAATCGTGGTTTCCATTCGGCGTCGATGATTCAAATATAAAAGACCCGACTACCATACAACGATTATCAAAACGCACGAGCAAAAGTACCAACATGAATCGACCGTTTCCTTTCTTCCGCCAAAGGCAATTATATTCTATCAAATAAGGATATTCAACTAGGTCGCCTTCTCCTCCCACGAATTTCGACATCGTTCACACTTAACTAATCCATTCTCAACATTGCACTACACGCTTGCGAAGGAAGAGAAAAACAATTTGGCTCGAAGGATTTCCGATTAGGTTTCTAACTCTTATAACTACCATACTTATCAATTACGAATTCATTATTACCATATTATCTTCATGTTCTTACTATGCCAATTTCATCTTAACTTTTATCGTTATGCATCAAGTAGTCAAATACTCATTCAAGAAAAACAAGTGAATCAAAGTCAAAATCACATTCACCATACTCCGTATGGTCCTTTATCCACACACATAAATAATCATCGTTATATTAGAATTTCTAATCTCTACGACTTTATATCAATATGTAACATGCATTCATTACATTAAACTTGCCAATTTAAACATGTTACTACTCAATTACTTCCTCTTATACTTCGCATGGTCTTTCAACATATATTCTACGCAAACTTAATTAGACTATGAGTCTCCAACTCTACAACCTTATATTAACACACATAATGTGCCTTCATAACATTAATCAGTCAATTAAATCACATTACTACACAACTGATTCTCATCGCCATATCTCGTATGGCCTTCTTAATACAATAATGATGCCACGGGTCTCACTACCCAATGGTCTTATACCAAATAAATACGATGCCATGGGTCTCACTACCCAATGGTCTTACACCAAATAATACGATGCCATGGGTCTCACTACCCAATGGTCTTATACCAAATAAATACGATGCCATGGGTCTCACTACCCAATGGTCTTACACTAAAATATCACAACTCAATCGCATACTTCCAATATCCATCAATCTCTCAACATAGTTTTTCTTTATAAGCGACAAATCATCTCGTAAACTTACAAATCACTTCAAAGTTTCACTTTTACGATTTCGTAATCAATTATTCAGGCAAACTTATGCTCTATCTCATTCGCATATCAACAAGCAATTACACATTAGCATACATTTCACGTTTACCATGTACTTATCATGTCTTCTTCTTTACTATCATCAAACAATGTATTAAACTCATAAACCAATCTCAAAATTTCAATTCTAACCATTCATAAAACCAGTTAGCATGCAAAGCTCATATTCTATCATACTTAGATATCAACGAGTAAAAACATAAAATAATTCACATTGCCAAATAAGGTCTCCAACCTATGGCTTCGCACTAACATACTTCCATATTTAACGGACTTAACTTGAGCTATTATAATATGTGATCATAATAACGCTGCAGTCGTTATGATGATTACTTATTATAACACCTCAAGTGAACTGCGCTAAATACTTCCATATGTCACTAGAAACCAAACTATGCACATAAGGTCAAGTCACATCTATGGTTTAAGTCTAGGTATCCGTATAATAATAAAATACCTAAATCCCTTAAACCACGGCTTTGATACCACTTGAAAGAACCCAAACTCATTTTAGGAAATAAGAGAAATTTTTGTTTTTTTTTTTTTTTGTTTTTTCCAGATTATCCCCACTGCGGCACAGTGGGGCTAAACCTGTCCACTGTGGCGCAGTGGGTACCTACTGCCCATTTTTTTTCAAAACTCCATCTTGACACTTAAAATCAACTTGTAACTTCCTAGCTCAAAACCAAACTCCATAATACCACATTTCTAAGTTCAAATAAGTTTTAGACTCGGAAATAAGCATGACAAAAGTATCCTTTGACCAAACATTCATTTTACAACCAAACGGGTCATTTTACCCAAGTTGACACATTACAAAAGACAACATTCAAAATTGGAAATTTCGGCATGACCCATTCGTAAAATCATCATCCAAACCTGTTACGGATTATGAGTTTCTCCAAAACACATTTAAACAAAATCAATACATTACAACTACAAAACGACCCATTTAAAACACCCAAAACTTGAGTCTAACACTAGACATCATAATAATTTTCCAAAAAGACATAACAAGAGTACAAGGAGCCGATGGTTCAAAGGGGTCGCTATGGGTCCTATTACCAATTCCATTATCCGCAATTAGCTAAAGCAATCAATATCCAAAAAGCATCTTTAACTTCAATCTTTACATTGCTTAACTTTCTTCCGCATCCGGGACCACCTATAAAAAGGTAAACAACTAAAAGAATAAGCCAAAGCTTAGTGAATACCATTGCATACGCTTATACATACGAAGGAGGGCAAACTTCACAAAGGACTTTCACATGTAGCCAATGGCATCGTCATACCATCACTTGCATACTCACCTTTGCGCTAACAACTCATATATGGATCCATATAAGCTAACCAATGAGACTATCGGGATTCTTAGGCCCCGGAGGTTCTTAGGCCTCAACAATACTATGCCCCATATGGGCCTGACGCCGAATCAATTACCACCCATGGATAAACTCATTTCAACATGATGTGGTCAATTGACCCAACGTATATATAATCGTATGCAAGAGTACTCACCTCCTTCGCGACAACCAAATCCATGATGACCATCTAACAATCATAATGCTTTTCACCTAGCAATAATTCACAATTTACACATATAAGGTCATCAAGCTCAATTATCTCAAACACAAGGCCAACAAGCCATACATTACTACCTTTACTAGCATTTCAATGCCCAACCCAACTTTTACAATCTTATAATAATCTTGGGTTGGTTCACATAACATGTACTTCTTATATCATTTTCAATTGGCCAAGAGTTACTTTCATATCAAAATCGTCATTTTCATATTTGACCTAGCAGACTTCAAACAAGCATAACTCAAGTTCTACTTACTCTTTTCACATGATTCCAGTGGCCAAATTTACATGACACATATACCTACCTTTTATCTTTAGTGACCAATATGTGAATTGTCCTTCAAAGGTGGCTTCTGGTCGTTTTAAAAACTAAAACTGCTGCTGTTAAACAGCTTTGACCTTACTGACTTCAAATGACCCATTCGTAAAATCATCATCCAAACCTGTTACGGATTATGAGTTTCTCCAAAACACATTTAAACAAAATCAATACATTACAACTACAAAACGACCCATTTAAAACACCCAAAACTTGAGTCTAACACTAGACATCATAATAATTTTCCAAAAAGACATAACAAGAGTACAAGGAGCCGATGGTTCAAAGGGGTCGCTATGGGTCCTATTACCAATTCCATTATCCGCAATTAGCTAAAGCAATCAATATCCAAAAAGCATCTTTAACTTCAATCTTTACATTGCTTAACTTTCTTCCGCATCCGGACCACCTATAAAAAGGTAAACAACTAAAAGAATAAGCCAAAGCTTAGTGAATACCATTGCATACGCTTATACATACGAAGGAGGGCAAACTTCACAAAGGACTTTCACATGTAGCCAATGGCATCGTCATACCATCACTTGCATACTCACCTTTGCGCTAACAACTCATATATGGATCCATATAAGCTAACCAATGAGACTATCGGGATTCTTAGGCCCCGGAGGTTCTTAGGCCTCAACAATACTATGCCCCATATGGGCCTGACGCCGAATCAATTACCACCCATGGATAAACTCATTTCAACATGATGTGGTCAATTGACCCAACGTATATATAATCGTATGCAAGAGTACTCACCTCCTTCGCGACAACCAAATCCATGATGACCATCTAACAATCATAATGCTTTTCACCTAGCAATAATTCACAATTTACACATATAAGGTCATCAAGCTCAATTATCTCAAACACAAGGCCAACAAGCCATACATTACTACCTTTACTAGCATTTCAATGCCCAACCCAACTTTTACAATCTTATAATAATCTTGGGTTGGTTCACATAACATGTACTTCTTATATCATTTTCAATTGGCCAAGAGTTACTTTCATATCAAAATCGTCATTTTCATATTTGACCTAGCAGACTTCAAACAAGCATAACTCAAGTTCTACTTACTCTTTTCACATGATTCCAGTGGCCAAATTTACATGACACATATACCTACCTTTTATCTTTAGTGACCAATATGTGAATTGTCCTTCAAAGGTGGCTTCTGGTCGTTTTAAAAACTGACACAGAATCATTTTTGCTGGAAGATCAGCATGACGCTACTGAATTCAAAAGTTCATAACTGGAGTTCTACTTCGTGTTTTTAACCCATTCCAGTGGAAAAATTTAACTAACACAATAAGCTACATTTTCTTTTTAGGACTCAACAAGTGAAAACTCTGACATGGGGGTGTTTAACTCGTTTCAAATTCAGGGACAGAATCTGTCCAGTTTCTGTTCTTACTTCCATTCATCAAAGTCTATCATGCAACCCAATTAAAACCCTAAATTTGATTAAATTACAAGAACCCTAACTTGTATTATAGGAATTTAACTCAATTCAATAAAACCCCCAATTTCCCAAATACAATTGATTGCATGAACCCTAATTCTTAAAGAAATCAAGAATTGAATTAGGTTATGAAAATTGTTACCTCAAGAACCCAAGAAATTAGACTTGAATTAAAACTTCTTCTTTCCCCCTTTCCTCTCTTGAATTCGGCCACCACCACCATACTTAAACCCTCACTTTTCAATTTCTTAATTACAAGAGAATGATGATTATTATTGTTATGCCTGATGGATGAATCTTTAGTTTGAGATTAGAAGTCCCAATTGCATGAATTGAAATTGGATTGAATATTGAAGAAGGATGGAGAAGGTAATGGAAGAAGTTGGGGTATGGGAAAATAAAGTGGGAAAGATGTGGCTGGCAACTCATACAAATGCCACGTCCCATTATAAATTTTGTGGGTAAAATACCCGCTATCCACTAAAGTTCCAACTAAATTAACCCCGCATCTAAAAATAAAATACTAGGAAATTACTTTAATGTTAAAACTATAATAAAGGTATATTTTATTTACTTTTAAAATTTCGGGATGTTACAAAATGGCGTCCTCATCATAAAAAAAAATGTTCACCGACCTCGTCTGACCGAAGATGAGATGAAAACACAAATAATGGCTGATATCAAAGAGGACACCCTTCTTCAAACTGACCTCTCTGGGGTCATGGGTTACCTACGGGAGAAAAGGCGACAATGTGAGCAAGAGGTTGAGGCAATACAAGCACCAGGTCGCAGGATCTCGAAACACGAAGAGACATATTCTTTGTTTCTGCAGGATGAGATCAGGAAGGTCAAGAGGGTGGTCGATAATGTTTTTAAGGCCGACCACACGTTGGGTGACCAATGCACTTGGGCCGAATCGTACCACGACAATTGCGGAGAAGACAAAACAACGGATGAAGTCAAATGTCCGCAACACGACAAGTGGTGGCTCGACGAAAGCGCTTACCGTGGCTTAGGGAAAATGTCAATCAAAGATGATGAAGATGAAGAGTAATCTTATCATTATTATGTATTTCGTGTTTTTTATCAAGTACTGTGTTTTTTAATTTTGTGTTGTCTTTTATTTTTTAAGTAATGTAATGTGTTTGTTTAATAATAAAATGTTTTTTTTATATTATATTTGAATGGTGTTTTGTTAATTAAAAAATATATAAAAGATTTGATGATGTGGCGAAAAAGTTCTGAAGAAGCTTGCCTTATAGGCATGGGGAGTCTTGAGGGGAGTCCTGAGGGGAGTCCTGCTGACGTGACAGTGAAGAAGCTGGAGGACTCTCCTCCTTATAAGAAAAGGCCTAAGTTGTTATAAATACTAATATCTTACGTGGCAATATAGAATACGTACGTGTAAGTTAATTCATGGTTTAATGTATTTTTTGAAATATAAGTTCTCAAATAATAATAAGGTTTTAATTTTCAAATAAGAAAGTTGCGTATTGTTTAGTTTTCAAATATGTCGATTTAGCATTTTTGAATAATACCATTTTAACGTATATACAAAACCAATGAATAAAAAATAAATTTCAATTTTTCTTTTAATGGCATATTATTCTACTTCCACTCTTACATTACACGAATGCCTAAGATGAAACTCATGACTATCGGAAAACCCTTATTAATTCACCCCCATAAATATGGGAAGAGGACTCAAACCCAGGTGGATCCTCAACTTAACCTTACGAAAGGCCAACAAAACCATTGGCAAAAAAAAAGTAAAAAATTACAACATACTATAATTATCGATTTGTGATAATGTGTTATGTGTTATTTATAAGAATGTAAGTATATTTACTTGTTATTAAAATAATTGATCAAATTGGATGAAAAATATAACATATCATGTAATCAAAATTATGTCTACATTCAAATAACTATATGATAAAAAAATCCAATATTAGAATCTTATATTATTTATATTGTAATAATGTGATTAAAATTAAAATAACTCAATTAATAAAAATAAACATAAAATGCATATGTATATATTAAATGGAGAAAGAAAATCGTATTCAACTTATATATAAGATTAAATTGGTTCATAAACGAATACCATTATAATATTTTTAATAAATATTAGGATTACGTATTTAGTTTTGAGAATAATTAAATATTCTTTACGTCTCACTTAGAAGTGAAGTATCATGTTTTGAATAATTAAAGTTTTATTTTTCAACTTTGACCTTAAATTTTTTTGTTAGTGTTATGTAATACTTAATGAAATTTATAAAAATATTGAGTTTAAATATATTTTATTAGGTATATTTATCATCAAGCATTATATAGCACAAAATAAAATATTTAAAGTCAAAATTAAAAAACAAAGACTTTGAATATTCAAAATGTGATACTTGTAAGAGAACAGATGGAGTTTTATTTTTCAACTTTGACCTTAAATTTTTTTGTTTGTGTTATGTAATACTTAATGAAATTTATATGAATAGATTGAGTTTAAGTATATTTTAGAGATTATGGCACCGGAGTGTAACCAACTATGACACAATGATTATGTAATGTAGTGACTTTTCAAAATGGCTATCTGATGTAACAACCTTTTATTTTTGTTCTTTTCATGTACCTGTTAACCTGCTATACAGGTAGCCGGTAACAAATTTAATTTTATTTTTGAAAACGTCTACGTGGCATGCTGACTTGGTAAATATATTTCATTTTTAAATAAGAAAACATTTATTTATATTTGTATCTACCAATATACACATATCAGAGGGATGTATATTCAAGGCCATACTAAAAAAAACTGGCCAAGCAAGCAGCACGATTGTATAGCAACACAGAGTTCAAACTCACAAATTATTTCAATAATCATTTCATTTTCCAAAAATACCCAGTTCAAACTCATACCCAAAATCTACTATTATAATTATTATTTTGGGGGTTAACAATTTTTTTTGATTCATAGATTCTTTCAATTTCAAGATTCCAACATATATAGTTCAAAATGGGTAAAAAGACGGATATTAGACACAGCAAGTTCCGGCAAACACCAGCAGATTCCGGAAAGCGTAGCAGATTCCGGCAACCACCACCAGATTCCGACAACCACTACCAGATTTTCTCAACCTGCAACCCACGTTGATGACTTGATTTGATGTTATAGAACCCATTCGTGTGTTTATACAAGTCTCTGCAATTTTTATGTCATGTAGGTGAGATTGCTTTAATTTGAATTTGGTTGAAATATTGAATGTGGTGTTATAGAACCAGAGAAGAAGATGATTGATGTATTGTACTCCGTAATATGTATATGTATAAATAAATAATTGTGTTAATATATTTATTTTATATATTTATAAATAAATATAGTCCACGTAGGCATTAAAGGCTGACTTGGCAAGTGACGTGGCGTGACATGGCATTTACCGGTTACAACTTGGATGTTACCCGGTAACATACATGAAAAGAACAAAAATAAAAGGTTGTTACATCAGATAGCCATTTTGAAAGGTTACTACATTACATAACCATTTGGTCATAGTTGGTTACACTCCGGTGCCATAATCCCTATATTTTATTAGGTATATTTATCATCAAGCATTATATAACACAAAATAAAATATTTAGAGTCAAAATTAAAAAACAAAGACTTTGAATATTTAAAATGTAATACTTGTACGAGGACAGATGGAGCAATAGGTTTGTTTAGTTGATAAAGATAAAATTAAAAAATAAAATTTGATAGCATATATTTATTTGGAAATAATGATATTTTCTATAATTATATTAAAAGCAGGAAAATTAATCTATTAAGATTGGAAACTACATTTATTAACTTATGGGATTAAAATTAAAAAACAAAATTTGATAGCATATATTTATTTGGAAATAATGATATTTTCTATAATTATATTAAAAGCAGGAAAATTAATCTATTAAGATTGGAAACTACATTTATTAACTTATGGGATTAAAATTAAAAAACAACAACACAATTGGTGATAGCATATATTTATTTGGAAATAATGATATTTTCTATAATTATATTAAAAGCAGGAAAATTAATCTATTAAGATTGGAAACTACATTTATTAACTTATGGGATTAAAATTAAAAAACAAAACTTTGAATATTTAAAATGTAATACTTGTACGAGGACAGATGGAGCAATAGGTTTGTTTAGTTGATAAAGATAAAATTAAAAAATAAAATTTGATAGCATATATTTATTTGGAAATAATGATATTTTCTATAATTATATTAAAAGCAGGAAAATTAATCTATTAAGATTGGAAACTACATTTATTAACTTATGGGATTAAAATTAAAAAACAAAATTTGATAGCATATATTTATTTGGAAATAATGATATTTTCTATAATTATATTAAAAGCAGGAAAATTAATCTATTAAGATTGGAAACTACATTTATTAACTTATGGGATTAAAATTAAAAAACAACAACACAATTGGTGATAGCATATATTTATTTGGAAATAATGATATTTTCTATAATTATATTAAAAGCAGGAAAATTAATCTATTAAGATTGGAAACTACATTTATTAACTTATGGGATTAAAATTAAAAAACAAAATTTGATAGCATATATTTATTTGGAAATAATGATATTTTCTATAATTATATTAAAAGCAGGAAAATTAATCTATTAAGATTGGAAACTACATTTATTAACTTATGGGATTAAAATTAAAAAACAACAACACAATTGGTGATAGCATATATTTATTTGGAAATAATGATATTTTCTATAATTATATTAAAAGCAGGAAAATTAATCTATTAAGATTGGAAACTACATTTATTAACTTATGGGATTAAAATTAAAAAACAAAATTTGATAGCATATATTTATTTGGAAATAATGATATTTTCTATAATTATATTAAAAGCAGGAAAATTAATCTATTAAGATTGGAAACTACATTTATTAACTTATGGGATTAAAATTAAAAAATAAAATTTGATAGCATATATTTATTTGGAAATAATGATATTTTCTATAATTATATTAAAAGCAGGAAAATTAATCTATTAAGATTGGAAACTACATTTATTAACTTATGGGATTAAAATTAAAAAACAACAACACAATTGGTCCGATGGTTTGGCAGCCTTTGGTTTATGCGTGTGGTTGTTGGATCAAATCCTAGTTTGCGTATTTTTTATTTTTTATATTTAAACTGTGAGATGTCCAACGTATCTAGATATGGCAGGTGAGTAGGCAATATATATATGGTACGCTAATATGGTTCTAATGCAAAGGATGAGCAGGAGAACAATGGCATAAAATCAACTTTGATTGAAGAAGATATTAACTCGAATATTGAAATTATTGGTGGGCAACCGATGCAGTCCATTGACAGTCCAATGTCGGGGAAAGAGAACAAGGGTAGAAACCCTAAAAAAAGTAGTAGCACTAGTAATCTTGGTAAGAAGACTGTAACCGTAGGCGATGGTGCTGAATTCATCAATAAAACTCATAGTGGTGCAGCAACGGTACAACAGATTATTGAGGAAAGTGTGAATGACAAGGATGCAGGCGTTGAACCGCAAGTCTCCATACCTGCAAATCCTAATGTGGTACAGATGGAAGGGGATATGGGGATTGGTCAAAATCAGAAAGTTGGTCGTGGGCCAACATTTTCTTTTCCTACAGTGCAGCCACCTACTATTGTTGAAGAGGTTGTTATAACACAGCAACATGAGCCCGTTAAGGTTGTCACTGACAAAAGTATTATGTTGGATGGTGATGAGCAGAAAGATGCAGGTTGCCAACCCAAAACTGTTCCAACTTCTTATGCTTCTAAAGTTAAAGGCATGGCGAATAAAAAACAGGTAAACTTTCGTATTCTTGAGGCTACTGAAAAATTCGATGATGTTGATGTAGTTCTCCCTAGAGAATCTGTGAGGGTGGTCCAAAGTAGGTTTGCAAATACCCTTTTTGGTTATTTCCTGGGTCAACGCCTTGCGTTCCCTGTGGTAGAAAACTTCGTAAAAAACAATTGGAAGAAATATGGGCTCCAGCGTGTCATGATGAACTCAAATGGTTATTTTTTCTTCAAATTTGCTACCACAGATGGAATGCAAAGTGTTTTTGAGGGTGGTCCATGGTTGATTAGAAATATGCCTATCTTTCTTAATTTGTGGACACCTACAACTCTACTAAAGAAAGAGGATATTAAGAATGTCTCGGTTTGGGTTAAGATTCACAATGTCCCTATGGCTGCCTATACGGATGATGGTTTGAGTATGTTAGCTACTAAATTGGGATCTCCTAAACAACTTGATTCTTACACAACGACAATGTGTACGGATTCATGGGGTCGTAATAGCTATGCTATAGCCTTAATTGAGTTGTCGGCTGAAAAAGAATTTAAGGAGGTGTTAACATTGGCTATTCCTAACATGGAAGGGGATGGATATGTTAAAGAGGTTATGCAAGTTGAGTATGAGTGGAAGCCACCGCGTTGTAGTTCTTGCAATGTCTTTGGTCATGAAGGGACACAATGCCCCAAGGCTGTTAAACAAGTGCAAAAAAATAAACAACCTATGGACACGGATGGTTTCCAGGAGGTAAAAAAGAAAAACAAGTTGAACCACCAACAGGGGTTCCATCTCAATAAACAAAAACAAAAACTAATGTATCGCCCTGTTAGTAAACCAAGCTCTCAGGCGGGTGGAGTATCGAGTTCAAAACAACCAGCTGTATCGCAGAATCGTTATGTATTGCTGAATGATTATGGGGTCTCAACCAATGATTCCCTTCTTGAACCGGTCGCGGAGAATGCAAAGAAAAAACAGCCAACTTCATATGAGATACCCAAAGGTAATGATGTTGTTCCGATTCTGATGTGGAGGAAATTTACAATGAAGCTGAGCAGTTTATGGGCAGTGGAACGCAGCCAAAGGAAAATTCTGAAGGGGCAAGCACTCCTACTAATGGAGTTTCCAATGAGTAGTATAGCAGCTTGGAACATTAGGGGGTTGAACCGCCCTCTTAAACAAAATGAGGTTCGTCGGGTGGTTTCTGAAAATCACTTAAACGTATGTGCTATTTTGGAGTCTCATATGGATGTCTCAAAGTTTTTCAATACTTGTAAGATGATTTGTCGTAGCTGGGATTGGACGTCTAATGGTTCCATCTGTAATAAAGGTACCAGGATTATTGTTGGATGGAACTCGGACTTGGTTAGTGTTATGGTGTTGGCACAATCATATCAGGTTATTCATACCCAGATAGTTTACAAAGCTGACAAGAAATCCTTATTTTGCTCATTTGTTTATGCGGATAATTACTATAAGAATCGGAGGGAACTATGGCTTAACTTGGGTGCTCATAAACAGTTTGTTCGTGGAAAACCATGGATCATTCTTGGCGATTTTAATTCCTCTTTAAATTTGGAGGATAGCTATTTGGGATCTTCAACAATTCACATAGGTATGCGTGAATTTAAAGAATGTGTGGAGGAGATTGAAGTTATGGATATAAACCGTACTGGATTGCACTACACTTGGAATCAGAAACCGAAAAAAGGCATTGGAATCCTAAAGAAGATTGATAGGGTGATGGGTAATGTTCACTTTATTGATGAATTCCCAGCTGCCCACGCAATATTTCAGCCTTATAGGGTCTCTGATCATTCTCCATGTGTTGTGAAAATGCCATCAATAACAAGAGAGCGACCTAAGCCTTTCAAGTTTGCCAATTTCCTAGTAAAAAAAGTTGGATTTCAAGATGTAGTCGCCACAGGCTGGACCAAACAGATTGACGGCAATAAAATGTTTCAAGTTGTCAAGAAATTAAGGGAGCTCAAATCTCCTTTAAGAAAGCTATTATTTTCCCAAGGTAATCTACATGCTCGTGTTACATCACTTAGAAACGACTTGGATTCTGCTCAGAAAGCCATTGATGTTGATCCATCTAATACGTCCTTGAGAGAGAATGAAGCAAAATGTATAAAAGCCTATGAGGAAGCTGTTTTGGATGAGGAATGTTTCTTAAAGCAGAAGTCGAAGATTGACTGGTTACAAGTAGGTGACACCAACTCTAAGTACTTTCATAATGCGGTCAAATGCAAAAATCACAGGAGCAGGGTTGAAAGAATTAAGGATATGGCTGGTGTTGTTCATGAAGGTGGGGGGGTTATAACTGCTATAACGACACACTATGAGAAGTTCTTGGGTGAAGCTGATGTTGTTGATTTAAACGGATTGGATGGGATATTCACTAGATCATTAGATGTGCGAAAGGCAAATAGGATGATCAGGGAGGTGACACATGAAGAGATAAAAGATGTTATGTTCTCTATAGGTGACAATAAAGCTCCTGGGCCGGATGGCTACTCTTCTTTATTCTTCAAGCACTCGTGGGAGACTATTGGTAACGAGGTAAGCGATGCAATTAAAGATTCTTTTATTCATGGTAGGCTGCTAAGAGAGCTGAATCACACCATAATAGCTCTTCTCCCTAAAGTTGGCACTCCGTTTGCGGTTACCGACTATAGACCGATATCTTGTTGCAATGTAATTTACAAATGCATTAGTAAAATCATTACTAACCGTATGAAGGAGGGTCTTGATGATTTGGTCAGTCAAAACCAGTCGGCTTTTATTCCAGGTAGAAAAATCTCAGATAATATTCTCCTTACGCAAGAATTAATGCATAATTACCATAGAGAATTTGGGACGCCTCGATGTGCTTTTAAAATTGATATTCAAAAAGCATACGATACTGTCGATTGGCAATTTTTGAGGAGAGTACTCACTGGTTTTGGATTTCATGGTACTATGGTCTCTTGGATTATGTCATGTGTTACTAGTGCTTCATTCTCTGTGTGTATCAATGGTAACTTACATGGATATTTTAAAGGTAAGCGAGGGCTCAGACAGGGGGATCCCATGTCACCGTATCTCTTCACATTAGTAATGGAAGTACTAACTCTTTTAATGCAGAAGGCCATCGCCAAAAACAAGGATTTCAGGTATCACAATAAATGTAATAAACTCCAACTAGTTAATCTGTGTTTTGCAGATGACTTGTTCCTTTTTGCCAGGGGTGATGCCAAATCAGCCATGGTGGTCATGGAGGTGCTTAAAGTTTTTAAAGAAGCTTCTGGTCTAGCGCCTAGTCTATCGAAGAGTATGGCTTATTTTTGTAATGTACCCAATCATGTCAAGAACGTTATCCTCAACATTCTGCCCTTTGATGAAGGTAAACTGCCGGTAAGGTATTTGGGTGTCCCTCTTATATCCACAAAATTGATATACAAGGATTGCAAAATACTTGTAGAGAATATGGAGAAAAGGATCTCGGACTGGCGCAACAAGTCACTTTCTTTTGCAGGACGATTACAATTGATTAACTCGGTTTTATCTTCTATGCACATATACTGGTCGTCTGTCTTTGTGTTACCTGCTCGTATTATTAAGGAACTTGAGCAAAAGATGCGAGTTTTTCTTTGGTCCAAAGGTCCTATAAAAATAGGCAAGGCCAAGGTAGCTTGGAAGGATGTTTGTGTACCAAAGTATGAGGGGGGTCTCGGTATTCGGCGGATAAAAGAAATGAACAACTCTCTTATGGCGTCCCATATTTGGAGTATAGTGAACAAAAGAAAGTCATTGTGGGTCGACTGGGTCTATGCCCATAAACTCAAGGGTCGGTCTTTTTGGGATTTCCCTGCCCAAGCTGGTGTTAGTTGGGGTTGGCGGAAATTAATACAACTTAGGAATTCCATACGACCCCATATATGGTCTAAGCTTGGTGATGGTTGTGACACTTCTTTGTGGTTCGACTTATGGGATAATCAATGTCCTTTAGCTGGATTTATCTCACCTAGAGCCATAGCAGATGCTTCATTTTCCCTAAATAGTAAGGTTGCTGATGGGGTGGATAATAATGAGTGGAAATGGCCGATTGCCTGGTATGATTTATTCCCGGTCCTTATTCATATTCGTCCTCCATTGCTGATCTCAAACAGAAGTGATACTCTTATATGGAAAGACAACAACAACAATAGCATCCCCTTTTCGGCTTTGGCAGTGTGGGACACTATCCGCTCCAGAGGTGCTTCTGTTGAGTGGGTGTCGACTGTATGGTTCCCTGAATGCATCCCGAGACATGCTTTTAATATGTGGCTCATCCAAAGGGGAAAGCTTAAGACGCAAGATAAGTTGCAAAGTTGGGATGTGGGGGGTCCAACTAACCTTAATTTAATGTGTTGTTCTTTGTGTCAAACAGGTACTGATTCGCATGACCACCTGTTTTTTGAATGTAAATATTCCGAGCTCGTGTGGTCTTATGTTAGAGGAAGAGTGGATATTCATCAACCATCCACCAAATGGAGAGACATAATGGCATGGTTACTACCTATCTCTAAAAGGAAAACTGTAGAAAGCATCGTTGGCAGATTATGCGTAGCGGCTGCAGCTTATTTTGTATGGCAAGAGAGAAATAATCGAATGTTTACAAACTCTGTTAGAAGCTACGCCCAGCTAGGAGATATTGTCATCAGGACGGTACGTTATAGACTTGCTACTGTTAAGTTCAAAAATAATTTGCACGTAGCTAGATTGATGGAAAAATGGGAATTGCCTAAGGTACATGATCAACATAGTATAGACTCATGAAGATGGCTGGAGAATATATAATTGTAGTTTACAGATGGCTGCTGAAGAGACTTAGTTACATCATATCAAGATCGCCTTTCTTTGTTTTTTAAATTGTTGATCATGGATGTAATTGGTTATTATTGTTTGCTAATTGGCGTGTTTCACATATATATGGCTGTCATATATATGAAAAGAATGTGACATATGGTCACATACATGTACTCTAAAGTTTTTGGTGTTATATAAAATCATCGGGGTTCCCATTACCCAAAAAAAGTCAAATATCTATCTGTGATTAAGAATTTAAGATATCTACAATTTATTTCTACATGATTTAAGATTGCTCCACACATTAAATAATTTTGCTACACTTTGATGTATATATATATGTGCATGTCGAATACATGTACTCCGTAATTGTGCCTAAAGACCAAAACAGAAAGAAGATCATATCGAAGTACACATTAATTAGACAAAATGTATGATATATCAAAAGTTCACATCAATCGTTGCCATTTATTTTAACTATTCTAATTTGTATTATATACTATATATAACGCTTGATAGAAATACTAATGTAAAAACATTATAACACGATTCATTCATATATATTTTACGGTATCATATAAGAGTAAAGTGATTATGTGGTATCATTTACTTAAGTTTAGGTATAAAATTCCACATACTAAATTTTTAGAGTATATTTATTGTATAATTGATTAAATGATTCGGCTTTCACAGTTTTTATAGATTAAAATATTAATATATGAGGTTTACACTTAAGCTTAAAAACATGACAGACACATATTCGATCTCATTCCTCATTATATAACACATAAAATGATTAGCTCAAATTTGGATAAAAAAATACTCCAAAAAGTTAAGCAGCGAATTTTAATTTAGTTTTGACGGAGAGAGTATATAGTAAGCTTAATGAATTTTAGCTTCAAACTAAACGTTAATAAGAATTTATGGTAAAACTAAAACTAAATTTTTGTTTTAAAGGCAGATGATAACTGGCAAATCTTGGAATATAAAACTAAATATCATTATTCACGAGTACGCAACGGAAGCAAATCAAACCATGTAATCAAATAATTAACCTTGAAATATGATTAAGGAATACCTCTTAATGTAGATGATAAAGTAAAGAAACTTTAAAAGGATTTGAAGTAAATCCCTCTACGATTTCACACACGATCCACAGATATAGGTGTGCTAGCACTTGATCACGAACCGAGCAACCTTTGGCTTGATCTCTTCTTCAAAACCGAAAACCAAAAACCCCAAAGGGTTTTCCTTGTTTTGGCCGTCCAAAAGAAGAGAGGAGGAGATGAGAGGTTTAGGAGTTATAATTCTCTTTTAATTTGTAGTTGTTAAAAAAACCCATTAGACTACCTTTAGTATTTATAGGTAGAATCAAACTTGGCCATCAAGTTTAGGGTTTCACTAGGAAACCTAGTAGGGAGGTCGGCCCCCTATGGGCTTTTCTAGAACCTTCCCTAATCGTTTTAATTACAATTATCTCCTTACTTTAACGACCGTTAGCTAGTAACCGTTAAATATTAACGACCGTTCGTTAACTTATTCGTGATCCATATTAATTATAAATCAATTAATATTAACTATATTTGAATCGAGACGTGTGACCCCGTAGGCTCAAATCATTTCCGGACATACGTTCATTTTACGTGATCACATACTAACAGCTCCCACTTGAGCTCGTAACAAATGAAGGTAATAACATTGGTTAACGTCTAGCAACACGCCAATGCTCCCAGAAATATTTAAGTATAGTTTCTTAAAGTATATTTAAATGGTTGAGGCATTTATTATCCCTTTGTTCAGATACCGTGTTAAACATGAATATGGATCAATGTCATTTCATGATTTAACGATTCTGTTTCTCATTTCATCACTACTTAAGATTACCAAACATAATCCAGACACATCTGGATTCATTTGGACATGGCCATGTAAACATCTTAAATAGTCCCAATGAGGGGCCCAATGGTATCATTCTGCAACTATTAGTTGGAAGAACAAATTGTAACACCCCAAGCCAAGGCTCAGGATATCACGGAAATCATATAGCACAAGGTGGGATTAATGTAGAACATGAACTAAATGCAAATAAAGGATTCAGTGAATCCATACAATAAGATAAACAAGTACCAAAATACATAAGGAGCAAGTAACCAATGAAGTTAACAAATGAACATCAAAAGAAGGCTAACGGTCCTAAGTACAATGCAAAAGAAGGCAAATGGATCCTTGATCCATATAAGTCAAGTCCGGGTTCATCAGCAAGCAAACAATCAAACTCCACGTCCTGGATTAACCTGATTACCTGAAAAGTGTACTAAGCATAGTCAACACAAGGTTGGTGAGTTCGTAGTAATGGATCACAAGGAACCATCGTCAGCAATCACAATATGCATAAGGAAGAGTAAGTAATGTCTTACAAGTAGCCTTTATAAGGCACAAAGTCAAGCAAATAGGTAAACCGATAGTAATCTCGTCACATAACAAGCCAATAGTGTATCAACAAGAATGAGGGATGCGTGTCACGATTATGCATAAGTAATACCAACATCAATGAGTATGCGAAGCAATAAGGATGCATAAAGTATATGTGAATGCGGCATGATCAAACAATGCATGAGTGTATATCATGTGTCTCTCAACAATCACCAAAAGTGTACCAGTTCCCCGGGGAGCGAACGACCTCGCACACGTTTCCCATACAAAAGGGGTGCGTACGTTCCCGCTCACGTTTCCCATAGTTTGGGGGGTGCGTGTGAACTCAGTCACATATGCAACGATACCCGCCTGTCATAGCAATGACACAGGCTGCATCTCAAAATCATCGGCGTATATATGTCTATATACCCGGATGTCATGTCACCAACATCTCACAGGATAAGTGTATACATCTATACACTAGGATGTTTGAGTCCTCAACCGAGGGATTATGTACTATGTATGCATGCTTACAATCAATCGAAAATGCATCAATCATAACTCAACAATCACAATACGATGAACATGAACCGACAATCAATATTCGACAAACAGGAGCCAACAATCAATATCAACACCAATTCTATACGTACATACACTTAAGAGGATTCTACTTTCTTCGAGTCCCAGATGCTTATATATAGGGTCACCCGCAGCCTTCCCACCACATCTAAAACCCATTGAAGGCATAACCGACTTCCATGTATGTACGTCTATCCTAATATTAATGGAATACTTAACCAAACATAAGCCAAGTCAACCAAACAAAATGAACCGTCACCTCAATCCAACAATCTAAACAAACAATCAATTAATCTACAAATGTAAGTAAACACGTCAAACCTACACTTTCCAGCCCGAATCTCAAGCGAGTAGGGAACTACGAAACTCACCTGATCGGCAAAGAAGTTAAGTTTGATACAAAGTCAAGTTACTGTCGTTCAATGATCACTTCACGTCCAACACCTAAATATCGATCATATACATTCATATCAATACACATAAACACATATACGTAGTTATTAAATTATTCGGCAAAACCCTAATTAGGTTTCCAAAGTGATTCTCGACATATGGTGACTTCTAGTACTCTTAATCATTGTTAAATAAGTTAAGAAGTGATTTTGATCGAAGCCCGATACGTTATTAGGGTTCTGGAAGTCAACTAGGTCAAACAAGAAAATCAGAAAATTACAACTGGCGTAAGCTACGCCCCTATGGGCCGTAGCTTACGCCCATACAAAGTTCTAGAGCAAGGGGGCGTAAACAGAAGCAATTTGGCGTAATGAAAATGGAGAGCACCGTAAGGTACGCCCACATTTGGCGTAAGGTACGCCCAAAGAAAATATAACTGGCGGAACTTACGCCCCATAGGGCCGTAGGTTACGCCCCTTACTGGGCAGCAATACGACCAGGAGCATTTTATGCAGAAAAACAAGAACCCAAAACCCTAAATCGCATTGCAAGATTAAAGGACTCATTTTGATGTTACATTTGACCTTCAAACACCTAAATACACTTGCCCAAACCCATATTTCCATCCATAACATCATCAAATTCTCCAAATCGATCAAACCCTAATTAAACCCTAATTAACCCAAAACTCATTTTAAGGCGATTTGTAACACCCGCCATTTTGACCGGTCAACACTAGCAAACTCGTAAAACAGAAATTAGTTAAATTAAAGTAAATAAACTTGTGTAATGAAAAGGTAAGCATGTGAATAGTTATTAGAAACGTAATTTTAAAATATGTTTGATTGTGTCGACAAGATATTTGGATGAGTCTCGGATTAAAAGTTTTAACTAAACGAATCATTGCTCGGGAGAGGCCGAAGATAATTGCGAGAGTGCTAGTGGGGAACAAAACCCTCCCTCCCTCCTTTCTTCCCCTCATTTCTCACACTCTCTTCTCTCTCTACTCCCTCTTTCTCTCTTCCTTCTCTCTATAATCCAAGAACACCCTCATCCTCACCTTCTCCCTCTTTTCTTCTTTAAATTCGGATCTAAGGCTAAGAGTAACTTCAAAAATGTAAGAAATTAGTTAAACAATAATCCTTCCCCTTCAAAACTTCAAGATTTTTGGTTTGAGAAAGTGTTCTTCATCCTCAAGAGCTCTAAAAACGGATTTCGAGCTTCGGGACGAATTGGTAAGTGATCTTTAGCTCAAAATGTTCCCTTTAACTAGTAGAATACTTCCTTGTTATAGATCTAAGCGATTTGTGCTCGATTCGAGTGTAAAATGGTTGTTTTTGCTTAAAAACGGGTTTTGGATTAGATCTTGAGATTTAGGAAGTGGGTTTTGTTTAAGAGTTGATTTTTACACTTGTTTATACTTGAAATATGTTGTGTTAAAGTTAGAAGCTTTGATTTTGACGTTTGGTGGGTCGATTTGAGGTCTAAAACGCGTATTTTCTGCATTCTGAAGCTTATCGCGCCGCGAGGCTTGCATGTCGCGCCGCGAGTTTTGCATAAACTTGGGAAATCCCGTTCAGGTCAAAATATCGCGCCGCGATACCAAAATATCGCGCCGCGAGGTCAATATATCGCGCCGTGAAGTCAAAATCTCGCGCCGCGATTTACTGCAGGAAAGTCATTTTTCAAACGTCAATAACTTTTAAACCGTAAGTCCGTTTTTGACGATTCAAGCGGCCACGGATGCGTAAATGAGTATACTTTCTAATGGTATAGGCCACTGAGTCCAAAACATAATTTGATCATACAAAAAGTTTTGATTAAGCAACAGTGGTCATGTCCTGACTAGTCATTGTGAAACAAAACGTAATGATTCCGCCTCGGTTGGATCAAAGCCTTATAAAATGGACATAATAAAGCTTTTATGGTAATATTAGGTCAATATTGATAGGACCTCACCTCTTGATATGCTTTAGGATTAATGTGATACGTGTATGATATGTTTCAGCTATCGAGGACGTCGATACTACTTCCTATCACCTTTGGCTTGTCATTGCTTGTCACAGGTGAGTTTCGTATCTCCCTACTCGCTTGAGATTCGGGCTGAAAAGTGTAAACCTGGCGTGTTTACTTGCATTTATTGATTGATTGATTGATTGTTTTGGTTGTTGGATTGATGTGATGGTTCCTTTCGTTTGATTGGTTAAATTGGTTTGAGTATTGAATTGTTGAGACGATTATCATGCTTGAATGACTTAGTTTATATTTGTTAAGTATCTAGTAATATTAGGATAGACGTACATACATGAAAGTCGGTTATGCCTTCATCGGGTTTTAGATGTGGTGGGAAGGCTGCGGGTGACCCTATATATAAGCATCTGGGACTCGAAGGAAGTAGAATCCTCTGAAGTATATGTACGTATAGTTGGTTTGAATTGTGGTTGTGGCTTATGTTTGTCGGATGTTGATTATTAGTTTATGGTTCATCATATGTTGATTGACTTGGTTTAAGTTTTGGTTAAGTATTAATGGCTGATGTTGATGAATGGTGATTATCGGTTTATGATTGACGATTATTGATTGATGGCTCAGGATTGACGAATATTGATTATTGATTTATATTCATCGTATATCGATCGTTGGATTGTGATTTATGCACTTACATTCGATTGTAAGCATTGCATACTCTATTGTTGGACCCTCGGCAGGGGATTTGCCGGCATCCTGGTGCATAGATGTATGCACCCATTTTGGATGTAGTCATGACCCCGAGTATATAGACATATATAACTCGATGTTTTGAGATACAGCCTTGTTCATTGCGATGACAGAAGGGTATCGTTGCATTGGTGACCGGCGTTCACGCATAGGATAGGCATGTCGACTTATTCATGCATTTGGCATTGCATCGCTTCATATATCATTTGTGCATTCTCATTACACATTGTTGTCTTGTGAAATCTTGTTGTTGGACGATATTGTATTGCTTAGAGGCTCGCTGTAAGTCATGCCTAGCCTCTACTCGTTTATTGTGCTTATTGTCGTTGGTTCTTTATGAACCATCGCTACGAACTCACCAACCTTGTGTTGACTATGCTTAGTACACTTTTCAGGTATCCAAGTTATTCCAAGGCATGGAGTTTGACTGATTTGTTTAGCTTGCTGTTGAACCCGGACTTGGACTATATGGATCAAGGATCCATCTGCCTTCTTTGCATTGTACTTAGAACCGTTAGCCATCTTTTGATGTTCTGTTGTAATCTTTGATGATGACTTGTTCTTTATGTATTTTGATTCTTGCTTATCGTTCTGTATGGATTCACTGAATCCTTTATTTGCATTTAGTTCATGTCCTACATTAATTCCACCTTGTGCTATATGATTTCCGTGATATTCTGAGCCTTGGCTTGGGGTGTTACAGAATGGTGGCCCATGCGTGGTCGTAGAGAATTAGGCGGTTTGACCTAGACTACGGCTTAAGTTAAAACTCTTCATATAGCATGCATGGTTAGGAAATTTGTGTGCAACGTGAATTATGTGAACCCTAGAAAGTGTATATTGTGAGTTCGTAGTTAAAACCACTTATGTGATGACTTGAGTTTAATGTGATAAATGTGGATTGAGTACAATGTGGTTAATGTGTTCATTGATTGAAGTTGATTGTCGTTGATATGGATTTCTACTATTGATTGGTGCTAGTTTGATGATTTAGAGCAAAATGAAGTTATGTTATTAACTTAGTATAATATTGTGGCAACCCTAAAAGAACCCGATCAGCTCTTTTATGGTCACCCAATATTATAACAAGTTAATAACATCATGGATTGCGCATGCATGGCTTAGAGTATAATAAGGAACCGATATGCTTAATGGAAGTTGATTAGGTGGAGGGTTAGCCGTTGGTACACCCTGTATACATACCCGGTCGATAACTAGAGAGCATATCAAATTCGGATTATACTTTAAACCACTCGTGTTAGTTGACTTGTTTTAGTTGCTTGTAATGAGACGTGTTGAATACGAGTATTTGGTTTTGATGATGGTTAACTGTTGTGAACTTGGCACGAGAACATGATAGATAACAATTACTTGAGAACTTTGACATGCTGTCCTTAGTGTAGTGATATGAAACACGTATGGTATGTTGGTATGATAACATGATATATGACAGTTAATTGAGAATATTTATGTGTTGGCCTTAGTAAAAGACATTGAACATGTGTAGTGTGTCGGTGTTAAAACACTAACTAATAATGCGGCTAACATGAGAGAAACTGTGAAGCTAACCCCCGGGTCATAAACTCTAGGGCTATTGCTATGGTTGGAAATTTGATGATGGAATGACATGTTGTTTCGTATGATTGAGTAACATGTATGTTATGCATGTGTGATGTGTATGTATGTATGTCCCGTAGTGGTCATGTTGATGTTTTAAATATTTTAGGTGCAATTTGAATCGTTTAGTTGCTGAGGAATTTAGTGTTGATTTGTCTAGACATCCATGATTTGGACTAAGGTTGACATTATGGTGAACAATGCGGATGTTTTGTTCAATAGTATGTGAACTTGAACATACATGAGACCTTGTTAAACTTAGTTGTATGCAGGATATAAGATAGTTAGTGATGCATGCGTAAAATTTATTAGTTGACGGAGAATTATATGAATGGATTTAACACACTAGTTGTATTGCATGAGTATGAGAAACTATGTTGTTAAACATGATTTTATGCATGATGGAATGGAAATAGATGATGCATGTGTAGGTGTGTTAATCAACGAACGCTTTCATGAAAGGATTAGTGCACTAGTTTGATAGTTTGGCATGTATAAATTATGTTGTGAGGCTAAATTGTATACATGAGATAAGCGAATACGGTGATGCATGTATAAATATGAAATCGATGGATAATTAGATAAATAAAAACGGTAGACATGTTATATAGATTGAGTATGCCCAAAACTTTATTTCTTAATCTAGTTATAAAAACGAATCGATAATGATTGATAAATCATGCATAGTTGTATTTAACGTATGAGAAACCGTAAGTATGACTTGGTTTGTGGGATTAGTTGATAGAACATACAAGAAACTTACCTTCTAACTTGATTATGCGGATGAATTGTTAGAATATGCGGTAAAACAAATATGGTTGTCATGATATTCTAATGATTGAATATGCTTAAACTTTGTTGCCTAACTAATTGGAGTGAAATAAATCGTTAGGACTTGGTAATACATGCGTGAAGATTTTGGTAAGCTAAATTCGTCCTATAATCTTCATTTCATGTTTATTTACATATTCCTAGTTGATTTCAAGTGAATTCGGGTCACAAATCGGGTAAAAATGCGAATTAGGGTTTTGTGGATCAAATTAGGTTAAAAATGATTTTTGGCGATTAATTGATGATTTGAAATGGATTTGTGAAGTGGGTTGTGCTTATTTATGTTCAATTACGCTTAACTATGTTTGAAAATGATTTACAAACCTTGCTTGGTCGAATTGGAAGTCAAATTTGTGTTTTGGGTTGTCAAAAAAAAAAAAATCGTGTTTGATGCTGGTTTGGCTGCTGATCTGCTGCAGTCGCGCCGCGAGTCACCACCATCGCGCCGCGAGTTTTGGTGGTCGAGCAAGAAATTCGTTCAGGTCTTTTTCTCGCGCCGCGACTTTAGTCCCTCGCGCCGCGATGATTTGTCCATCTCGCGCCGCGATCCAAGAAACTCGCGCCGCGAGTTTGTGTAGTTTTCGCGCCAGATTTTTGAACGTGCATAACTTTTGATCCGCAAGTCCGATCGAGTCATATGACCTATCGTTGGAATCGTGTGAGAGTATATTTTCTCATGGTATAGCCCTTTTGGCCTACTATATAGAATACATGACTTAGTTGGTAACATATAAATTGTAAGTATAGTTGTATTATGATCTTGAGGACCTCGTGGTATTATACTCCTCTAATATTAAACCTTAGGACAGTGCTTGAATTAACTAAGGTGACATGACAATAATCGAACGGTAATGAAAGCGACCATTGTGTAAATAACGAGGGCGGCATCGAGACTTAAACGATTTACGTTGAGCATCTATGCAACTATAAACTTTACTATGCGTGGGAAGGAATGACCTGGGCTAGACTAACCATAAATTTGAACAAATAAATTGAAATCTAAAAGTCTACCCAACACGTAAAATTGCGCAAAACACGAACGTCGCAGGAATGGAATTGAAGTGTAAACGATATTGAGTGGTACATATACACGAATCCGATTGGTGAAAGTTGATCTAATTGAACGCCTAGCTTAACGCGGAACCGAGAGTTCATAAGCATGAGAACTAGGTGCCAAGGGAGTGCCATAGTGCGAATCACACGTAGGATGTACGAAGCTCGAGTTCTTATAGTGTGCAATTCTCAAATTTTCTCGAACTTAAACGGATTGTTAGATCGTTGTCTATCGCACGAATGAGGTGCCGTCAGGATTGGATGTCGTGAACACAAACCCTCCCATTGTCAGACAGATGGCCAGAAGTGGGAGCAAACACGTAATTTCAACGAATGAGCCGCCGATCAACGGGTGAAACACGTCACGAGTGCGCTGACTATAAGTCAAATCGCCATAATAAGTGTTACCTGTTTATAAATAATTGCACTTAATGTTAACCGTGATGTATATAATAATAATAAATAATAAATTACTGGAAGTTGGCAATAAACTCGTTTGAAAAAAAAAAAAAAAAAAAAAAAAAAAGATGATGATGTAATTATAACCCGGAGATTGATGAATCATGACAAAAGATTTAACACTTGGTATGAAGGATACGTACGCCGTCACCCTATTTTAAATAACCTAATGAGTTATAAACTGAAAACTTATTACGTAATACGGCTCCTATAATCCCTAGTGAATACTAACAAGAGAAGACATAAACATTTGAGTCATACAAGATTGGATTAATAAAGTAAGTTCGGATTGAAGGAGAATTCTTTTAACTGGGGAATTCCCCAAGGAGTCAAAGTAAGATCTTGGTCTGAGGAGGTTCTCTACTAACTGGGGAATCAACCATGGCGTGCGTGAGGAGAAATGATTTGGAGTGAACGACATGTGAGTGGAATCTTAGACTCCACGTGATAGAAAACGGGAGCACATATTACAATGATTAGGCGATCTTTGGACGTTGCATGTAGTACTTGCTGTATTCCTTAATTGTTCTGATGGAAATTTGGGATGAGTTTCCGTTTTGGTTCTTGATACCTCCGTAGGATTGGTGTCCCGTGGCGACTTGTGAGTTGGTGATCAATGTGGTTGTAATCCTGGGAATTGACGAGTTGGGATACATCGAAGGAAGTTAAACCTTGTCGAGAGCGAGAATCGTTGTAATTTCGAGGACGAAATTCTTTTAACTGGGGAATAATGTAACACCCGCCATTTTGACCGGTCAACACTAGCAAACTCGTAAAACAGAAATTAGTTAAATTAAAGTAAATAAACTTGTGTAATGAAAAGGTAAGCATGTGAATAGTTATTAGAAACGTAATTTTAAAATATGTTTGATTGTGTCGACAAGATATTTGGATGAGTCTCGGATTAAAAGTTTTAACTAAACGAATCATTGCTCGGGAGAGGCCGAAGATAATTGCGAGAGTGCTAGTGGGGAACAAAACCCTCCCTCCCTCCTTTCTTCCCCTCATTTCTCACACTCTCTTCTCTCTCTACTCACTCTTTCTCTCTTCCTTCTCTCTATAATCCAAGAACACCCTCATCCTCACCTTCTCCCTCTTTTCTTCTTTAAATTCGGATCTAAGGCTAAGAGTAACTTCAAAAATGTAAGAAATTAGTTAAACAATAATCCTTCCTCTTCAAAACTTCAAGATTTTTGGTTTGAGAAAGTGTTCTTCATCCTCAAGAGCTCTAAAAACGGATTTCGAGCTTCGGGACGAATTGGTAAGTGATCTTTAGCTCAAAATGTTCCCTTTAACTAGTAGAATACTTCCTTGTTATAGATCTAAGCGACTTGTGCTCGATTCGAGTGTAAAATGGTTGTTTTTGCTTAAAAACGGGTTTTGGATTAGATCTTGAGATTTAGGAAGTGGGTTTTATTTAAGAGTTGATTTTTACACTTGTTTATACTTGAAATATGTTGTGTTAAAGTTAGAAGCTTTGATTTTGACGTTTGGTGGGTCGATTTGAGGTCTAAAACGCGTTTTTCTGCATTCTGAAGCTTATCGCGCCGCGAGGCTTGCATGTCGCGCCGCGAGTTTTGCATAAACTTGGGAAATCCCGTTCAGGTCAAAATATCGCGCCGCGATACCAAAATATCGCGCCGCGAGGTCAATATATCGCGCCGTGAAGTCAAAATCTCGCGCCGCGATTTACTGCAGGAAAGTCATTTTTCAAACGTCAATAACTTTTAAACCGTAAGTCCGTTTTTGACGATTCAAGCGGCCACGGATGCGTAAATGAGTATACTTTCTAATGGTATAGGCCTATGAGTCCAAAACATAATTTGATCATACCAAAAGTTTTGATAAAGCAACAGTGGTCAAGTTTCGACTAGTCATTGTGAAACAAAATGTAATGATTCCACCTCAGTTTAATCAAAGCCTTATAAAATGGACATAATAAAGCTTTTATAGTAAAATTAGGTCAATATTGATAGGACCTTACCTCTTGATATGCTTTAGGATTAATGTGATACGTGTATGATATGTTTCAGCTATCGAGGACGTCGATACTACTTCCTATCACCTTTGGCTTGTCATTGCTTGTCACAGGTGAGTTTCGTATCTCCCTACTCACTTGAGATCCGGGCTGAAAAGTGTAAACCTGGTGTGTTTACTTGCATTTATTGATTGATTGATTGTTTTAGTTGTTGGATTGGTGTGATGGTTCCTTTCGTTGATTGGTTAAATTGGTTTGAGTATTGAATTGTTGAGATGATTTTCACGTTCGAATGACTTAGTTTATATTTGTTAAGTATCTAGTAATATTAGGATAGACGTACATACATGGAAGTCGGTTATGCCTTCATTGGGTTTTAGATGTGGTGGGAAGGCTGCGGGTGACCCTATATATAAGCATCTGGGACTCGAAGGAAGTAGAATCCTCTGAAGTATATGTACGTATAGTTGGTTTGAATTGTGGTTGTGGCTTATGTTTGTCGGATGTTGATTATTAGTTTATGGTTCATCATATGTTGATTGACTTGGTTTAAGTTTTGGTTAAGTATTAATGGCTGATGTTGATGAATGGTGATTATCGGTTTATGATTGACGATTATTGATTGATGGCTCAGGTTTGGCGAATATTGATTATTGATTCATATTCATCGTATATCGATCGTTGGTTTATGATTTATGCATTTACATTTGATTGTAAGCATTGCATACATTATTGTTGGACCCTCGGCAGGGGATTTGCCGGCATCCTGGTGCATAGATGTATGCACCCATTTTGGATGTAGTCATGACCCCGAGTATATAGACATATATCTCGATGATTTTGAGATACAGCCTTGTTCATTGCGATGACAGAAGGGTATCGTTGCATTGGTGACCGGCGTTCACGCATAGGATAGGCATGTTTGCTTATTCATGCATTTGGCACATACATTGTTACATACATCATTTGTGCATTCTCATTACACATTGTTGTCTTTTGTGATCTTGTTGTTGGACGATATTGTATTGCTTAGAGGCTCGCTGTAAGTCATGCCTAGCCTCTACTCGTTTATTATGATTATTGTCGTGGTTCTTTATGAACCATCGCTACGAACTCACCAACCTTGTGTTGACTATGCTTAGTACACTTTTCAGGTATCCAAGTTATTCCAAGGCATGGAGTTTGACTGATTTGTTTAGCTTGCTGTTGAACCCAGACTTGGACTTATATGGATCAAGGATCCATTTGCCTTCTTTTGCATTGTACTTAGAACCGTTAGCCATCTTTGATGTTCTGTTGAAATCTTTGATGATGACTTGTTCTTTATGTATTTTGATACTTGCTTATCGTTCTGTATGGATTCACTGAATCCTTTATTTGCATTTAGTTCATGTTCTACATTAATCCACACCTTGTGCTATATGATTTCCGTGATATTCTGAGCCTTGGCTTGGGGTGTTACAGATTAGAACTGAAATGTACGAGATGACTAGAAACGAGTAAACTAACATAAATAGAAGTAAATGGGATGAATTAGACTTACTAAAACTTCCTTTCCGAGCTAGAACCCGAATTGGGTCAAAATGGGTAAAACCTTGAACTAAGAAATGAAATCCTTTGCTTAGACGATAATGAGATGAAGATGACAATGATTCTCGAGTTAATCTAAGCCCAAAATACCAAAAGATGCTAGAGAAGAGAAGAAATGAGATGGGTTGGTCTTGCTTTTTACTTAGAGAGAAAAGAGAAGAGAAAAAGGAAATGTGTGGTGAAAGTGAAGAGATAAGGGGAGGAAATGGGTCAAGGGGGGCTGGTGGGTCGTGGATCACCCACGGGTCGACCCGTTTCTCTTCCCAAGCCAAATTACAAAACGTTAGGCATTTAAACACCGATTAAAACATATTACCGACCCGACGAACATACCACATTGTCATTTAATCACAAAACGACCCAAATATTTTATTAACTTAAATTGTTAGTCAGATTGCACGTAAAGTCAAACGGCCAAAACTCACGGATGTTACATTATTCCCCCGTCAAAAGAATTTCGTCCCGAAATTCAACAAAACCCTAGTTGTTAAACAGTTTTAGGTATCCAACCCTTTCACGGTCCCCTCGCTCCCAAGTGAACTCGTTTCCGCGTCTAGTGTATCGTCCAACCTCTGAAATTCGTGTAGCGTTTGTTCCTTAGCTTCTTGGCCTCGCTACCTAAGATTCCTACCGGTTCCTCGAAATTACAACGATTCTCACTCTTAAAAGATTCAAATCTCGCTAATGTTATCCGCTCTCATCACTTGTAGCACATGGCTCCGTTTAGTACTATAGGACAGCTCGGGTTTCCACTCACATGCCATTCCCATTCTGATCATTCCATCTCATACACGCCATGGTTGATTCCCTTGTTAAAAG
>CM067167.1:40205605-40267003 GCA_034093135.1 Erigeron breviscapus
TGTGGACATATGCATTCTACATGGCTTGTACACCTAGCTCACTAGACTTGGTAGGTTGCCATGTCACTTGCATGTTTAAGGGCCCGAACGAAATGAAGGTAATGTGTGATTATGTTTAGGCTATGTGTGTTTCCTAAACTATTATGTGTGGGATCG
Organism: Erigeron breviscapus; assembly: GCA_034093135.1. Classification (NCBI taxonomy): domain Eukaryota; kingdom Viridiplantae; phylum Streptophyta; class Magnoliopsida; order Asterales; family Asteraceae; genus Erigeron; species Erigeron breviscapus. Next base: position 40,205,762 of record CM067167.1, read on the forward strand.
AGCTCGTAAATATAATGCAGGGAAAGTGTTAAGCTTAACCCGTACAAGTCTTAGCCGGACGAGTACGTTGACGTAGTTGTTGCTTGGGGGGCTCCTTGCAACATGGTCTTTATAATGCAGGGCGAGTAATACGAGGGGTTTGACCAACCTCCACATACGGATTACTCTTGGATTGGCTTGCCATTCCTAACGACGTACGATGATTAGTCTTTTGGTTGATCATCCAGTCGGGTGTGATGCAGGGTACACTTATATGCAGATAACGAAGATACGTGTGACAATGTGGGAACTAATGCAGGATAGGCACATTTAGGATGACTATCCTATTTGATATGAAGTTGATATGCAGTTATGTGTGTTGTGTGTTGTGCCTAATGAGTTTGTCTATTAATGAGGAAATGTTTTAATTGGACAAATGCTTTTAAATTAAGTGTGATCTTACTTAGCTATTCTTATAGCTAACACTTGTTTCTTTAATGTGGTTGTTCCCTCAGGTTTAGCTCGAAGGACTTGTAGGTGCAGAACGTGAGGGCGTGGGTAGAAAGCATGCAGATTCCTTAGCTACCCCTAGTTGCTTATTATGGAGACTTTTGAATACATTTCATTTTGATGTCGAATTTATGTAATAATGTGTGAACGGTTGTTTAATGTTGGGCAACCGTTGGGTGTTTTCATTTGAACTAATGTTTGATATGGCATGTAACACCAACTAAACGCAGAAACCGAAATGTTTTGATCGGTTTGACTTTTACGGTCTTTACTTCCGCAATTTAACACCGTTAGGTGAAAGATTTTTGAAAACCCATATTTTTAAACGTCGGGTGTTACAGTGTAGTAGCACCCTGTTTGACAGATAAACTAAGTCCTTCTTGCATAGGTGTAAACCCACGCTTAGAATTCTCCATCTTGAATCGTTTCAAGACCTTATCAATATAAGCACTTTGACTTAGTCCAATTAACCGCTTTGATCTATCTCGGTAGATCTTGAATCCAAGAATAAATGCCGCTTCTCCTAAATCTTTCATGGCAAAACACTTTCCAAGATGGGATTTAACATCTTGCAACATTGGAATGTGTTTTCCTATGATCAATATGTCATCAACATATAAGACAAGGAAAGTAACATTACTCCCACTAGCTTTGCGATATACACATGGCTCATCGGGATTTTGAACGAAACCAAACTTTTTGATTTCTTCATCAAACCGCTTATTCCAACTTCTTGATGCTTGCTTTAGTCCATAAATAGACCTTTGAAGCTTGCATACTTTTTTGGGATGTTTTGGATCAATAAAACCTTCAGGTTGATCCATATAGACTTCTTCATCCAAGTAACCATTTAAGAAGGAGTCTTAACATCCATTTGCCATATCTCAAAGTCATAGTACGCAGCTATGGCTAAGAGAATCTTAATAGCTCTAATGTCCGCAACTGGAGAAAAGGTCTCATCATAGTCAACACCGAAACGTTGAGTATAACCTTTCGCCACGAGACGAGCTTTATAGGTGTGTACATTTCCATCCATGTCCGTCTTCTTCTTGAAGATCCACTTACACCCAACAGTTTGAGCATTTTGTGGAAGATCAACCAAGCTCTAGACTTGATTGTCTTTCATGGATTTCATTTCCACCTTCGTAGCTTCAAGCCATTTGTCAGATTCCGGATCTGATAATGCAGCTTTGAAATTCCGAGGCTCATCGAGATCTCCTAAAACGTTTTCTTCTACCATCAGACATAATCTGTCAGTAGGACGTCTTGTCCTTACGGACCTACAAAGTGGAATCGCTTCATCATCATCGACTTGAGGTTCATCACTTTGAACATTTTCCCCCCCAAGTTGATGATTGCTGGGAGCTTCAGAAGGTGACGCATCTTCTTCTTGAGTCTCATCAAGTTCTACAACCCTCCCACTGTTCTCTTGAGCTAATTTCTTTTCAAAGAATTCAGCATATCGAGCAACACGAACAGTGTTTTTGACAGGATCATAGAAGTCGTAACCCATCGTTTCCTTAGGGTATCCGACAAAGATGCACTTAGTAGTTCTGGGTCCAAGTTTGTCAGGCGTATCGCGCTTCACAAGTGCCTCACATCCCAGACTCTTAAGTAAGACAGATTAGGGATATCTCCATGCCATAATTCATATGGTGTCTTGTCAACCTTCTTGGTTGGAACCATATTGAGAATGCGTACAACAGTCTCTAGAGCATAATCCCAAAACGAAATTGGGAGAGTCGTAAGGTTCATCATAGATCTCACCATGTCTAGCAAGGTTCGATTTCTCCTTTCAGACACTCCATTATGTTGAGGAGTGTATGGAGGAGTAAGCTGTTGGACAATTCCACACGCTTTCAGATAATCCTTAAATTCTTGGCTTAAGTATTCACCACCTCGATCTGAACGAAGAATCTTGATGGTTTTGCCGAGTTGATTTTCTACTTCATTTTTAAACTCTTTGAATGTTTGAAACACTTCATGTTTATGTTTAAGCAAGTAAACATAACCATAACGACTGAAATCATCCGTAAAAGTTATGAAGTAGCTAGCTCCTTTTCTTGACACATGTCTAAATGGGCCGCAAACATCGGTATGAATGAGCCCAAGAAGATCTTTAGCCCTCTCCGGTTTATGCAGAAAAGGTTTTATAGTCATTTTGCCGGAAACACATGACTCACATTTATCAAACGATTCATCATTTAATTGTAAGATCCCTCACGTTGGAGTCTTTCAATGCGATTTTTGCCAATGTGTGCAAGACGACAGTGCCAAAGATAGGTAGAGTCCAAGTTAGTCTTAGCTCTTTTGCTAACATTATACATTGAATTATCATTTAGTGAATCACAACCACGCATATCAATTTCATAAATACCATTATTATCAATAGCATCAAAATAATGAACATTATTTTTAGAAACTGAAATACCATTATCATTAAAAACATTAATGAATCCGTTGTTTTTTAACACTGAAACTGAAACTACACCTCTAGTAATAGATGGCGCATAATGACAATTGTCTAAAACAATAATTAAACCGGAAGGAAGAACTAAATGATATTCTCCAATAGCTTCAACAGGTGTTGGTAGACCATTGCCCACGAACAGCTGCAAAGCTCCGGGCTTCAGCTTCCTCCTTTTCCTAAGTGCCTGTAATTCATTACAGATATGAGTTCCACAGCCAGTGTCATAAACCCATGATTTACGCTTAGTAAAGGAAAATAATTCAATAGTGAAGATACCTGAAGCACTAGCACTGCTAGCTTGCTTCTTCTTCACATTCAACTCGGCAAGATACTTGGGACAGTTCCTCTTCCAGTGCCCGACTTCATTACAATGATGACAGGTCTGGTCTTTTGCCGGATGCTCTTTCTTAGCCGGAGGGGTTTTCTTTGGTTTGGGGGGATTAGCAGCTTGCTTACCCTTGCCCTTACCATCAAACTTGCCTTTAGCTTGGTGCGATTTCTTAGCTTTCTGGATCCGACCTCCTTTTATCATAAGAACATTTGGGTCATTGGCCTTCTTTGGAATCGTCTTCTCATATTCAATGAGCATAGCATGAAGTTCAGTGACGCTCTTTTTCATAGAGTGCATGGTATAGTTTTGCACAAAGCTCTCAAATTCCTTAGTAAGGGATTTGAGAATCATGCCAACTTTTACCTCTTTATGATAAGCGTACTCCATCGAATCCAATTTGTCAAAAATGCTCTTCATCTTGAGCACATGACTGCTAACCGATTTTCCAGATTCAAGTTTCATGTCATGGAGTTCCACGACTAAGTCGAATAGTTCCACTCCAGCTTGTTTCATACAAGGATCTAAGTTCTCTGATCATATCATATGGAGTGTAATTCTAGAATTGTTTCTGAAGCTCGGGAGACATGCTCGCAAGCATCAAACAACAAACTTCATTGAATCTAGTGTATTGAACTCTATATTCAGTTCTTTCAGCTATTATTGATTCAGCACCTGGTTCGGCTGGCCATTGCCTTTCAATGACATCCATGCGTTCTTCAACTCTTAGAACAATTCTCAGTTGACGATACCATTCATTGAAATTTGATCCATTAAGCTTTTCTCTTTCAAACATTTGCCGAAAAGCATTGGTGTTTGTAGGAGGATTCATTGCCATCTACAAAACAAATTAAGTTCAAAAATCAGTATTTTCGATAATAAATCCTTAAGAAATCAATTACCCAATGTTTATAAAATAAACAATTAATTTCATTAAGGCTAGGATCCAATTGACATACACTCATTTCATCAGTTGATCTGCTAGAAATGATTGTACTCAAAAGGTAAGTAACGAGCAGTAATTGCATTACATGTGAAATTCCTAGTAAGAATGGGACCTACAAATTACACTTGATTCATCAAGTGATTTGTAGTCATGTTTTGTCCCATCTTTTGCCATGGATTAAGGTCTCACCGCTTAACTCGCTTTAAGTCGTCCAACCAAGAACGCGCAAATTTGTCCACCACTGTGTACCAGTGAGTGGGATTTGCATGCAACTGCCATTTCACCACTGTGTACCAGTGAGTAAAACAACAGCCACAAGTGTCCTTTACAAGTTGGATGGCAATGACTTAAGTTTATTGGGTCAATCAATTTGATGTGTGATCAAAAGTTATGTTTGAAGATTCATGCATATCTTCTAAACATAATATGTTTATAAAACTCATTTTTATTGCCTTTAAATACAAAAGAGCTCGGTAGCTCCATTTGAACGCACAAAGAAGCGCAAGGACAAAGGTTTGCGATGGACGCAATTAAAAACCCGCCCTTTTAGGAGGCTAACGCACTCCGACTTATACCTCTCTTAGAGTTTGTTCAAATGGGTGAGCCGGTGTATCTTTTGATTTTAGGGCACCAATTTTATAAACAAAATCATTATTTCAATATAATTTAGTCAAGTTTAATTTTCGAAAAACAATTTTGCACACAATTTTCTTAAAGGGCAAAACTAAACTTACTAAATATAAACACGTAACAATTAGGTATCCATCCTTGGTTAGGCCACTATGGTTTAAGATTTGCTCCCCTTTCTCAAGGAAAAGGACCACATACATCAAGTAAACTTGATTGCGAAAGCCAAAATTTAATAACAAATTTATCACATAAACACATAAGGTGCTGGTTGGAAAATTCCAGCAGCTTCACGACCCATTTAGACCTAGAGGATGGCCGAACTGGGCTTAGCACAGAACTACAAAGTTGTAGCCCTATGAGTCAAGTATCTACAGTTCAAAGGACGACTTCTAACTCCTTACGGATTAAAAGATATGATCATTTTAGTGGACTGGTGTCAAGCAGCAACATTAATATATAATTATCACATTGTCAAACAATTAATTATTTTAATTATCCACCTAAAAAGACCTAGTGATCAAGTAATTTTATCATTATAACTAAGTAATAATCATGAATTAATTGCATGTAAAAACTCATGATTATTACTTTTATTTAACAATTAAAATAGAGGTAATCCATAAACGCATGCAATTAACACATTAATCATGCAATAAATCAAAACTTGCAATTTGGGTTTCCTAAAAAAAAAAAAAAAATTTATTTCCAGATTTTCGAATTGGGGTTTATCAAAAAAAAATAATTTTATTGTTTATTTCATTATTTTATTACAATTAAACCAATTAATTAATAAAATAATCAAAATAATTTCATAAAAAATTCGAAAAATATGAAACCTTAACCCCCCTTCAAGTTTTGATTTTTAGGTAATTAAAAATCACATGGGTGGCTCGTGATACCACTGTTGGAATATAAAACTAAATATCATTATTCACGAGTACGCAACGGAAGCAAATCAAACCATGTAATCAAATAATTAACCTTGAAATATGATTAAGGAATACCTCTTAATGTAGATGATAAAGTAAAGAAACTTTAAAAGGATTTGAAGTAAATCCCTCTACGATTTCACACACGATCCACAGATATAGGTGTGCTAGCACTTGATCACGAACCGAGCAACCTTTGGCTTGATCTCTTCTTCAAAACCGAAAACCAAAAACCCCAAAGGGTTTTCCTTGTTTTGGCCGTCCAAAAGAAGAGAGGAGGAGATGAGAGGTTTAGGAGTTATAATTCTCTTTTAATTTGTAGTTGTTAAAAAAACCCATTAGACTACCTTTAGTATTTATAGGTAGAATCAAACTTGGCCATCAAGTTTAGGGTTTCACTAGGAAACCTAGTAGGGAGGCCGGCCCCCTATGGGCTTTTCTAGAACCTTCCCTAATCGTTTTAATTACAATTATCTCCTTACTTTAACGACTGTTAGCTAGTAACCGTTAAATATTAACGACCGTTCGTTAACTTATTCGTGATCCATATTAACTAATAAATCAATTAATATTAACTATATTTGAATCGAGACGTGTGACCCCGTAGGCTCAAATCATTTCCGGACATACGTTCATTTTACGTGATCACATACTAACAGCTAACACTCCTAACTTTGGTGCGCCTACTTCAGCATCGAATTCTGGCTACATTTTAAATGATTTGCTCTCCTAGTCTTAGTAGGTATAGCGTAAGACATTCTTACTAAATTTGTATATGAGAAGATTCGAACTTTTAATAAATTCAAAAAAAGATCATTAATCGAAAATTCTTTTACCACTGGGCTAAACCCGGTGTAATTAAAACTACATTTGGATACATTACATTGCTCTAAATCAGTAGCCAAAACGGCTACGTATGCGGTGTCCTGTCTATCATCTTGTCCTTTATTTAATTTTGCACCTAACCGAATAAATGTATTTGGTTATATCTATCCATGTCATTTATATACATGTGGACCAAAAAAGTTTACGAGAGATTGATGCTATACCTTAAGCTACAATTCATTATTGAATTCCTCGATCATATCTAATTTTTAATACGTGGTCCAATTTATTGAGTGTTAGAAAAGGGATTTTTATTGTATCAATCTAGATCACGATTTTGTATGAAATATTTGAACTTGATAATTTTCACAACGTACCGCGAGATCATTTAGAAAACTTTTTACATGTATTATAAATTAAATTTTTGTATTCGAGCTTGAATAAGAATGATGTAAAAGAGTTCGACTTGAGCTCACGTTTGAAAACTTTCTTGTTATATTTTCTTTTAGAGGAAGACATTAATGGACAAATTAAATCCATACAAGATTCACACACTCATATATATAGTTGCCAAAAACTTATTAATCGATAAAATAGTTTATCATACATATAGAATCAAACTTACACCTCATAGCTAGCTAGCCGTTTTTCTTTTTAAAAAGTCGGTGTCTCAAAAGGTGACATGCGCGCAGATATAATCTTTATGCGATATATACAAATTATTACATTAAACCAACCCAATAATTACGAAGTAATTAACATTTTAAACTAGTGATTAAACCTCTTGCTCGAGATTGAACAGGAGACCAAATTGAAACGTTTTTTTGTACTCTTCATTATAATGAGATCAGGTTTCCAATTTTTTATATAGTCGACACCACTCTATTGTATTAATTGCTGCTCGATCAGTCAACTCGATTTACTTTTATGTGTTAGCCGTGGGCCGGTTAAGGTTTTACAAAATTTTGTGCCATTTCAATATAAAATCACGTACTATAGATTTTCAAAAAACTCATTAGCTCAAAAGGTTGGATTCATATATAAAGAAGACGATGGGAGAGATTTAGGTTTACGATTCATTATTTTTACATACAAAAAATATCAGTTTCTTTCTCTCATATATTCGATCTATATTTTCTGTATAGTTTGTATATCATATTGATATACAATCTTCAAGTATTCTGTTTATCTAATCATCTTTGAATGATTAGATTGTTGTTCCTTTAAATCATTCGATTGGGTTGTAATAGTTTTAAGTAATAATTCATAATAATAATTCTTCTTTCTGGTAATTGTTGGTTGAGATCTGGAATTCTTTCATGGTATCAGAGACAGGTTCGTCTATTGGTGATAGTTGATTCGATTCGATTTCCGGTTTAATAATAATAATAATAATAATAATAATAACAATAATAATAACAATAATAATAACAATAACAATAACAATAACAATAACAATAACAATAACAATAATAATAACAATAATAATAACAATAATAATAACAATAATAATAACAATAATAATAACAATAATAATAACAATAATAATAACAATAATAATAACAATAATAATAACAATAATAATAACAATAATAATAACAATAATAATAACAATAATAATAACAATAATAATAACAATAATAATAACAATAATAATAACAATAATAATAACAATAATAATAACAATAATAATAACAATAATAATAACAATAATAATAACAATAATAATAACAATAATAATAACAATAATAATAACAATAATAATAACAATAATAATAACAATAATAATAACAATAATAATAACAATAATAATAACAATAATAATAACAATAATAATAACAATAATAATAACAATAATAATAACAATAATAATAACAATAATAATAACAATAATAATAACAATAATAATAACAATAATAATAACAATAATAATAACAATAATAATAACAATAATAATAACAATAATAATAACAATAATAATAACAATAATAATAACAATAATAATAACAATAATAATAACAATAATAATAACAATAATAATAACAATAATAATAACAATAATAATAACAATAATAATAACAATAATAATAACAATAATAATAACAATAATAATAACAATAATAATAACAATAATAATAACAATAATAATAACAATAATAATAACAATAATAATAACAATAATAATAACAATAATAATAACAATAATAATAACAATAATAATAACAATAATAATAACAATAATAATAACAATAATAATAACAATAATAATAACAATAATAATAACAATAATAATAACAATAATAATAACAATAATAATAACAATAATAATAACAATAATAATAACAATAATAATAACAATAATAATAACAATAATAATAACAATAATAATAACAATAATAATAACAATAATAATAACAATAATAATAACAATAATAATAACAATAATAATAACAATAATAATAACAATAATAATAACAATAATAATAACAATAATAATAACAATAATAATAACAATAATAATAACAATAATAATAACAATAATAATAACAATAATAATAACAATAATAATAACAATAATAATAACAATAATAATAACAATAATAATAACAATAATAATAACAATAATAATAACAATAATAATAACAATAATAATAACAATAATAATAACAATAATAATAACAATAATAATAACAATAATAATAACAATAATAATAACAATAATAATAACAATAATAATAACAATAATAATAACAATAATAATAACAATAATAATAACAATAATAATAACAATAATAATAACAATAATAATAACAATAATAATAACAATAATAATAACAATAATAATAACAATAATAATAACAATAATAATAACAATAATAATAACAATAATAATAACAATAATAATAACAATAATAATAACAATAATAATAACAATAATAATAACAATAATAATAACAATAATAATAACAATAATAATAACAATAATAATAACAATAATAATAACAATAATAATAACAATAATAATAACAATAATAATAACAATAATAATAACAATAATAATAACAATAATAATAACAATAATAATAACAATAATAATAACAATAATAATAACAATAATAATAACAATAATAATAACAATAATAATAACAATAATAATAACAATAATAATAACAATAATAATAACAATAATAATAACAATAATAATAACAATAATAATAACAATAATAATAACAATAATAATAACAATAATAATAACAATAATAATAACAATAATAATAACAATAATAATAACAATAATAATAACAATAATAATAACAATAATAATAACAATAATAATAACAATAATAATAACAATAATAATAATAATAATAATAATGATAATAATAACAATAATAATAACAATAATAATGAAGATTCTCATTCTGAACATTCTGATTTCATTAATGAACCTGAAACAAAAATAAGTAAGCTTGATTTTAGTGATCCTTTGTATCTGCATGCTAGTGATACTCTAAGCACTCCTTTAATTGGTTTTAAATTGCTTGGTACTGATAACTATAAGGTTTGGTCTTGTGCTATGGAATTGGCTTTGCAAACTAAGAACAAAATTGGTTTTATCACTGGTTCTTGTGTTAAGTCTTTTGATAATCCTGTTCTTGCTAATCAATGGGATAGATGTAATGCTGTGGTGCTTAATTGGATTTTAGGTTGTGTGTCACAAGAACTGTATGTTGGTCAAATTTTTTCAAAGAATGCTTGTTCTGTTTGGCAAGAATTAAAGGACACCTATGATAAAATTGATGGTTCTGTAATTTTTAATCTTCATCATAAAATCAATTCCTTGACTCAAAGTGGTACTTCTTTGTCTGAATATTATCACAAACTTACTTCTTTGTGGAAACAATATGATGCTATGATAACATTGCCTACTTGTACTTGTCCTGCTTCTGCTGAAATTAAGAGTCATAATGATCTTATAAAACTGATGCAATTTTTAATGGGATTGGATGATGTGTATATGTCTGTTAGATCAAATTTGTTAACTAGAGAGCCTTTACCTTCTGTCAAAACTGCATATGCTATTGTTTCTAGAGAAGAATCACATAGAGGGGGGATAAATAATAAACCATCTACTAATGCTTTTGTTGCAAAGATCAATAAAAATAGAAATTCTAGTCAAATTTTTGATGCTAAAAAGACTTTTGATAACAATTTTCAGTCCAGGAGGACTTTTGATAACAATCAAAGAGTTTTTAGACCTCCAAATCCTAATTTTCATTGTACTCATTGTAACAAACCTGGACACACTGTGGATAGATGTTTCCAACTTGCTAATAAAAGATCAACTGGAACTTTTAATAATAAGTTTAATAGTAACAATTCTCATGCCTCTTCTTCTGTTTCTTCTCATGTGACTGCTAATGATTCTTCTGGTTCTACTACTGCTTCTTTGTCTCAACATCAAATTAATCAACTTTTGAGTTTACTTGAAATCAAATCCTCTCCTTCATCTTCTGGTCTGCAAGTTAATATGGCAGGTAGTTTGAATTGGAAACATTCATGGTTTAATTTTAATTCATATATTTTGAAATCAATTATTCAATGGATTATTGATTCTGGAGCAAATCAACATATGACATATTCTGCACAACATCTTACAAATGTTGTTGATATTTCTGACTTAAAATTGAGAATTGGGCATCCAAATGGTACTAGTGCTTTAGTACAAAAGATTGGTAATATGCATCTTAAAAATGGGCTAATTCTATTTGATGTTCTTGTGGTTCCAGACTATTGTGTCAATTTGATGTCTGTTCATAAAATAGCCAGGGATAATAAAGTGTTTGTAGGATTTGATGAAAGTAAGTGTTATTTACAGGATTTGATTCAAAAGAAGTTGTTGGGGACTGGTAATGAGCAGGGTGGTCTATATGTGTATGATGATGTGCCTATGTGTTCTAATGTGGTATGCAATTCTGTTAATTCTCCTTTTGAGTCTAAGTTGTTATGGCATATGAGACTTGGTCATCCTGCTGATCAAGCTTTATCTGTTTTTCATAAGAAATATAATTTGTTCACTGATAAACCTTTGAGTCCTTGTGATATTTGTCATAAAGCTAAACAAACCAGAAATCCTTTTCCTCTTAGTGAACATAAGTCAAAATGTTTTGGTGATCTTATACATTTAGATGTTTGGGGACCTTATAGGGTACCAAGTAAAGAGGGTTTTAAATATTTTTTAACCATAGTTGATGATTATACTAGGGCTGTTTGGACTTATCTTATGAAAACCAAAACTGAAGTGTTTGATAATATATATCATTTTATTCAACTTGTTAAAACTCAATTTGATTCTAAAGTTAAAATTCTTAGAAGTGATAATGGCAGTGAGTTTGTTAATAATAAAACAAGTTCTTTGTTCACTAATGAGGGAATATTACATCAGACTTCTATGGCCTATACCCCTCAACAAAATGGGATTGCTGAAAGGAAACATAGACACCTTCTTAATGTTGCTAGGTCTCTTATGTTTCAGGGGGGAATTCCTTTATCTATGTGGAGTGAATGCATCTTGACTGCTACTTATCTTATAAATAGAACTCCTTCTTCTGTGTTACATGGCTTAACTCCTTATGAAAAATTGTTTAAGTTTGAACCTTCTTTAAAACACTTAAGAGTTTTTGGATGTTTAAGTTTTGCAACTATTTTAAATAATAATGATAAGTTTAGTTCCAAAGCTGAAAAGTGTGTGTTTGTTGGTTATTCTAATTCAAAGAAAGGATATAAACTTTATAGTCTTGAAAGAAAGACTGTTATTTACTCAAGAGATGTCAAATTTTATGAAAATATTTTTCCTTTCAAAATGATTTCTGATAGTTGTGATATGAATGATACTGGTTTAAATCAACTAGATTTCTTTAATGTTTTTGATAATGAGGATAATGCCATGTATCAAAGTCCCAATGATGATGAAGGAGGCAAGAAACATTTTTTTACAAATGAAGGTAACTCTTCTGGTACTGGCAGCCCAACTGATTCTACCACTGATACTTCTTCTAGTGGCAGTCCAAATGTGGCTACCAGACCAGAGGAAGCTGCAACTTTTGATAGAAATATTAATGATAATATCAATTCTGAGGGCACTTCTGATACTGGTTTAAGAAGGTCTACTAGACATACTACTCTTTCAAAAAGACTTCATGATTATCAATTAGAAGGGAAGGTTAAATATCCTCTTAATAAAGTTGTTAATTATGCTCATCTCAAACCTGAGTTATTTTGTTTTGCTACTAATTTAAACAAAAGTATTGAACCTAAAACCTTTTATGAAGCTGTTAAAGATGTAAACTGGGTAAATGCAATGAATGAAGAGATGGAAGCTTTAAATAGAAATAATACTTGGACTTTAACTAATTTACCTCATGATAGAGAACCAATAGGGTGTAAATGGATTTTTAAGATTAAGTATAAGGCAAATGGGGAAATAGAAAGATACAAGGCAAGATTGGTTGCCAAAGGGTTTAATCAAAGGGCAGGGATAGATTTTGATGAGACTTTTTCACCTGTGGTAAAAATGGTGACTGTTAGATGTTTACTAACTGTTGCAGTGAATAACAATTGGCCATTATATCAGTTGGATGTGAACAATGCTTTCTTATATGGTGATTTGTGTGAAGATGTTTATATGGATATTCCTCAAGGATATTCAAATGGAAATAATACTTTGGTGTGTAAGTTGAATAAGTCTTTATATGGTCTTAAGCAAGCACCTAGACAGTGGAACTCTAAATTGTCTAGTGCTTTACTTGAGTGTGGTTTTAAGCAGAGTAAATCTGATTACTCTTTGTTTACTAGAAATATTGATGAGAAATTTGTTGCTCTTTTAGTCTATGTGGATGATATAGTTATCACTGGAAATTGTGTAAAGGAAATTGAACAAGTGAAATCTTTTTTGAGTTCTAAATTTAAAATTAAGGATCTTGGTAAATTGAAATATTTTTTGGGCATTGAAGTTTTAGAAAATAACAGTGGTTTGTTATGTGAAAAATTAGGGTTGATTGATATGTTTAAGGATAAATTTGAGGGGGGATGTTAAATTATCAAATTTATACTTAAACATAAACTTATTGCATGATTAGTATTTTGTGCAGATTATGACAAGTTACAAAGCTGGAGGGCTTATTCAGTGTATTTGGAAAGATGGAAGTTCAGGGTACATTCTGTCAACTGTCAAGAGATGAGGGTAAAAGCTGCATTTATGGATTCATATATAAAGAAGACGATGGGAGAGATTTAGGTTTACGATTCATTATTTTTACATACAAAAAATATCAGTTTCTTTCTCTCATATATTCGATCTATATTTTCTGTATAGTTTGTATATCATATTGATATACAATCTTCAAGTATTCTGTTTATCTAATCATCTTTGAATGATTAGATTGTTGTTCCTTTAAATCATTCGATTGGGTTGTAATAGTTTTAAGTAATAATTCATAATAATAATTCTTCTTTCTGGTAATTGTTGGTTGAGATCTGGAATTCTTTCATGGTATCAGAGCAGGTTCGTCTATTGGTGATAGTTGATTCGATTTCCGGTTTGATTGATTTAGGGCGTATTCCGTTTGGAACCCTAGGTCATAATTTTTAGGGTTTTTTTCTTTGATCAAAATTAGGGTTGATTGATATGTTTAAGGATAAATTTGAGGGGGGATGTTAAATTATCAAATTTATACTTAAACATAAACTTATTGCATGATTAGTATTTTGTGCAGATTATGACAAGTTACAAAGCTGGAGGGCTTATTCAGTGTATTTGGAAAGATGGAAGTTCAGGGTACATTCTGTCAACTGTCAAGAGATGAGGGTAAAAGCTGCATTTATGGATTCATATATAAAGAAGACGATGGGAGAGATTTAGGTTTACGATTCATTATTTTTACATACAAAAAATATCAGTTTCTTTCTCTCATATATTCGATCTATATTTTCTGTATAGTTTGTATATCATATTGATATACAATCTTCAAGTATTCTGTTTATCTAATCATCTTTGAATGATTAGATTGTTGTTCCTTTAAATCATTCGATTGGGTTGTAATAGTTTTAAGTAATAATTCATAATAATAATTCTTCTTTCTGGTAATTGTTGGTTGAGATCTGGAATTCTTTCATGGTATCAGAGACAGGTTCGTCTATTGGTGATAGTTGATTCGATTTCCGGTTTGATTGATTTAGGGCGTATTCCGTTTGGAACCCTAGGTCATAATTTTTAGGGTTTTTTTCTTTGATCAAAATTATAATAATAATAATAATAATAATAATAATAATAATAATAATAATAATAATAATAATAATAATATACGTAGATTTTAATAATAATAATAATAATAATAATAATAATAATAATAATAATAATAATAATAATAAAATAAAATAATAATAATAATAATAATAATAATAATAATAATAATAATAATAATAATAATAATAATAATAATAATAATAATAATAATAATAATAATAATAATAATAATAATAATAATAATAATAATAATAATAATAATAATAATAATAATAATAATAATAATAATAATAATAATAATAATAATAATAATAATAATAATAATAATAATAATAATAATAATAATAATAATAATAATAATAATAATAATAATAATAATAATAATAATAATAATAATAATAATAATAATAATAATAATAATAATAATAATAATAATAATAATAATAATAATAATAATAATAATAATAATAATAATAATAATAATAATAATAATAATAATAATAATAATAATAATAATAATAATAATAATAATAATAATAATAATAATAATAATAATAATAATAATAATAATAATAATAATAATAATAATAATAATAATAATAATAATAATAATAATAATAATAATAATAATAATAATAATAATAATAATAATAATAATAATAATAATAATAATAATAATAATAATAATAATAATAATAATAATAATAATAATAATAATAATAATAATAATAATAATAATAATAATAATAATAATAATAATAATAATAATAATAATAATAATAATAATAATAATAATAATAATAATAATAATAATAATAATAATAATAATAATAATAATAATAATAATAATAATAATAATAATAATAATAATAATAATAATAATAATAATAATAATAATAATAATAATAATAATAATAATAATAATAATAATAATAATAATAATAATAATAATAATAATAATAATAATAATAATAATAATAATAATAATAATAATAATAATAATAATAATAATAATAATAATAATAATAATAATAATAATAATAATAATAATAATAATAATAATAATAATAATAATAATAATAATAATAATAATAATAATAATAATAATAATAATAATAATAATAATAATAATAATAATAATAATAATAATAATAATAATAATAATAATAATAATAATAATAATAATAATAATAATAATAATAATAATAATAATAATAATAATAATAATAATAATAATAATAATAATAATAATAATAATAATAATAATAATAATAATAATAATAATAATAATAATAATAATAATAATAATAATAATAATAATAATAATAATAATAATAATAATAATAATAATAATAATAATAATAATAATAATAATAATAATAATAATAATAATAATAATAATAATAATAATAATAATAATAATAATAATAATAATAATAATAATAATAATAATAATAATAATAATAATAATAATAATAATAATAATAATAATAATAATAATAATAATAATAATAATAATAATAATAATAATAATAATAATAATAATAATAATAATAATAATAATAATAATAATAATAATAATAATAATAATAATAATAATAATAATAATAATAATAATAATAATAATAATAATAATAATAATAATAATAATAATAATAATAATAATAATAATAATAATAATAATATCAAATAATTATGTATAATAAAACTATATATATAAATTTAACATCCAAAAATGTATAAACGAATTAATAATAATAATAATAATAATAATAATAATAATAATAATAATAATAATAATAATAATAATAATAATAATAATAATAATAATGATAATAATAACAATAATAATAACAATAATAATGAAGATTCTCATTCTGAACATTCTGATTTCATTAATGAACCTGAAACAAAAATAAGTAAGCTTGATTTTAGTGATCCTTTGTATCTGCATGCTAGTGATACTCTAAGCACTCCTTTAATTGGTTTTAAATTGCTTGGTACTGATAACTATAAGGTTTGGTCTTGTGCTATGGAATTGGCTTTGCAAACTAAGAACAAAATTGGTTTTATCACTGGTTCTTGTGTTAAGTCTTTTGATAATCCTGTTCTTGCTAATCAATGGGATAGATGTAATGCTGTGGTGCTTAATTGGATTTTAGGTTGTGTGTCACAAGAACTGTATGTTGGTCAAATTTTTTCAAAGAATGCTTGTTCTGTTTGGCAAGAATTAAAGGACACCTATGATAAAATTGATGGTTCTGTAATTTTTAATCTTCATCATAAAATCAATTCCTTGACTCAAAGTGGTACTTCTTTGTCTGAATATTATCACAAACTTACTTCTTTGTGGAAACAATATGATGCTATGATAACATTGCCTACTTGTACTTGTCCTGCTTCTGCTGAAATTAAGAGTCATAATGATCTTATAAAACTGATGCAATTTTTAATGGGATTGGATGATGTGTATATGTCTGTTAGATCAAATTTGTTAACTAGAGAGCCTTTACCTTCTGTCAAAACTGCATATGCTATTGTTTCTAGAGAAGAATCACATAGAGGGGGGATAAATAATAAACCATCTACTAATGCTTTTGTTGCAAAGATCAATAAAAATAGAAATTCTAGTCAAATTTTTGATGCTAAAAAGACTTTTGATAACAATTTTCAGTCCAGGAGGACTTTTGATAACAATCAAAGAGTTTTTAGACCTCCAAATCCTAATTTTCATTGTACTCATTGTAACAAACCTGGACACACTGTGGATAGATGTTTCCAACTTGCTAATAAAAGATCAACTGGAACTTTTAATAATAAGTTTAATAGTAACAATTCTCATGCCTCTTCTTCTGTTTCTTCTCATGTGACTGCTAATGATTCTTCTGGTTCTACTACTGCTTCTTTGTCTCAACATCAAATTAATCAACTTTTGAGTTTACTTGAAATCAAATCCTCTCCTTCATCTTCTGGTCTGCAAGTTAATATGGCAGGTAGTTTGAATTGGAAACATTCATGGTTTAATTTTAATTCATATATTTTGAAATCAATTATTCAATGGATTATTGATTCTGGAGCAAATCAACATATGACATATTCTGCACAACATCTTACAAATGTTGTTGATATTTCTGACTTAAAATTGAGAATTGGGCATCCAAATGGTACTAGTGCTTTAGTACAAAAGATTGGTAATATGCATCTTAAAAATGGGCTAATTCTATTTGATGTTCTTGTGGTTCCAGACTATTGTGTCAATTTGATGTCTGTTCATAAAATAGCCAGGGATAATAAAGTGTTTGTAGGATTTGATGAAAGTAAGTGTTATTTACAGGATTTGATTCAAAAGAAGTTGTTGGGGACTGGTAATGAGCAGGGTGGTCTATATGTGTATGATGATGTGCCTATGTGTTCTAATGTGGTATGCAATTCTGTTAATTCTCCTTTTGAGTCTAAGTTGTTATGGCATATGAGACTTGGTCATCCTGCTGATCAAGCTTTATCTGTTTTTCATAAGAAATATAATTTGTTCACTGATAAACCTTTGAGTCCTTGTGATATTTGTCATAAAGCTAAACAAACCAGAAATCCTTTTCCTCTTAGTGAACATAAGTCAAAATGTTTTGGTGATCTTATACATTTAGATGTTTGGGGACCTTATAGGGTACCAAGTAAAGAGGGTTTTAAATATTTTTTAACCATAGTTGATGATTATACTAGGGCTGTTTGGACTTATCTTATGAAAACCAAAACTGAAGTGTTTGATAATATATATCATTTTATTCAACTTGTTAAAACTCAATTTGATTCTAAAGTTAAAATTCTTAGAAGTGATAATGGCAGTGAGTTTGTTAATAATAAAACAAGTTCTTTGTTCACTAATGAGGGAATATTACATCAGACTTCTATGGCCTATACCCCTCAACAAAATGGGATTGCTGAAAGGAAACATAGACACCTTCTTAATGTTGCTAGGTCTCTTATGTTTCAGGGGGGAATTCCTTTATCTATGTGGAGTGAATGCATCTTGACTGCTACTTATCTTATAAATAGAACTCCTTCTTCTGTGTTACATGGCTTAACTCCTTATGAAAAATTGTTTAAGTTTGAACCTTCTTTAAAACACTTAAGAGTTTTTGGATGTTTAAGTTTTGCAACTATTTTAAATAATAATGATAAGTTTAGTTCCAAAGCTGAAAAGTGTGTGTTTGTTGGTTATTCTAATTCAAAGAAAGGATATAAACTTTATAGTCTTGAAAGAAAGACTGTTATTTACTCAAGAGATGTCAAATTTTATGAAAATATTTTTCCTTTCAAAATGATTTCTGATAGTTGTGATATGAATGATACTGGTTTAAATCAACTAGATTTCTTTAATGTTTTTATGAAAAATTGTTTAAGTTTGAACCTTCTTTAAAACACTTAAGAGTTTTTGGATGTTTAAGTTTTGCAACTATTTTAAATAATAATGATAAGTTTAGTTCCAAAGCTGAAAAGTGTGTGTTTGTTGGTTATTCTAATTCAAAGAAAGGATATAAACTTTATAGTCTTGAAAGAAAGACTGTTATTTACTCAAGAGATGTCAAATTTTATGAAAATATTTTTCCTTTCAAAATGATTTCTGATAGTTGTGATATGAATGATACTGGTTTAAGAAGGTCTACTAGACATACTACTCTTTCAAAAAGACTTCATGATTATCAATTAGAAGGGAAGGTTAAATATCCTCTTAATAAAGTTGTTAATTATGCTCATCTCAAACCTGAGTTATTTTGTTTTGCTACTAATTTAAACAAAAGTATTGAACCTAAAACCTTTTATGAAGCTGTTAAAGATGTAAACTGGGTAAATGCAATGAATGAAGAGATGGAAGCTTTAAATAGAAATAATACTTGGACTTTAACTAATTTACCTCATGATAGAGAACCAATAGGGTGTAAATGGATTTTTAAGATTAAGTATAAGGCAAATGGGGAAATAGAAAGATACAAGGCAAGATTGGTTGCCAAAGGGTTTAATCAAAGGGCAGGGATAGATTTTGATGAGACCTTTTCACCTGTGGTAAAAATGGTGACTGTTAGATGTTTACTAACTGTTGCAGTGAATAACAATTGGCCATTATATCAGTTGGATGTGAACAATGCTTTCTTATATGGTGATTTGTGTGAAGATGTTTATATGGATATTCCTCAAGGATATTCAAATGGAAATAATACTTTGGTGTGTAAGTTGAATAAGTCTTTATATGGTCTTAAGCAAGCACCTAGACAGTGGAACTCTAAATTGTCTAGTGCTTTACTTGAGTGTGGTTTTAAGCAGAGTAAATCTGATTACTCTTTGTTTACTAGAAATATTGATGAGAAATTTGTTGCTCTTTTAGTCTATGTGGATGATATAGTTATCACTGGAAATTGTGTAAAGGAAATTGAACAAGTGAAATCTTTTTTGAGTTCTAAATTTAAAATTAAGGATCTTGGTAAATTGAAATATTTTTTGGGCATTGAAGTTTTAGAAAATAACAGTGGTTTGTGTCTTTCTCAAAGAAAGTATTGTTTGGAACTTTTAAATGATTTTGGTATGCTTGGTTGTAAACCAATGCATACACCTCTTGAAATAAACAAAACTGTGAAACCATTCACTAAAGATGGTAAGTCTAAATTGCTTGACAATGTCACTGTGTATCAAAAGTTAATTGGAAAATTGATTTATCTAACTCTAACAAGACCAGATATTAGCTATTCTGTTCAGTGTCTTTCTCAGTTCATGCATTCACCTTCACAAGAACATTTTGATCTTGGTTTAAGGATTCTTAGATATCTAAAGAAGGCTCCTGGTAAGGGTCTTCACATACAGAAAGGTAATAACAATATACTTACTGCATTTGTTGATTCAGACTGGGCAAGGTGTGTTACCACAAGAAAGTCTATTACAGGATTTTCAGTTTACTTTGGTAATACTCTTGTGTCTTGGAAAAGCAAAAAACAATCTACTGTTGCCAAGTCCTCAGCAGAAGCTGAATATAGGGCTTTGGCAGCAGTAACTTGTGAGATTATATGGCTTAAACATTTATTACTTGATTTTGGTATTACTTGTTCTATTCCTATTGATGTGCACTGTGATAGTAAGGCAGCTATACAAATAGCAGCAAACCCAGTGTTTCATGAAAAAACCAAGCATTTTGAGATTGATTTGCATTTTGTAAGAGAAAAAATTTCTGCAGGTTTTTTGAAAACAATTAAGATACAGTCTGAATTAAATGTGGCTGATATCTTTACAAAAAGTTTAGGCATAAATCAACATAATTTTTTATGTGAAAAATTAGGGTTGATTGATATGTTTAAGGATAAATTTGAGGGGGGATGTTAAATTATCAAATTTATACTTAAACATAAACTTATTGCATGATTAGTATTTTGTGCAGATTATGACAAGTTACAAAGCTGGAGGGCTTATTCAGTGTATTTGGAAAGATGGAAGTTCAGGGTACATTCTGTCAACTGTCAAGAGATGAGGGTAAAAGCTGCATTTATGGATTCATATATAAAGAAGACGATGGGAGAGATTTAGGTTTACGATTCATTATTTTTACATACAAAAAATATCAGTTTCTTTCTCTCATATATTCGATCTATATTTTCTGTATAGTTTGTATATCATATTGATATACAATCTTCAAGTATTCTGTTTATCTAATCATCTTTGAATGATTAGATTGTTGTTCCTTTAAATCATTCGATTGGGTTGTAATAGTTTTAAGTAATAATTCATAATAATAATTCTTCTTTCTGGTAATTGTTGGTTGAGATCTGGAATTCTTTCATATCAGGTTGGTAATATTTACATGTGTAGATATTATCGTCACATGTACATACAAGACTGATACGATCCTTATTTAATTAACAGTATCCTTAACAGTATATGTAGGACCATTTGTTAACCGTTTGATTTTCTTGTCAGTTATTAACATGTACCAGTGTCCTTAACATTCTTAGACTATGCGGAGTAGCCCGTTATGGGGCATTCTCACGCTCAAAAGTGTTCCCGACCTTAAATTTGTCTTGCCCGTTCCAAAGCATTCCCTTCCATATATGCACGTGTCACTTATTTAACAGGTGAGGGGCATTCCCTTAATGCCTCCACTTCTTGTAGACTTAAATACACATAAAGACCTTTATTAACACAACGTGATCAATTGTTCTTTTCTGACAAAAAGCTTGTAGCTAGTCTAATGGTATGTACTCTGTATATAAAGTTGATATGTAAGTTTGTACTTTTTTTTTTTTTTTTTTTTTTTTTTTTTTTTTTTTTTTTTTTTTTTTTTTTTTTTTTTTTTTTTTTTTTTTTTTTTTTTTTTTTTTTTTTTTTTTTTTTTTTTTTTTTTTTTTTTTTTTTTTTTTTTTTTTTTTTTTTTTTTTTTTTTTTTTTTTTTTTTTTTTTTTTTTTTTTTTTTTTTTTTTTTTTTTTTTTTTTTTTTTTTTTTTTTTTTTTTTTTTTTTTTTTTTTTTTTTTTTTTTTTTTTTTTTTTTTTTTTTTTTTTTTTTTTTTTTTTTTTTTTTTTTTTTTTTTTTTTTTTTTTTTTTTTTTTTTTTTTTTTTTTTTTTTTTTTTTTTTTTTTTTTTTTTTTTTTTTTTTTTTTTTTTTTTTTTTTTTTTTTTTTTTTTTTTTTTTTTTTTTTTTTTTTTTTTTTTTTTTTTTTTTTTTTTTTTTTTTTTTTTTTTTTTTTTTTTTTTTTTTTTTTTTTTTTTTTTTTTTTTTTTTTTTTTTTTTTTTTTTTTTTTTTTTTTTTTTTTTTTTTTTTTTTTTTTTTTTTTTTTTTTTTTTTTTTTTTTTTTTTTTTTTTTTTTTTTTTTTTTTTTTTTTTTTTTTTTTTTTTTTTTTTTTTTTTTTTTTTTTTTTTTTTTTTTTTTTTTTTTTTTTTTTTTTTTTTTTTTTTTTTTTTTTTTTTTTTTTTTTTTTTTTTTTTTTTTTTTTTTTTTTTTTTTTTTTTTTTTTTTTTTTTTTTTTTTTTTTTTTTTTTTTTTTTTTTTTTTTTTTTTTTTTTTTTTTTTTTTTTTTTTTTTTTTTTTTTTTTTTTTTTTTTTTTTTTTTTTTTTTTTTTTTTTTTTTTTTTTTTTTTTTTTTTTTTTTTTTTTTTTTTTTTTTTTTTTTTTTTTTTTTTTTTTTTTTTTTTTTTTTTTTTTTTTTTTTTTTTTTTTTTTTTTTTTTTTTTTTTTTTTTTTTTTTTTTTTTTTTTTTTTTTTTTTTTTTTTTTTTTTTTTTTTTTTTTTTTTTTTTTTTTTTTTTTTTTTTTTTTTTTTTTTTTTTTTTTTTTTTTTTTTTTTTTTTTTTTTTTTTTTTTTTTTTTTTTTTTTTTTTTTTTTTTTTTTTTTTTTTTTTTTTTTTTTTTTTTTTTTTTTTTTTTTTTTTTTTTTTTTTTTTTTTTTTTTTTTTTTTTTTTTTTTTTTTTTTTTTTTTTTTTTTTTTTTTTTTTTTTTTTTTTTTTTTTTTTTTTTTTTTTTTTTTTTTTTTTTTTTTTTTTTTTTTTTTTTTTTTTTTTTTTTTTTTTTTTTTTTTTTTTTTTTTTTTTTTTTTTTTTTTTTTTTTTTTTTTTTTTTTTTTTTTTTTTTTTTTTTTTTTTTTTTTTTTTTTTTTTTTTTTTTTTTTTTTTTTTTTTTTTTTTTTTTTTTTTTTTTTTTTTTTTTTTTTTTTTTTTTTTTTTTTTTTTTTTTTTTTTTTTTTTTTTTTTTTTTTTTTTTTTTTTTTTTTTTTTTTTTTTTTTTTTTTTTTTTTTTTTTTTTTTTTTTTTTTTTTTTTTTTTTTTTTTTTTTTTTTTTTTTTTTTTTTTTTTTTTTTTTTTTTTTTTTTTTTTTTTTTTTTTTTTTTTTTTTTTTTTTTTTTTTTTTTTTTTTTTTTTTTTTTTTTTTTTTTTTTTTTTTTTTTTTTTTTTTTTTTTTTTTTTTTTTTTTTTTTTTTTTTTTTTTTTTTTTTTTTTTTTTTTTTTTTTTTTTTTTTTTTTTTTTTTTTTTTTTTTTTTTTTTTTTTTTTTTTTTTTTTTTTTTTTTTTTTTTTTTTTTTTTTTTTTTTTTTTTTTTTTTTTTTTTTTTTTTTTTTTTTTTTTTTTTTTTTTTTTTTTTTTTTTTTTTTTTTTTTTTTTTTTTTTTTTTTTTTTTTTTTTTTTTTTTTTTTTTTTTTTTTTTTTTTTTTTTTTTTTTTTTTTTTTTTTTTTTTTTTTTTTTTTTTATATGTAGGACCATTTGTTAACCGTTTGATTTTCTTGTCAGTTATTAACATGTACCAGTGTCCTTAACATTCTTAGACTATGCGGAGTAGCCCGTTATGGGGCATTCTGACGCTCAAAAGTGTTCCCGACCTTAAATTTGTCTTGCCCGTTCCAAAGCATTCCCTTCCATATATGCACGTGTCACTTATTTAACAGGTGAGGGGCATTCCCTTAATGCCTCCACTTCTTGTAGACTTAAATACACATAAAGACCTTTATTAACACAACGTGATCAATTGTTCTTTTCTGACAAAAAGCTTGTAGCTAGTCTAATGGTATGTACTCTGTATATAAAGTTGATATGTAAGTTTGTACTCAAATGGTGTATTATACTCTCTAAAAATGATGTTGGGATCTTCAAATTCAAATCTATATATAGAACGAAATGCATTTTTGGTCCCTGTGTTATCACCCATTTGCAAGAATCGTCTAAACATATGCAAAGTGGCGTTTGATCCCTGTGATATCAACTCAGTGGCGATCTTAGTCCAAATAGACGGATCCGTCTATTTTTTACCGTTAATGACATCATGTGCCCCTCACGTGAGGGGTAATAATGTCTCAATTCATAATTAATCTGAACGTTTCAAAAAGATTATCTTACGACTTACCCTAGCTAGTAGTCTAAAACATCATTATATATTATACGGAGTATATATTAGCATACATTATATCTCTATCTCTACTACATTATAAAGCATTTGTTCCCTCCATTTTTTCAACTTTAAGTAAGTGAAAACCCCAAAATACCCCTATCACTTATTCATAATACCCTTAGAAGAAATCTCAACCACTCATTTTTTTCTCTCTCTCAAATCTCAACCACTTATTTTTCTCTCTCCTCCATAAATCATTTTATTCTTCTAATTCATTCAAAATCTTTTATCTCAAAAACCGTACATCGATAAATTATAAAAGTTATATGGGTGTTCTTAAAATTTCATGCTCTTTCATTAGAGATGTCATTCGATATACTTTCGACGAATTTTTAAATCCGAGGGCGGAGCCCGGACGGCTAAGACATTTGGCTATCACACTCTATGACCTATCATACTCTATGACCTATCATACTCTATGACCTCACCCCCACCATCTCACCGCCGCAACGCGCGGATACTTTGTCTCGTTTATTATTAACGTAATTGAATGTGAACAGTGACTTTACAAAGAAATTACATATTACATTACAATATATATTAAGTTTAGCAAAGATGAAATGAAATTTTTTTTGTTATATATAATAAAATAACAATATTTAGACAGATTTCTACTAGCTAGAATATTATTAAGTACGTAAGTCTACTATGTGCTACGTTACAATCCAGTTTTATCGATCACTAAATCCTTTGATTTTATGCATGCGATGATACTCCGCAACATCAAACTTAAGAACAAACAATGAATATAATATATATATAATGTAATGTATATATGTATCTACGAGTATATAATAACTTACATTATATATATATATAATATATATATATAGATAGATAGATATTTAACAAATTATTTGAAGATAAATGTATCAATAATTAAGCTAGCTAGTAAAATCCCATCTCGTCTATCACTGAATAACTCTACTCCATTATTTCCTCAAATGAAATAATAAAATTAAGAACCGATACGAACAAGATCGAAAGAAAACGAAATACATTAAGAAACAACTCTTTAAGCTTTACAATTAATTCAGAAAAAAACCCATTCCATGTTATGGGTTTAACCTCAAATAGTGATTTCTTTTTTTTTGACAAGTGAATTTTACCTCAAATAGTGATCTCTTAATGCATGGTTAAGTTAGATTTATCTATACTAAATAATAAAGAAAAAAAGAGTATAGTAGTAATAGTCGATGATCATGATGTTTAATTTCAAAACCGAAGCGATGAAGTGAGTGACTCAAAGACTTGTTCTTCACAAGGAATGGTTAGGCCCATTTCATGATCAAACCCAAACTCTTCTTCTGCTTGCCTAAGCAGGCTCTGAAATTCGGGCCGTGACAAGAACGAAATGGGTATCACATATCGGCTACGATTATCGCCAACGTAGACGACAAAATGTCCCTTGGGTACATCCTCATTGTGTTGTTTGATCTTTCCTGAGCTTGAACATCTCTTCATAATATGCTTCAAAAGTGCTGCTTGTGACAATTTGTTTGATGACTTCTTGAAGGCCATTTTGGGAATTTAATAATTAGATGTCTCTCTTTTTCTATTTTGCCAAGTGGTGTTTATGGGTATGTGTAAGAAAGAGAATTGTTTGGAGTTTGTTATTGCAAAGGTGGTGAGATGGGAATGAGGGAAGGTGTGTATTTATAGGGTACATAACTACATGTGAATGTGTCTTTATATCCAATTGCTCACATTTATAATAATATATCTATGATATATACCACAAAATAAAGCTGCTTTGATGTGAATGATGAAATAAACATTGGGTAACGATACTATGTAAATAAAGCTTACAATGTGGATTAACGTTAAGTATATCGATTATGATGAAAGAGTTTTACATAGTTCTCTATAAAGTGTCTCACATAACACACGAATCAGTGTTGCTAGCTATATATTACAATGTGGATTAACGTTAAGTATATCGATTATGATGAAAGAGTTTTACATAGTTCTCTATAAAGTGTCTCACATAACACACGAATCAGTGTTGCTAGCTATATATTACGGAGTAACATTTTATAAAACTTACGTACTTATAAACCTTTCATTTTATTCAAAATTATTTCTTATATAGGAAATTATAAGTACTCCTAATTAAAGGATTGTTCCAGGAAGAAGCATATTTAACAAGCAAATGCTTTGACGAGTGCTCAAATAAGTGTTTAGTAAACAACTAGTTATTGTACCCGCGCGTTGCCGCGGAATACGTTTTTTACACGATAAAGTTTTAGACTCAAACTTATGTCAAATATTCGAACCCAAACTTTAAAAAAGACAACTAAATATATAACAATAACAATAAGAATAATATAAAAAGAATAATAAGATGTATAAAAACATAAACAATAATATATTAATGATTTAAATGTTACATGAACGTAAGACATAACGATAATGAAAGTTATTATATATTAAAAACGTTATGTATATATAAAAAGACGGATGAAAATAATCAAAAATCAAATTTTTAAAAGTAAAACCGTAACTGTGTGAAAGTTGTTTGATGAAAACATGAGATCCGCAAAGTTTAGTGTTATGAATATGAAAACAAAAACTTTGATGTGGGGTAAAAGTTAAAAGATAGAAACTTTCTAAGAAAAAAACAACTAAACATGTAACATTAACACACAAAAAAATGTAAAGGAATAATAAGATAACTAAAAACATAGAATATTACCCATATTAATATTTTAAATGTTAAATGAACGTAAGACATAACGATAATGAAAGTTATTATATATTAAAAACGTTATGTATATATAAAAAGACGGATGAAAATAATCAAAAATCAAATTTTTAAAAGTAAAACCGTAACTGTGTGAAAGTTGTTTGATGAAAACATGAGATCCGCAAAGTTTAGTGTTATGAATATGAAAACAAAAACTTTGATGTGGGGTAAAAGTTAAAAGATAGAAACTTTCTAAGAAAAAAACAACTAAACATGTAACATTAACACACAAAAAAATGTAAAGGAATAATAAGATAAATAAAAACATAGAATATTACCCATATTAATATTTTAAATGTTAAATGAACGTAAGACGTAACGATAATGAAAGTTATTATATATTAAAAACGTTATGTATATATAAAAAGACGGATGAAAATAATCAAAAATCAAATTTTTAAAAGTAAAACCGTAACTGTGTGAAAGTTGTTTGATGAAAACATGAGATCCGCAAAGTTTAGTGTTATGAATATGAAAACAAAAACTTTGATGTGGGGTAAAAGTTAAAAGATAGAAACTTTCTAAGAAAAAAACAACTAAACATGTAACATTAACACACAAAAAAATGTAAAGGAATAATAAGATAACTAAAAACATAGAATATTACCCATATTAATATTTTAAATGTTAAATGAACGTAAGAGGTAACGATGATAAAAAGTTATTATATATTAAAAACGTTATACATACAAAAATACGGATGAAAATAATCATAAACCAAATGTTTAAAAGTAAAACGTAACTATGTGAAAGTTGTTTGATAAAAACATGCGAAACTAAAAGTTTAGTGTCAAGAAAATGAAAACGAAAACTTTGATGTCGGGTAAAAGTTAAAAGATAGAAACTATAGGGGGTTCAAATGAAAGTTAGTAAAAGTTATCATGTGTTATTAGGACTTGTACATTGCATGCTTATAGGACTTGTAAATCTTTATAAATTTTTAGTATATATATAATGAAACAAATCACCACCAAATGGTCTATTGTTAAGAAGTAATGTTTTCTCATAAAAAATTTCAGTTTCTAGTCCTATTTTAAGCATATTTGAGCCTGCCCTAAAGTATTTAGAAATAATAAACCAAATAAATAAAGAATAGCTAGTTAGCTTGTTTTTTTTTTTCTAGTTAAGTTCTATTTTGTATATAATGCTTGTTATATATGTTGAATGAATCGATTGAATAATTTAAATTACTACTAATCTGGAGATGGAGAGTGGGAATGAGAGGGTGATTATGATAAAAATTGATGAGTTCATGTACAATTTCTCTTCCTTGGATTATTAAGTTTTAAACAAACATTTTTATACGACTTATCTATACTATATTATAAAACAAATCTACATTTGATTTTCAACATTGAACTTAAAATTTCAATATTATTTTAAGTTTCAACAATGTACACATTCTAATGCATGATGTACCATACATCATAGCCACATTACATCAATAACTTCCACTACTCACTGGCGCCACCGCCACCACCACCCGCCCGCCGCCACCACCGCCGCTCGCCACCACCACCACCCGTCACCGCCACCACCGCCGCCGCATTACATCACCACCATGCCGCCACCTCCATCACCGCCACAACGCGGGGATACCTTTCTCTCGTATAAAATGCTTAAAATATTTTTATATTGCGTCTATTAATTAGACGTTTCAAACATTACTTTACTTCTTTTTTCCGTTTCTTTCCCTCTCCTCTTTCCCTCCGCGCCCCTACCAGCTTTTCCAATACTCTCCTCTTACCCTCCTTTCTCTCTTCCTATTCGGTTTATTTTTAGTGTTGTTCAGTTAGTCAAACCAGTTGTTTGTTTTAAAATAGCCAAATCGGTATATATTAGAAAATAGGAGAAAGGCATGTGGGAGTGTTGGGGATGAAAGAAGAGGGCAATGTGTGATTATGTGATCAAAGTTTGTGAACATGCTGGGATTGTTGCACTTTATCATGACAGAATGACCCCTTTCCTCTCTAAAAACCATTTGTTTATTACACTTGTCTTGAATAACATACTTTTCTTTGTTTCTTTCCAAGTTCTAAAAGCCTATAATTGAATGCACAGTTAAGCTAAAAAACCTTAAATCTCCAATCTATCTTTTTGTCCATCTATTAAAATATAGTAAGTGCTATTTATATAGTTAATGATAACATATAAAAAACATAAATATATTATATTTATGTATTGATTCCTTAAAGTGACATATCACTTACGAAGTGTAAAGTATCGTTTCAGTTAATTCTCGTTTCATAATAGTTATTTTCGATAAAAAAATTTTTTTTTATCTATACTACTGTATAAAACGAACTAGTCATCCCCATTTAAGCAATTAAGATTTTGAAATAACCATATTACCCCTCTTCTTTATTCATTAATTTAAACATTTTTATCTATATACCTATAATACCATTCGAAATAACTTACAACATAGATCATCCAACTCTTAAATAAACATATTAACCCTCTTACATCAATTAATTTTACATTCACCATCATACCACGACCACCGCCACCACCACTGCCGCCGTCACTACACCGCCATTTTTAACACTATCGCCGCCGCATCGCGCGAACATACGTGTAGTAAGTTATTATACTTTCTATAAAGTTTGATAAGGAGTGATAAAACAAAAGTTTCCTACTCACTTAGGTTATTTACAAGAGTTGCCCAAAAGTACTATTCTATGCTCGTTAGTAATATGAAGAATCCTAACTTCTAAGAAGAGCAATCTAACTAAACGTTCGTTATTTTTGCAATGTAGATACATGTGAATCAACTTAATTGATATCTCGAGTGGCCAATTTGACTGAAATTCTATCTTTTTCCAGAATTGCCAAAAGGTAGTCATTCTATGTCTAGTGATAAATAGTAAAAATGTACTCTTTTTTTATAAAAGTTCCACCACACTTAAACTCTTTAACCTCATTCAATGGTCAAAACTTAACATGTTACATGTGATCTTTTTCATCACATTGATTTCTTTACTAAGATACATATATATGAACTTTTCGAATTCCTTATTTTCGGTGTTTTGCTATATTTAACTTTTTTCCACTTTTCATGTTGTTCGATTTTCACAGTTTTGTTAGATAAATTGCAATTAACAAATGTAGAAAGTTCATTTATTTAGACATAAAGTTAACTTTGACTAGCACTCAGAACCAAGGCTATTAACATGGAACAGTGGTCTTTTTACGTATGAGAAGTACAACAAATATAGGGCCTCTAAACTTCTTCATATAGACCTATGTTAAAAGCAAGAAATGTCCTCCATCATGGTTTGAATGGATTGTAAACACAAAAAATTGTAACTCAATCACACTGTAACATCATTTTCTATCATCTTGCTAGTTGTTAATTAATATTTGCTGTTATAAAAAAAAAGGACATATACGACAGTTTATCTAGGGCTTCTTGGAAATTATCATCTTTTTAAATAATTAATGATTTTTTTTCTTCTTAATGACTCATTTTGATACTTGCACACGGCCTTTAAATTATCGGCAAGATGTGGCTACGATCTTCGTATTTGATACCCATATATCCCACTCAACGGACTTTATGGTGTCATTCAAAGAATTGAAGTTTTATTTATAAAACATGTACATTTGTTTAATGATATTCATATCCAACAATGAACAATTGATTAACTCTATGGAAATTGAGTGAAAATATGTTGTTTCGTTACCGACTTTGAGCACCTATATGTCATTCTTTTATTTTTTTCATTTGACAGATCCCTCAACTTACCATTTACCTTTTTGTTTCAAGAAAGTAATAAGGATGATACGAGTCCAATTAAACATAGTTGTGTATGCAAGTCTTGAGTATTTCCCATTGTTTAGATACTATATATAATATACTATTTGAATGACAATATATAAATTTTGGTTATAAAAGCAATGAAATGTTGAGAAACGAGTTATCATCATAAGATAGATATATAGGAGGGAGCAAACAGAGGCGGTTACACCATTGCCGGCACTTAGGTTTTGGCGAAAAATGGAAAACTCGGTTTATGAAACGGTGTCTCACAACTCACTCTCCAATGTCTTTACAAATGAGTGTTGGTTTCATTCTTACCATTCTCATCTATTTGGTTTGAAATTCAATTCATTGATTTAACATGCCTACATCCTATTGATGAAATTAAAGGTGACATGACATTTTAGTTTCACTCTTAACACCCCCTCTACTCTAATATATTGGTTTTTAAACCCACACTTTACCAAAACGTGCTTCAAATTAGCACAACAAACATTTTTTTAACCTATACAAACAATATTTGTCTTCAACATGCCGCTACCCAACTGTATCTACTAGCTATTGTTGTTTTTCTAATAAATTGATAAACATATTTGGTTTTTTATATTTTAATTAACTAGTTATTGGAAAAAGATGAGTTCTTTAACTTTACTTAATGTATGAGATCTATATGTTGTGGACCTTTTCAAACCTTTCTCTAGTCATCTCTAACATTATTATAAGTAACGAGATTTGAATCTAAGACTTCCTGTAAATAAGTCCAACATGTTAAAACTAGGCCATTTTAGAGGTAATTTGTTGTTTTTACCAAGTAAAAACATATGATCCATTGTTTTTAGTTTCTTTCTCTTCAAACGATCATTGTTTGCATCTTTTTTCAATTAATAAAGAAGAACAATTACAAAGTTCAATCATATATAAACTTTGACTAAACACAAATAATAAGTTGATAAGCATACCAGAAAAATCAAAACCCGAAGTATTATTTTTTTTTTGTCATTTTTTGTTTTTTCAACGGTTTTTGTCATTTATTTATTTTGATATTTTTAACAATACAAAAAGTATTAAAATTACATTTTTTTTTTACTATGACTCTTTAATTAGCTCAGTTATTTTTAACGTGTGTAAAATAGCTATTGAAAAAAGCCATTATCTAGCCAATTGGTCTTAAAAATTCGTAGGCATCTAATCCCAGTGACAACAAGGCAAGAATCGACATGTTTTGCACCAGCCATTTTTTGTACAAACAAATGACATACAACGAAAATCAACTTGCCAATGACACATTTGTATTTATTTGTGTTAAGTTTTTGCCGATGACATTCAGGATAGCTGGTGAGAAGCTTGAAACCAGTGATAAGAGACCCGTGTATAATCTTTAAGGCGATCATGTTTTACCTTTAATTTGTTGTCGTGCTTATAACAACCCATAACGTGAGTATAAAGATACCCATAACGTGGATTCAACAAACCATAACGTGAGTTTAACAACCCATAACGTGAGTATAAAGATACCCATAACGTGAGTTTAACAACCCATAACGTGAGTATAAAGATACCCATAACGTGAGTTAACAACCCATAACGTGGATTCAACAATCCATAACGTGAGTTTACAACCCATAACGTAAGTATAAAGATACCCATAACGTGAATAACAATCCATAACGTGAGTTTAACAACCCATAACGTGAGTATAAAGATACCCATAACGTGAGTTTCAACAACCCATAACGTGGATTTTAACAACCATAACGTGAGTTTAAAACCCATAACGTGAGTATAAAGATACCCATAACGTGAGTTTAACAATTCATAACGTGAGTTTAACAACCCATAACGTGAGTATAAAGATACCCATAACGTGAGTATAACAACCCATAACGTGGATTCAACAATCCATAACGTGAGTTTTAACAACCCATAACGTGAGTATAAAGATACCCATAACGTGGATTCAACAATCCATAACGTGAGTTTTAACAACCCATAACGTGAGTATAAACCCATAACGTGAGTATAAAGATACCCATAACGTGGAGTTCAACAATCCATAACGTGAGTTTAACAACCCATAACGTGAGTATAAAGATACCCATAACGTGGATTCAACAATCCATAACGTGAGTTTAACAACCCATAACGTGAGTATAAAGATACCCATAACGTGAGTTTAACAACCCATAACGTGAGTATAAAGATACCCATAACGTGAGTATAAAGATACCCATAACGTGAGTATAAAGATACCCATAACGTGAATTCTACAATCCATAACGTGAGTTTAACAACCCATAACGTGAGTATAAAGATACCCATAACGTGAGTTTTAACAACCCATAACGTGAGTATAAAGATACCCATAACGTGGATTCAACAATCCATAACGTGAGTTTAAAACCCATAACGTGAGTATAAAGATACCCTTAACGTGAGTATAAAACCCATAACGTGAGTTTAACTACCCATAACGTGGTTAACAATCCATAACGTGAGTTTAACAACCCATAACGTGAGTATAAAGATACCCATAACGTGAGTATAAAGATACCCATAACGTGAGTATAAAGATACTCATAGCGTGAATCATAACGTGAGTATAAAGATATCCATAACGTGAGCTTAACAACCCATAACGTGAGTATAAAGATACCCATAACGTGGATTCAACAATCCATAACGTGAGTTTAACAACCCATAACGTGAGTATAAAGATACCCATAACGTGGATTCAACAATCCATAACGTGAGTATAAAGATACCCATAACGTGAGTATAAAGATACCCATAACATGGATTTAACAATCCATAACGTGAGTTTAACAACCCATAACGTGAGTATAAAGATACCCATAACGTGAGTATAAAGATACCCATAACGTGAGTTTTAACAACCCATAACGTGAGTATAAAGATACCCATAACGTGAGTATAAAGATACCCATAACGTGGATTCAACAATCCATAACGTGAGTTTAACAACCCATAACGTGAGTTACAACCCATAACGTGAGTATAAAGATACCCATAACGTGGATTCAACAATCCATAACGTGAGTTTTAACAACCCATAACGTGAGTAACAACCCATAACGTGAGTATAAAGATACCCATAACGTGAGTATAAAGATACCCATAACGTGGATTCAACAATCCATAACGTGAGTATAAAGATACCCATAACGTGGATTCAACAATCCATAACGTGAGTTTAACAACCCATAACGTGAGTATAAAGATACCCATAACGTGGATTCAACAATCCATAACGTGAGTATAAAGATACCCATAACGTGAGTATAAAGATACCCATAACGTGAGTATAAAGATACCCATAACGTGAGTATAAAGATACCCATAACGTGAGTATGAAGATACCCATAACGTGAGTTTAACAACCCATAACGTGAGTATAAAGATACCCATAACGTGAGTATAAAGATACCCATAACGTGGATTCAACAATCCATAACGTGAGTTTAACAACCCATAACGTGAGTATAAAGATACCCATAACGTGGATTCAACAATCCATAACGTGAGTTTTAACAACCCATAACGTGAGTATAAAGATACCCATAACGTGGTATTAACAACCCATAACGTGAGTATAAAGATACCCATAACGTGAGTTTAACAACCCATAACGTGAGTATAAAGATACCCATAACGTGGATTCAACAATCCATAACGTGAGTATAAAGATACCCATAACGTGTTTAACAACCCATAACGTGAGTATAAAGATACCCATAACGTGAGTATAAAGATACCCATAACGTGAGTATGAAGATACCCATAACGTGAGTATAAAGATATCCATAACGTGAGTTTAACAACCCATAACGTGAGTATAAAGATACCCATAACGTGGATTCAACAATCCATAACGTGAGTATAAAGATACCCATAACGTGAGTATAAAGATACCCATAACGTGGATTCAACAATCCATAACGTGAGTATAAAGATACCCATAACGTGGATTCAACAATCCATAACGTGAGTATAAAGATACCCATAACGTGGATTCAACAATCCATAACGTGAGTATAAAGATACCCATAACGTGAGTATAAAGATACCCATAACGTGGATTCAACAATCCATAACGTGAGTATAAAGATACCCATAACGTGGATTCAACAATCCATAACGTGAGTATAAAGATACCCATAACGTGGATTCAACAATCCATAACGTGAGTTTAACAACCCATAACGTGAGTTTAACAACCCATAACGTGAGTATAAAGATACCCATAACGTGGATTCAACAATCCATAACGTGAGTTTTACAACCCATAACGTGAGTATAAAGCCCATAACGTGAGTATAAAGATACCCATAACGTGGGTTCAACAATTCATAACGTGAGTTTAACAACCCATAACGTGAGTATAAAGATACCCATAACGTGAGTATGAAGATACCCATAACGTGAGTTTTAACAACCCATAACGTGAGTATAAAGATACCCATAACGTGAGTATAAAGATACCCATAACGTGGATTCAACAATCCATAACGTGAGTTTAACAACCCATAACGTGAGTATAAAGATACCCATAACGTGAGTATAAAGATACCCATAACGTGGATTCAACAATCCATAACGTGAGTTTAACAACCCATAACGTGAGTATAAAGATACCCATAACGTGGATTCAACAATCCATAACGTGAGTTTTAACAACCCATAACGTGAGTATAAAGATACCCATAACGTGAGTATAAAGATACCCATAATGTGGATTCAACAATCCATAAGGTCAATAACGAGACGACTTACATAATGAATAATGCGTCTTATAACGGGGCGACTTACATATATTTCAAATGCGTCATATAATACGGGGCGACTTACATATATTTCAAATGTGCCATATATCAACGTTACGTTACAACTAAACATTCATATACAATATACACGTTAAACAATATCGTTAACAACAACGTTATGCCACAAATCGTGGACTTATCGTTATGCCATCAACATGGACTTAATCGTTATCACAATCACAAATCTATAATACGTTATGGGGGAAAATATTATCATGCAAGATCCTATGTCCCGTTCCATATCAAAACGTTTTCCATCAACCAACAACACAATGCACATACACTTCATACGATTCTACTTTCAAGGATTCATAGATGCTTATATATAGGGTCACCCGCAGCCTTCCCACCACATCTACAACTCATTGAAGGCATAATCGTCTTCCATGTATGTACAACTATCCAAACCACAACATGTATTCATAAACGAAGGCATAATTAACCGAGCAACAAGTCAATACGTCAATCAAACAATCAATCAATCGATTAATCAACAATTAAACAAGTATGTACACTTTTCAGCCCGAATCTCAATTGAGTAGGGAGGGGTTTACGAAACTCACCTTGATCGGCAAAAGAAGTTGGGATTGAGTTAAGATGAGATTATATACGTTCAACGTCCGCCACGTGTCCACAACCTATCATTATACATAAAATACGTATTATAAATCAAGGCGAGCCCTAGTTAGGTTTTTAAGTATGGTTTATACCATTTGCCGAACCCCAAGACACGTCTTGGTCATTAGAGATGCAGAGATATAGTTTAAGTTGAGTTAAAGTCATCCGATAACCGTCTCGTGTCCTTAACTAATTTTGTACATATTTATATATGATTTAATTTAACATTCCATGTTGAGTTGTAAAAGTAACCTCGACTTTGAGAGACCATAGTGACTCGTATACATCCTAAGGGGAGTCAAAAGAAGGTCCAGATTGAAGCTCGGGTCAAACCTAGAGTTTTGGAAGTCGTATAAGTCAAGCAGGAAAAGAGCTCAAGGACTGGACCGTAAATTACGGTCAGTCTCACCGTAAATTACGGTAGGCAAAACCCCACCGGCGTAAGGGACGGCAACAGTCAGCGTAGGAGATGGTGGGCCAAGTATGGCTGGGCGTCTGGTACGGTAGTTCCACCGTACCTTACGGTGGCTCGCATTTGTTACTTTTGGCGTCTGGTCTACAATTTCCAGCGTACACAGGGGGTGTTCGACGTAAGGTCCATTTTTGAGAAGCAGGGCAGCGTAAGGTACGCCCTTAGGGGAGTAGGGTACGGCGGGAGGGAGGTGATCAAGAATCTGGGCAGACTCATGGTGGCAAAGTGGGTAAGAAGCAGTTGACCAAAAGTCAATTTGTCCAAGAACAACTTCAAGACCCTAATCTTCAGTTTTAATCGAATTGGGGGGACTTCAAAACATGTTTTAAGCACCGATTATCGTGTTGGATGTAAACAAAAATAAATCCTCATTCAAATCTGATTCCAATTCATCAATTTAGATCAAAATATAGTTTGACCTAATTTTTCTTAATCAAAAACCCTAATTCGGGTTTCAAGGGTTTTTAAATCCGAATTTGTACAAGTTTAGTTCATACAAGATTAAAAACATGATTTCATTCATAACCCATTCAATGATTTGACCCGTAACAACATAAGAGTGAGAAAACCCGGTTTTGACCCATTTCAAGCATTAAGAACCCTAATTTGACTTTTAATCGAATTAACTTGATTTTTGACTCAAATAAGTTTAAATTTAGTATACAACATTGTTATAAATATGAAATAATGAATTTGAGACATGTTTAACTTACCAATTCTTCCAACAAAGCTTTAAATCCGAATTTGAGCTATAGATGGTGATTTCTTGCACTAAAAGGCTTGACTTTTTAATATGATGATTAGATGATGATTGAGATGATGAATTTAATACAAATTTAACTTGAACACCTTTGATTTGGTGCAAGAATTTAGTGAGAGAGAGAAAGAGTCTTGCAATGAATGTAGTGAGAGAAATGGAAGAGATGAAATGAGTGGATAAGGGTGAGGGAGTGGAAGAGTGAGATGGGGGGTTGTGGATAGGGTTGGGTCAAGATTGGTGGTGATTCATGGGTCCTGGGTCGACCCATGGATCACCCGATTACATTTCTAAATCAATTAAACGTCGACTTACGTCCTAAACCGAATCGATACGTCCACGTAGCTTCGTCTAGCATAAATACACGTTTCTAATTTCATAAATAAATAAATGAATTATTTAAATCAATTAGAATAATAAATCATTTAGCACGTTCGAGTCAACGGGTCGAGAATCAATTAAGCCACAAAATCATGGAATTAAATCAAAATTAATCATGTTTAATTCACGTTGATACCAGTCAAAAATCACGAATGTTACAATTTTTACATTCCCCCTCAATCTTAACTTGAAAAGGATCAAATAAACCAAACTTAGAACAAAGAAACTTGTGTTGCTCAAAATTTAGACTTTTGGTAAGAATGTCAGCAACATTATCTTTTGAGTCCAATTTGAACACTTTTATTAAACCTACAGTATCTTCTCTCTTACCAAGTGCAAATCTATTTCCAAATATTTAGTCCTTTCATGAAATACTGGATTTCCAGCAATTTGAATAGTAGATTTGTTATCACAAAACAGTTTTGCAGGTAAGACATGATTAATGTTCAAATCAGACAACAAGTTTATAATCCAAAGAAGTTCACAAGTAACAGTTGCCATAGCCCTATATTCAGCTTCAGCTGAGGACCTAGAAACTGTTTGTTGCTTTTTACTTTTCCAAGAAACAAGATTACCTCCAAAAAATACACTAAAACCAGTGACAGACCTTCTTGAATTCAAACATCTCCCCCAATCAGAATCAACATAACCAACAAGGTCTAGTTTATTATCTTTGGTCATTTGAATACCTTTTCTTGGAGACAATTTTAAATACCTTAACACTCTAAAAGCCAATTTAAGATGAACATCAGTAGGAGCATGCATATACTGACTAAGAGCATGAACAGAATAACTTATATCAGGCCTAGTCAGTGTAAGATAGATAGGCTTACCCACTAATTTCTGATAAACAGAAATGTTCTTCAGGAATTTATCATCATTAGAACTTTTAGGAATGGTATAATTATTCTCCATAGGAGTTCTTATAGGTTTACTGCCAAGCAGACCAAACTCATGCAATAATTCAATATTTCCTTTGAGACAAACATAAGCCATTTGTATTATAAATAACTTATATTCCAAGAAAGTACTTTAACTTTCCTAAATCTTTAATCATGAACTTGGTTTGCATAAACAGTTTTACCTTTTCAATTTCATTTGCATCATTACCAGTTAAAACAATGTCATCAACATATACTAATAAGGCAAGAAACACAGAACCTTTATTCAAGGTAAACAAGGAATAGTCACTTTTACTTTGTTTGAAACCATATTCACTTAAAGCACTTGTTAACTTTTCATTCCATTGTCTAGGTGCTTGTTTAAGTCCATATAAGGACTTCACAAGCTTGCACACTTTATTTGAATTAGTATCATAATATCCTTCAGGTAAACACATATACACATCCTCATTTAAATCACCATACAAAAAAGCATTGTTGACATCTAACTGAAACAAAGGCCAACAATTATTCACAGCAAGAGACATTAAACATCTAACAGTGACCATCTTAACCACAGGAGAAAAGGTTTCATCAAAATCCAAACCTACTCTTTGACTATAACCTTTAGCTACAAGTCTAGCTTTATATCTCTCAATTTGACCATTTGCTTTGTATTTAATTTTAAAAATCCATTTACATCCTATAAGTTCTCTTCCTTTAGGAAGATCAACAAGCTCCCAAGTATTATTTCTATGTAAAGCTTCCATTTCATTGTTCATAGCTTGAACCCAATTCATGTCTTTAGAAGCTTCACTAAAATTCTTAGGTTCAACACTTTTGTTTAAACTAGTAATAAAACACAAATTTTCAGATCCCAAGTTTGAGTAATTAACAACTTTCTCTACACCATACTTGACTTTACCATCTAACTCATAATCTTTAAGATGTTTAGGTAAAACAGAACTCCTTTCAGACCTTCTAAGATTAGCAGTTTGATTCACATCATCAAGATTAATGTTTTCAGGTTCAAAAACAACTTCAGGTTCAAACACTTGATAAATATCAGTCTGTAAATCATTTTCAGCTTGATCAATTTGAATGTTATCACCAATAATTCCCTCAGAATTCTCATTTTCATCAGACTGTGTTGCATTTTGATGATGAGATGTGGTAGTCTTAGAACTGCCAGGCAAAGAACCCTTTTCCCCAGGGCCTGCAGTAGTCCTATGACTGCCATCCATCTCACTATCACTGCCATCACATCTGTACTTGTCTCTCACTTCATCATTGGGATAAGGCAGCAAGTCATTTGAATTGTCAAAAAAGATATTATCAAAAAAGTTTAAATGATTAATACTTTCATCATTCGAAAATTTTGACTCAACTGAAATATTTTTAAGTTTAAATGGAAACACAGTTTCATAAAAACGAACATATCTTGAAAAAAATATATGTTTATTATCCAAACTATATAATTTGTATCCCTTTTTTTCATTTGAATATCGAATAAAGACACATTTTCAGCTCTACTACTAAATTTATCATTATTATTAAGAATTGTTGCATAGCAAAGACAACCAAATGACTTAAGATGTGAGAGAGATGGTTCAGAACCATAGATTTTATAAAAAGGAGAATGACCATCAAGAACAGAAGAAGGAATCCTGTTAATCAAATAGGTAGCAGTTAAGATACATTCAGTCCACATATAAAGGGGAAGTTCCCCCTGAAACATAAGAGATCTAGCAACATTAAGAAGATGTTTGTGCTTTCTCTCAGCAATACCATTTTGCTGAGGAGTATACACATTAGAAGTCTGGTGCATAATACCTTTGTTAACAAAAAACTGTTTCAAATCATTGTTTACAAATTCAGTCCCATTATCAGATCTAAACATTTTAACTTTCTTGTTAAATTGATTTTCTATTAATAGAACAAATTCTTTAATATTAGAACTCACTTCACTTTTAGATTTGATCAAAAAAGTCCAGACAGCCCTAGAAAAATCATCTACAACAGTTAAAAAATACTTGAAACTTTCTTTGCTTTGAACTTTATATGGACCCTATAAGTCTATATGAACAAGTTCACAAATATCTTTTGAAACATGATTACTTAATGGAAATGGTATTCTGGTTTGTTTAGCTTTGTGACAAATATCACAAGGAGAATTAGAAGGTCTAAGGTCAATACTCAAGGTGTTTTTTAAAACATTCAGAACTTGATCACCAGGGTGACCAAGTCTACTATGCCACAAATTTAGAGAAGCATAACAAGTATACACAGCATTATTAGTCACACCTTGACAATTAGAACTTTCATCAACCACATACAATCCTCCACATTCACTACCAGTCCACAGAGTCTTCCTTGTTTTTAAATCCTGAATGTAACATCTAAATTCATCAAAACCTATAAATCTTTTGCTATCTTTAGCAAGTTTATGAACAGAAAGTAAATTCACACAATATTCAGGAACAATCAACACATCAAACAAGGTAACCATATTGTTTAACTTAAGATTTCCAATCATTTTAACTTTAGCTAAAGTTCCATTTGGATGACCAACAGTGAAATTAAGATCAGAAACATCAATTTCATCAAAAATATTTTTGGAAGAATATGTCATGTGTTGATTTGCACCAGAATCAGAAATCCAACCAGAATGTTTGGACTTAGAACTAACACTAGAAGAAGAACAGAAAAAAATTTCAAAATTTTGATAAAAAAAACTGTTTGAATTATAAAATGTACCTGCCATGTTGGCAAGACTGGCAGATACTCCAGGTTTCTCATTAAGAAGATTCATTAATCTAGACATCTGTTCATTTGAAAGAGAAAAAGGAAGCAGAAGTAGAAGTAGAAGCAGTAGTAGCAGAAGAAGAACCAACATCATTAACACATTTGTCAGACATCACATGATTATTATAAATTTTCCTTTGATTTGACTGAGACCCTTGAAAATTTGTTCTCTTTTTATAACCAGGTGGATATCCAACTAACTCAAAACACCTATCAATAGTATGACCTATCCCTTTACAATGAGTACAATTAAGACTAGTATTAGGACCTCTATTGACAAAATTGTTATTTCCATTAAATCTTTTCTTGTTATCTACAATTTTAGATACAAAAGCATTAGAAACAGTTTTACTAGTCACAGTATTAACAGAAGCAGTTTTGTGAGATTCTTCTCTAGACAACAAAGCATAAGCACTTTTAACAGAAGGCAAAGGATCATTAGTAAGAATTTGACTCCTAACAGAACTATAAGAATCATCAAGACCCATAAGAAAGTGCATTAATTTTATTAACTGATTATGCTCTTGAAAATCTTTAGCAGCATGACATACACAAGCAGGCAATTTAATCAATGCATCAAACTGTTTCCACAAAGAATTAAGCTTATGATAATATTCAGATAATGTTGAACTATTTTGACACAAGGAATTGATTTTATTGTGAAGA
Organism: Erigeron breviscapus; assembly: GCA_034093135.1. Lineage (NCBI taxonomy): Eukaryota > Viridiplantae > Streptophyta > Magnoliopsida > Asterales > Asteraceae > Erigeron > Erigeron breviscapus. The sequence continues at coordinate 40,248,529 of CM067167.1, forward strand.
TTAAATGTAACCACACCATCAACTCTATCATATGTCTCTTTTAACTCATTCCAAACAACAACATTTTTAGAAAAAATTTGTCCAAGAAACAATTCTTCAGTAACATATATATATATCATGCATAGTTTGTATATATATATATATATATATATATATATATATATATATATATATATTATATTTTATTAAATAAGGAAAAGATATATATATATATATATATATATATATATATATATATATATATATATATATATATATATATATATATATATATATATATATATATATATATATATATATATATATATATATATATATATATATATATATATATATATATATATATATATATATATATATATATATATATATATATATATATATATATATATATATATATATATATATATATATATATATATATATATATATATATATATATATATATATATATATATATATATATATATATATATATATATATATATATATATATATATATATATATATATATATATATATATATATATATATATATATATATATATATATATATATATATATATATATATATATATATATATATATATATATATATATATATATATATATATATATATATATATATATATATATATATATATATATATATATATATATATATATATATATATATATATATATATATATATATATATATATATATATATATATATATATATATATATATATATATATATATATATATATATATATATATATATATATATATATATATATATATATATATATATATATATATATATATATATATATATATATATATATATATATATATATATATATATATATATATATATATATATATATATATATATATATATATATATATATATATATATATATATATATATATATATATATATATATATATATATATATATATATATATATATATATATATATATATATATATATATATATATATATATATATATATATATATATATATATATATATATATATATATATATATATATATATATATATATATATATATATATATATATATATATATATATATATATATATATATATATATATATATATATATATATATATATATATATATATATATATATATATATATATATATATATATATATATATATATATATATATATATATATATATATATATATATATATATATATATATATATATATATATATATATATATATATATATATATATATATATATATATATATATATATATATATATATATATATATATATATATATATATATATATATATATATATATATATATATATATATATATATATATATATATATATATATATATATATATATATATATATATATATATATATATATATATATATATATATATATATATATATATATATATATATATATATATATATATATATATATATATATATATATATATATATATATATATATATATATATATATATATATATATATATATATATATATATATATATATATATATATATATATATATATATATATATATATATATATATATATATATATATATATATATATATATATATATATATATATATATATATATATATATATATATATATATATATATATATATATATATATATATATATATATATATATATATATATATATATATATATATATATATATATATATATATATATATATATATATATATATATATATATATATATATATATATATATATATATATATATATATATATATATATATATATATATATATATATATATATATATATATATATATATATATATATATATATATATATATATATATATATATATATATATATATATATATATATATATATATATATATATATATATATATATATATATATATATATATATATATATATATATATATATATATATATATATATATATATATATATATATATATATATATATATATATATATATATATATATATATATATATATATATATATATATATATATATATATATATATATATATATATATATATATATATATATATATATATATATATATATATATATATATATATATATATATATATATATATATATATATATATATATATATATATATATATATATATATATATATATATATATATATATATATATATATATATATATATATATATATATATATATATATATATATATATATATATATATATATATATATATATATATATATATATATATATATATATATATATATATATATATATATATATATATATATATATATATATATATATATATATATATATATATATATATATATATATATATATATATATATATATATATATATATATATATATATATATATATATATATATATATATATATATATATATATATATATATATATATATATATATATATATATATATATATATATATATATATATATATATATATATATATATATATATATATATATATATATATATATATATATATATATATATATATATATATATATATATATATATATATATATATATATATATATATATATATATATATATATATATATATATATATATATATATATATATATATATATATATATATATATATATATATATATATATATATATATATATATATATATATATATATATATATATATATATATATATATATATATATATATATATATATATATATATATATATATATATATATATATATATATATATATATATATATATATATATATATATATATATATATATATATATATATATATATATATATATATATATATATATATATATATATATATATATATATATATATATATATATATATATATATATATATATATATATATATATATATATATATATATATATATATATATATATATATGTATCAACAATTAATAGCTTATGATTTCTATATATATATATATGCTATATTTTATTAAAAGATGTGTACGAAAATTATAGATTGAAAACAAATGAATAAAAAAAACATTACTAAAAATACCTTTCACTTCTGTTAGGGTGGAGGGAGTGTGTGAGAAGGTTGAGAGGAAGATGGGAGGGAGATGGGAGGGTTGGGAGTGGATCGGCCGCCACTTGTGCAAGATGGAGCGAGAAGGGGGGAGGGCAAGTTCGGAGCTCGCATGGGGTTGAAGGAGGGTTGGGGGAGGAGGGACTGAAGGTGTAAATGTTTCAAACGGTCATGTGACCGTTACAGGGACCGATGGTGTAACTTTGGACGCATCAGGGACTAAAAGTGTCAATCGGCCGAAAGTTTTTTATTTTTCCTATATAAACAGCCGAAATCAACCTTCCAAAAACACAACCAAACCTCATTGTTACTCTATATTTCTCAATTCAAACACAAACAACAACATAGTTTCATCATATGGATCCATTATCTTCATCATCTTCATCATCATCGTCGTCCGAAGAGATTTCATCGGCTTCCGAATTTTCATTTCCTTTTTCATTACCGATGGAATCTATCCTAGGTGGGCGACTCATGTCAAAGCAATGCCATATCCGACTGAAACAAATGACAAGAAGTTCAAGAAAGTTCAAGAATCGGCAAGAAAGGATGTAGAGCGAGCTTTTGGTGTTCTTAAAGGAAAATGGGGGATTTTGAGTCGGCCAATGCGAGCAATGACGGTCGACAAGATTACTAACATCGTGCACGCGTGTATTATATTGCACAACATGATTATAAAGGATGATGGAAGGGCAATATCACCGGTTCGTATTGTGGATTCGGGAATTCAAGCGGTTTATAACCACGATGCAGTGGATGAGATACAAGATGAAGATGTTGTTGAGTCCTAATGTTAACTGTAAATTTAATGATGACAAATCTGACCTATAAACACTTAGTAATCTTTTGGTTCTTGTAATCTGATCTGGGTCAGACTAAGCTGACACAGCTTACGATCTGTAACTGACCCAGATCATGCTTCATACTTTGTAATTGTAAATTCTTATGGAAGCAAGTGTTATTCAAGCTGCATCAACAATGTATTAGCATTCAGTCTAAGTTGAAGAGGAGGATTGAAGATAGAAGACCAAGCTGTTAGTGGAAGACAGCTTGGGATTAGCAGTCAGCTTGGATACACTTAGGCAGATTGGTGCTTTGACAAACGGCCCAATCTGTGTCTGACAATCAAGTGAAGATAACAACCTGGATTGAAGATAAAGACAAATGACGTGACTAGGAAGAATCCTAGAATCCAGGTTGGTGGTTGGTTTTACATATGCGTGTCCATACTCTAATTGGTTGATGAAGAATGTGCGTCAGTACGTGGGGACCACAAGTACTATGAAAGGCACGATTGATTATTCCTTCATCATCCACTGAATGAAGAATACGTGGCTGCAACGGACACCAAGTGAAGGAGCGCTTTCGCCTATAAAAGCCTCATTCATGGATTGCATATGTGTGGCATTTCCTGAGAATCATTCTTCACACAAGTTTCTCTGCTCTTACACACAGCTTAGTCTGTACGAGATCAGCTTGGACTGATTCTCTTGAGCTGAAACTTATTGATTGTTGTTTGTCATTTCATAGGGTTGTTTAGATATCTATAGGCTATCTTTATTCCGCAACAACCCTGTAATTCTTTGTATAGATTATTTCTTAATAAAGGATTAAATTTGAAAACCACAATCTGTGTTCAAAAATGTTTTTATTTCTTTACTGCTTTACTGTTTTAATGATTCCTGCTCTTTACTTACTTGCTTAATATACTTAAACTGAATCTTAAAACGTTTTGTGTTAAAAGTTTGTAAAGATTAAGGAAAGTTGTATTCACCCCCCCTCTACAACTGTTCTGTGTACAATATACTTTGGTATATTGATACACCTTGGGACGTATCAATTGGTATCAGAGCAGGGATTAAGAATTAACTTGACTTGATCCTTGCATATTTCCCTTAATAGTAAAGCATTATGTCATCATATATTGATAATGGTTCTTCAACCCGACCACCCATGTTTGATAAAGATGATTTCAGTGGGTGGAAAGGTCGAATGTCTTTGTTCCTTGAATCCATCGATAACAATATGCCTGACATCCTTGCGGATGGTCCTTATGTTCCTACACAAACTGTTGTGGTAGAAGCTGTGGTCAGGGAAGGTCAACCAACCATTCCTGCCACAGTCAAATCTATTGTTAAGGACAAGGCAGATTGGGGGGATAGGATAGGAGGTTGGCAAACTTGGATGTGAAGGCTAGAAATTTCATTGTCCAAGCTGTGCCCAAAGACCTTTACCATTCTATTAAAATGTGTTCTACAGCTAAGAAAATGTGGGGTACATTGACTGTCATGTTTGAGGATTGCTCTACTTCCATGGAATCCACAATTACTACATTGACCAGGAGGTATGAGAGATTTTCTCTTTGAGAAATGAATCCTTGACTGACACTCATACCCGCTTTAATGCTTTGGTAAATGATTTAGCTGCTGTTGGAATTGTTAAGAAAAATGAGGTTTTAAAGAGTAAATTTCTTGATTCATTACCACCTAAATGGAACAACTATATTTCTTCTGTTAAATTAAGTTCTGTTTATCATGATCTTGATCTCCCTGGAATTTTTGGTTTGCTTCATAACCAAGAATGTTCAGAGGCTGAAAAGTTAATTGCTATGGGTGATTCTTATAGTCAGCCTGCTGCTGCACTTGTTGCTTCTATGACTGAACACCCTAGTTCAATTAGTAATGAGATCATTCCTTGTGTTATGATGATATTCCTGTTATGTCTAATCCTAACTCTGTTTGTGCTGAATCTGAATGTGATGAATCTGATGGTGATGAACTAGCTAATGAAGTAGCTATGTTGGCTGAAAGGATCAGAAGGAGATCCTTTAATAAGTTCAAAGGAAAAGGAAAAGGTGGCCAAGCTGACAAAACCAAGAAGCCATTTGACATGTCCAAAGTCACTTTTTACAAGTGTGGCAAGACTGGACATATGGCTGGAGATTGCAGATCTAAAGAATCTACTCAAGCTGTGCCAGCCAAAGGTGGAAGAGGTGAAAAATACTCAAAGCTCAAGACTAAGTACAAATCCTTGAAAGCACAAGTAGCTGAGCTGACTGAGAAGGTGAACAAAAATGAGAAGAGTCTGGTAGCCAAAGACTGGCTGAAAGTGCCACATCATCTGATGATGAGCTGTACAAAGATGCCAAGTGTTTCATGGCTAAAGAATGTAACACCCGACATTTAAAAACATGGGTTTTCAAAAATTTCCACCTAACGGTGTTAAAAGATGCGGAAGAAAACTTTAAAAGTTCAAAACCGATAAAAACAGTTCGGTTCCTGCATTTATTGGTGTTACATGCCATACCATCAAATGTCTAAATGAAAACCCAACGGTTGCCCAACACAAAACAACCGTCTACATAGTACTTCATAAAATCTGCATAATATCAAAATGTAAATAAAGTCTAATGAGGTGTAGGATCTATGGGTAGCTAAAGTCTTCATCAAGCATTCTACCCAATTCCTCACTTTTCATTCTACGTCTTCCTCGGCTTTGCTAAACCTGAGGGAGCAACACACATTCAAAAGACAAGTGTTAGCTAACGAATTAGCTAAGTAAGATAACACTAAAGTTATAAAGCGTTGTCCAATTATAACATTTCTACTTTGTTGACAAAACATTAAGGCACAACCCACATAACACACACACATACAACCTGCATATCAACTTAGGATGAATCACCCTAATTGTGCCTATCCTTCTTTTATTACACACATAATCACACGTATCTTTGTTATCTGCATATAAGTGTGCCCTGCATCACACCCGACTAGATGATCACCCAAAAGGCTACTCATCATACGTCGTTAAGGAATGGCAAGCCAATCCCAGAGTAATCCGTATATGGAGGTGGGTCAGACCCCTCGTATTACTCGCCCTGCGTTAAATGACCATGTGGCAAGGAGCCACCCAATCAACCTACGTTCACGCACTCGCCAGGCTAGGGCAAGTACGGGTTAAGCTTAACACTTCCCTGCATTATAATTTACGAGCTCGGTTTCACACATTATTAGTTTAGGCATCACACAACCTAAACAATTTCACACATTATAGTTTAGGCATCACACAACCTAAACATTTTCACACATTACCTTCATTACGTTTGGGCCCTTAAACGTGCACGTGACATGGCAACTTAGCAAGTCTAGTGTTCTAGATGAGCAAGCCATTAATACATGCACACAACAACATAAACTACGTCATACTGCATTTCAAGATTCTACATGCTACTTCATATAAAAACACTACATTATCCTTCATACCATAACACATACTACATTATACTTCATTTCATAACATGTACTACATTACATGTCATGAGGGACTGCATTTCAGGTCTCATAGGGCAACTACATAACCCATATTACCTCCCGTGTAACCCCATATACCCATAAACAAGATATGTTACCAATTGGGAAGTTATTATACAAAACATTCTTTTTGTTGAACCCTCAGCGTGTTAAAGTAGTGTATCTTACCTCGTGACGAGCACAACAAGCAATACGTTACGTTCGAAGCAATGACTCGTCTACCTAAAATTAGTAAACGATCATTAAACAACCTATTACTCACGTTATTAAAGTCATATCTCAGGCCTACACACCTACAAACATGACTCAGACACGACATACGCATTGGAGGTTCAAATATTACTTCATTTTAACTTATACCCTATTGCGCCGCAACACCCACTCATTGCACCGCAACTTATAATTCTGCATTTCAATTGCGCCGCAACCAACCCGTTGCGCCACAGCTCCAACCATCAGTTGCGCCGCAACATGCCACGTTGCGCCGCAACTTATAATTCTGGAATCCAGTTGCGCCGCAACTAGTTGCGCCGCAGATGCGATCCTGCACAACATCGATCGATTTCACCCCTCCAAACCAGATCCAAAACGACTCCAAGTCAATTACCAGACCTTAATACATCAAAATCCTTCATTTTTAGATCATCAAAATACAAATATCTTCTTTATTAAACCACACATGATTTGCATCATCAAAACAAACGTTAATTCGACATCAATTGATCCTCAAAGACCTAGATCTGACTTCGAGCGACTCATAAGATTGAAAAGATATAAAATTAACGAAAATATACCTTTCCTACCTGTAGATCTCAAAGAGGATGCAATAAACTTGATCATACACACATGAATCACCCGTTTTGAAGGATTTTCGGCTTAGAATTTGATAGGGAATCATGGGGGCGGCTAGGGCTTGAGAAGGAGGTTATTTTTCTGCATATTAACATCTAATGACTCCTTCCTAAACCTTAATCCCGTTTTTGACTTTCACCACATGTCAAATTTGGTCCCTAGGCTTCATAAGGTCATATTATTAGCCCAAAACACCTCTATGGACTATATACTTGGTTGATTCCACACAAAATTACTAACACAAATCATAGAGATCACTATTACATTATTCATTTATAGAAAACATAAATTCAAAAATTTGATTATTTAAGAGGTTTTCAATAGTGGCTAAGGATTTCCTTCATCTAGCTCAAATTCGGGTTCTTCATCTAGTAGGAGTTTTGGTAAGTAATTTATCACTCAAATTCACCATTTCAATTTGCTAAACATGTCTCTTAATCAAGTAATATATCGCTGGCTTCCCTTGGCTCACAGGGTCCATAATCACATAAGCATTATCTTCATGATTAACAGACAAGTATAAGTTTCGGTCGAAATTCGGGTCAAAAACCGATTTGAGTTCAAATTAGGGTTTCTTGCTAATTAAATGTTGGGGAAATTCGTGAATAACGAACAGATAACCGGATATAATCAAACTCTAAAAGGCGTGTAATGACTTTCAGATTAATCAATTTACAGATTCAAAATTTGGCGTTCACCCATTCATGTCGAGATCCTGATACAGATTCACAGGCAGTAATTACTAGAACTATTGTTCGTACCTGATTGCTGTTAGTTTGTACGTTTGACCGAGACTAGAGTAACCAGAAAACAGCCGAAAGCACTAATTAGGATTCAGAATAGGATTCATTGAGTTACTTGGTTACTCACTACTTATGTATTTGCGCTAGAGTGCCCCATTGTGCATACGTGACACGAGTGCTTTAAATTACAAGAGGTACTTTTCACGAACTATGTTGAGTCACTGCGTTTGGTCGCGCTTTATACGCTCTGACCTCCCAAGACCCACGTGTGGCTACTGTCCCTTGGAGCTCCGGAGCACTCCATGTCTTGCACGTCTTAGACATCATTTCAGGCCTGGCTCTATGTCGCCACGCTTAAGCGCAATATAAATTCAAAAGTTAGGCGTTAGCATCGCACTCTGCAATCCCTATCCATGATCGAATCTGTATGTAAGTTAATGAGCATTACACCACCATTAAACACTCACTTTTGGTTCGGGCTGGATCCTAAGACGTAATTAGCCGCTTCTCAATTTACGGCTAAAATATCCAACATTAAATTAGGTTAAAAACGATTTTGGTGGGTAATTGATGTTATGAAATTGATTTGTGAAGTGGGTTGTGTTTATTTATGTTCAATTACACTTAATTATGCATGAAAATGATTTACAAACCTTGCTTGGTCGATTTGGAAGTCAAAATGGTGTTTGGGGATGTCAAAAATCGTGTTTGGATCTGTTTGTTGGTCTGAATCTGCTGTAGACTTCGTCACGCCGCGAGGCTCTGAAGATATTCCATTCTTAGCTGTCGCCTTCGCGCGAGTTTTTGGTGTCATTGAACCTTCGATTCAGAGTTGCGTTTTCTGCGCCCTGCGACGATGATTGTTTCTGGTTCCTTACCTGCGTACTCGCAGTACGCGTTGCCGTTGGGTATTTCTGGGTCTCTCAGCTCTGACCCTGTGGGTCCAGCCGCGAGGAGTTTAGTATGACTCAGTGTGACACGAGTCTGGTCGCTCTCGACACGGCGTAAGACGGCTATAGTTGAGAGACTTCGTCCGCGAGCTCTTGGTTGTGATTAACGTTCTTGCAATATTGTGCACGAAGCCTGTCGGACTACACTTTATAACTTTTGATCGCCGTCAAGCTTCAATTTCCAGTCACATCTAGTTGTACCTAGCTATATTCATACGTATTTGTGAAATCTTCAATGCAAAGGAAGTGGTTCTATTAATGTTATCTCAATGTATGCGACTAGGTTATCATATTGATGTTTTGAGATGATGTGTTCTTCTCATTTTATAAAGAGGGAGAGTTCTAAAAGGTCTGTTTCACGTGATTGTATCAAATCGTTGTTCTCTACTCGGGAAAGTTGTTGGAGCGTTTGTGGGTTTGTGACTTGACTCGAACTAACTAGACCAACTTGTTTAAGGTTTTTAGAGTTGACATTGATTGCTTTGTGATATACCTTGATAGGTCGTGTACATTGGTGATCAATTGACGTTTGTATCTTGTTCTAAACCTATTATCACAAGGCAAAGTTTAGTTTTCGTAGCTTCCCTACCTCTTTTAAGAGTCGCGCTGAAAAGTGTACTCACGTGCATGATGACATTTGTTGATTGAATGATCATTTGATTGAAATGTTTGACGTGTGACTATTCGGATGTGATATGGTTATTTGTATGTGGTTGATGTATTGAGTGGTTTTGATGTTTGAGTAGTGGATCAATGGAGCAGGTTATCGTCTGATAGCATACACGACGGACCCGAACATGGTAAGTTGTTTCTGTGTGTCGGTTTTGTAAAGAGGTTTTTAGTATATCTGTGGTGGGGGATATAGAGTGTGGCATGCGCGATGTATTCCGGATTACCGTATAACTATGGGCTATGGCTCAATGATTTCTCTCTCTCGCGAATAAGAGGTTAGTTCACCTTCCAGACGTTATTGAAGTTGTGTGCAACTATTATGCAGTATGTTTTGGGATGTGGGACGAGTGTTGAGTGCGTGTCGCATATCCTGATGTTGGAGACATGTGATGGGCAAATTTGTGATGTGTTGAGCACAATGGTGGACATGAGGAACATGATGACACTATAAACGGGCACTTAAGGTGCTTGATGACATTATACAGGTACTTGAGTACTTGATGACTTTATGGATGACATGAGAACAATTGATAGACATTGTGTGCAAGTATGAAGTCATAGAATTTGCTACATACATATTATTATCATTATATTCTTATTATCAAATTTCTCATTCTTTTTATTTCTCTCTGTATAGCTTGGTGTGATTTGGTACACAATCGAGGAGAGAGAGTACATCTGTTCGTATTCTCCTACCGCTGTAGACGTCACCAACTCGTGAGCGCTCGTTGATCTATATGGGGTCTTTAGTCTTCGACTTTTTCAGGTAACCAGAGTTAGTTACTCCAAGAGCGTTGTATGATGCGCTACTGTCGCTTAGATTATGTTTGGACTGTGAGGCTGATGGATCCGTGAGGATGTACGCTACTTTATCTTTGTACTTCTTTTGACTGGCCACGATTCGAACTTTAGGAATTGTCTGTTTCGCTAGATATGAAGCTACGTTGTTGTGATGCTCATTGAGTTTGTTTGGCATTAGTGTTAGACTGCTCTTGTCGATCCGTTGTGTTTTTACGCGTTATCCATTCGCACTTTTCAGTGACGCATTCAAGTGTTGTACTTGAAGTGTGGTGGCTGTTGTTTCCTTACGGAATTCCTTCTTCATGATTTTCATATATGTGTAGCGTCTACGCTGTGTCGAGTTAATTTCTGCTAGTCGTTTTGTTGTCATTCGCCTTGTCGTCGCAATTCTCTGGAAGCTCTACCTGCTTTCGTGTCAGTGTCTGGAGCTTGTGTCTCTGAAAATCTCATTAGAGTAGCTTAGGTTGTGTCGGCTCATCCTGCCTTCATTCACGCGAAATTGCTGTACGAGAGCTTCTTGGATTCCCGATTTTTGTATATACATTATATTTATATTTTTATTCATTTACTCATTTATTAAATTTTAGCTTTTTGCATCATCCTGAGGTATAGGTCACTTTTAACCCTTAGTCATTTTGATTTTGTTCATAGAGTCACGTATCTCACCAGTCTGAATACGTCTGGTATTATCTTTGTGGCATTCACTGTTGTTGGTGTCATTTACTTTTTATGATATCAAACTACTTATATATTCGCATCCGTGCCCTGCCTTTTGCCGACGGCCGGTTAGCGATCATACGGGGTTAATTAGGGACGACAGTTCACGTAGCTGATGTTATGGTATTGAATTTAGTCTATACACCTTTACATTTATATTTATATCCTTTTTATGGCGTGTGGTCAAGGCGGCTAGTTCACGAGCACGTCACAAGGTTACCTTAACTCATTTAGCAGACCCATCTGCCCATCTCACACTCATGGCTTCCTTGGTGTTTGGCGCAGGATAGGTCTTATTGAGCACTTGCGCATGTATATATACCATATTATAGAGCCTCCTTACATCTTGTTATACCGTATACTTTCTGCGCGCCATAACACACATTGGATACACACCGTCCCTATACACACGGTAGCCTTTTATTGGACTTCTTTATAAATCGGGAACCATGGCAGACTCCTATATTATTTCGTACTTCAGACATACCAGCACTGACGCTGCGGATGGAAATCCTCGTGTGCGGGAGTGAAGAGAAGGCCCTGCGCTTGGTTATACTCATGGAGTTCCGATAAGCTCTGGATGGTTAGTGTTGCCACTTGTGATTATTCAGAATTAAACAAACCACTGGGAACATTCTTAGACCTTCTTCATATATATACCAATCTCTGACATCGTGTAACGTATTGTAATTCTTGGAGGTTTGTGAGTGTGTATATAGTATTAGGCTTAAATTAGCTACTCTTTTGGAGAGTTAGTACAAGACTCTAATTAGATCAGAGAGAACTGACGATTAATGAAGTTTACCGTTGCTGATCACCACTTTATTTGAGAGTAATCGACTGAGCTCCACTAGATACGCACCTGGATTGAGACATGACATGGATTTTGAGTTCTGTATCGGGATTTCTTGCGAATATTCGTTGTGAACATTGCCAACTTGTGCTGCATTTGCGTTCTTGCTCGTTGGGCCGATTTTTGCGGGACTGGTTATGAGCCTGTTTTGGTTTGTTTTGTCAGTTTTTCATAGGGTTTTGTATGATTATATTTGGTTTCGTTCTATTGAGTGGCCTTGGTATTAGTCCGGAAAGATGGTATAGCTTCCAACTACTCTTTTCAGGTGGGCGGCACTTATGTTACGCTGTGAGAACTGTACTCTATGTTGTTAGTATCATTTACTCCAAAGATTAGACTAAAATCTTCATACACTAGTTTTATTTAATATCATAAACTCTCTTATAACTTACATAAATTATTAGTCTTAATGAAATATTAGTTTTATAAATACGAGGGCTTAACACCCGTCCGATGGACGGCGGGGATGAAGGAAAGTTGTTTTCATGATTGAATTGCGTTATTGTAAGAATAAACTATCACTAATAGAAAAAACACCTTTAATGACACCGAATGCGTGTCATAAAAGGGGTCAGATGACACGCTTTTTGGTGTCATAAATCGACCCGTCATAAAGCTTTATGACACACATTTTCAGCGTCATAAATTTATGACACGCTTTTATGACCACTTGTTACACGTAACACGTGAGTTTCTCTTTGACACGCTTTCAAGTTTTTCGCAGTCTGTCTGCAGGTGTCCTAGGTTCAATTTCTTATTTAACTTTTTTATTTATATTAGACTAGTGAATATTATTAATATTCTACACATTGACCAATTACTGGTGTAATCAGGGTCTAGATTTTCAGTAATCACGGCAATTATTCTAATACATCCCTCACAAATACCCGCATAGATAGATGCTGCATTCATATATTATATTATCATAGTACAAGTCCGCGATATTTGTGAGGTCTATCGAAGGTGTTTGTATAATGTCTAAGCTCATTAATGCGCTCAGAGTTCAATCACATTCAATTACAATCTGTCTTAAGGTATATTAATTCATGCACTGGCCACAAGCTGAATGTTTGTGTCCACTATAGATTGCTTGCTCTCTACACATTACGTTCACACGGTTGATACCAGGAGTTTGCTTCAAGCCCTGCTTATTTTGAGGCACATTTTTAGCTCCTTTGTGCTTTCTCTGCACTTCGGCAATGATTAGGACCTATTACAAGGAAATCTGCATAACATGATGTGATTTGTTGAAGTTACCCACAATCAAAAATCTAATGATATAAAGAGGTCGCTTACTACAGCTCTCAAAGGAAAGACACACGGTAAATGGATATCCGCCATGCTCGCTTCTATGGAATATCACAAGAATACGAGTACCGGTAGCTCTTCCAGGAATTTGATCAAGGATCTGCCATGCTCGCTCTATGGAATCCGCACTGCAAGAGTTCACCAAAAGTCATAGTAAGAATAAGATACATAATGACTATGTTTAACTATGCACATCAGGGTACTTGACATATTGAATACACATAAGTAAGCACCAAAGTTATAAAACTAAAAACCTGTTTTAAGGTATTCATACCCTCAGTGACATATTAAAACTAAAAACCGTTATCACAATTGATTCGAAAGATTCCTTTTATGATTGAATATTCAAACTTATTTTGTATAGAGAACTTTTACTTCATATAAAGTAATAAACATACAAAGACAATTAAATTGAAACAATTTTCATGGTACCAACTACCAAATGCTGGAATACAGCTTATCCAGTTTATCTAATTACCCCATTCCATTAGAAATTAGCATTTCGACATGTTCAAAGAGTTGTTAAATGTGACCGAAACTGCTACTTTATAGATGGTTGTCTACCTTGTCTCTAATGAAAAGTGGAAAGTTGTAGAGGACTTTTAACATTTCTAGGGTCTGAATTACTTACAACTTACAATGACAAGGTTATAGCAATCAACCCAGCACCAAACAACCATACAAGTTGACCCGGTTGAGCACGCATTCCCGCGGAGCTTTTTATTGTTGCAGCTGGGCAGGAGTATCACTAGCCTCTGGTAGGTTACATTCTCCAAAGGTCATCTTTGGCTGCACAATAATCAAATATAAATACCCGTCAAGCGTTTTTGTCCACTTGCTAAAGATTGTTATTTCCTTGCATCTGATTTAGATTCAAATGGAATAAAAAAAGAGTTGACTGCCGAGCCGTATGAGCTAGGAAACTCTCAAGTACGGTTCTAAGGGAAGGAATTAACCCACCTTTAGTACATTGATGATACAAATATGTGCAGTGTATGTGAAAGAAGTATCGTAATGATTACATGTGGCATTTTCATACTATTTACTTATAAATGGATCAACTTAAGTTATATTTTATCTTAGAGGAGTCATCTCATAAAATATTAATTAGCAGAGGAACGGGTCAAATAGGCTTTATTTTGCTCACAGTTTATTTTTAACGCTCCTAAATCATTCCATCAAAAGAGATTTTGATAGTATTGTTTTTTGTAGCCGTGTTAGAGCATAGTTTTTCATAGAAATAGGACCAAAATGTGTTTACATATCAACCCAATCCGACCCGGCCCATTCCAACCCGTGCTATAAATAGCCAGTTTTGACCAGGTGCCACATCTCTAGTAGTCTAATTTTTTTCTAGTAGTCTACTTCTGATTAATGTTGCATATCCTGCATACTGAAATGGTGTTACAACCACAAACTAGCTGTCCGTTTGCCATATCTACTGCAGCAGGTGCACCCCCGCCATCACTTCTCTGCAAAATTTGATTCCCAATTATGTTTAAGTTCTTCTGTATTCAAATCCACAAACTACTCCAAAGATTTAATGTATTACTGCTATTCGACTAAATGTTTCAACAAACAGATGGTGCTTACCTTGTAGAAGTCGACAGCAATGAAATTAGGCCAACGTTTACCGGATAAGTCATGGCATGTTTTGACCATGCTTATTAATGGGGATGAGTTGTCCTTGCAAGCTTGGGTAAAATCTGGGGTATCTGGTTCATTAAGACTAGAGACCTTGATGTCATGTTCATTGCAGCAGACTCTGCTCGGTTAGGGCATGACCCATTCTTCATCCCATTCCTTCCATCTGCAATTTCAGTGTTCATTAAGAGCACCAATAGTAACCTTCCCTAAGTGTTACCCAAGTCCCAAAATTGGATATTTTAAACAGAATATTACATGAAAAACAACAAACTTCAGCTAAAACAGGTAACCAGTATATCATACTCCCATCAACACCACATACAAGGACATAAATTATGGGAATCTTCAACCATTACAAAAAACGGGTAACCAGTATATCATACTCCCATCAGCCCCTGAATGTTGTGACTTTTGTCAATTTATTTTATCAAAGTTTGAGTTATTGAAATTAGTAAAAGTCTAATGGTTTTCAGGGGAGAAGTTTGTGATCCGAGCTAGAAGTTTGACCAAATATGATTAGCAATTTCAAAAGTAGCCCCATTTTAAACTCTAGATCCGAATTCTTTTAAGTTAGAATAACTCACATTGGTTCTCGACCAAGTAGTTCCATTCATATGCAATCCCTTCAGTAGCCTCTTTAGAAGATTTGGAAGTAAATACTACCAAGCGGAGATTCTGTTGGACCATGGAGTCAATTGTTGGCCAATCTCTGCCATCACTTGGCATATTAGCTACTGGAAACCAATATTTCCTCAGACCAGCAGCGTTGAAGACATTAGTTAAACCATTTGGGGAGGTAACATAATCTTCAATGATGACAGTTTTTATTTCAGTAGGATTGTTTTCCAGGAAAATTCGAATCTCTTTCAGAACATTAATTGCAGGTTGCTGAGAAATAAAAAGGTCTGCATTAGTGAACAATTTGTTTAACAAGCAATTTCTCTACTAGACAAGGAAAAATAGGTGGGTTGGGTGGTATTTGAAGTCACCCCATCAAACTGGACTAGGAACTCTGACTTTAATCTTCTGCTAGCATCATGTTCACTAGATGTTCTTGCTGACATAACACTATCAATCTACAAAGCACAAAATTTAAAAGAAAAAACAATTACATGCTGATACAAGTCATGCACAAGCTTTAGCCAAGCATAAAACTGAATTATCACAGAAACTTTTGCAACCTGTTATGCTGGATTGGTACTCAATTTAATTGAGTCAATTAGATATTATAACGATTACATACCTACTTAGAGCTTTCACTACCTATGAACTGAGTCATCTGTGTCTGACCATGGGACTAACAGATCAAATAATTAAACATAGTATTGAATTCTGACCAGCATCCAAACACTTGATTAGTGGATTTTCTTATATTATTAACAGCAATTCCACTGAGTTTATTCACAACTTTTTACTTATCTATAAGCAGATTCAAAAGCAATAAATATTACATGTATATGTATCAATAAATATTACATGTATATGTATATATATAACTTTAGCAACAATACTGGTCAGCTAATATATAGTCATAAATATTCAATGTATATGTATATAATATACAATAAAAAAAGGACAAGAATCAACAAATATTGAAGATGAATAGATTAAATTCTAAAAGCAAACCGAAAGGCTAGGAATCTAAAATTAACATAATAAGCTGATAAAATAACTAAAATGAAAAGGTAATGAAAGACCTTAGGGTTTAATGATCTGACGGTGACCGGCGGCGTTAAGTGATCGGAAGCCATGGACGGAGGTGTATCGGAAGGGGGTGAAGCTACTGGAACAGATCGGCGGATTTTGGGGCTTCGATTAAGAAATTGAAAGATTTTGGATATAAGCTAATGGAACAGATGGACGGAGGTGTATCGGTGAACCCTTCGATTTTGGATCTGAAGGGTTTTTTTGGGGGGATTTTTGTTTAACTACGGGATATAAGCTTTTATATATGGGGGGAACAAAATTATAAAACGATACTTGACGATGACACGCAAATGTAAGTGTACTCCGCGTTACACTACATTTTTTTATGACACCAAAAATTGCGTGTCATAAACCCTTCAGATTTTACAAATTATGACAGTATTTTTATGACACACGTTTTTGCTTGTCATTAAAATGCGTGTGTCATAATTTAGGTGTCATTAAAGGCTATTTTTCTAGTAGTGTATTGAGAGTAGATAGTTTGACATTAACAGATGAAGCGTTTGTATTGAAACATATTTCATACCAACCTGTATCATTTTTTTTTACTAAGGCCATAGCAATATAGATGAGATCAGCCATCAAATTGATGGCCCAATTGAGCAGGGTAGTTTCAGTTGGAGGTAACAGGCGGACAGAAGGGGCTGTCTATCATTGTTAATGAATAGTTAATCTATCATTGATAAATGCAGGGGCTATCTAATTCAACCATACAACAATTTATCCAAACACAATTTTTTTTAAAACACCATTAGTAATATCAGTTGAAACTCTTGATTTATATTGAAAAGACCATAAGGAGTAG
>CM067167.1:40268003-40310503 GCA_034093135.1 Erigeron breviscapus
CGAGATTCGTTGACGGTTACTTTTCCGGAAAAGTTTTTTAGCAGAATAATAGGCTAGGGTTTGTGCGGAATGCAAACCTGAGCATTTTGGTACCAGTTTTGTGTTTTAATTCGAAAAAACAAAGGAGCAATCGCAAGTGGCCCATTGGTAAGGTCTTTGACCTTGGGGGTCCACCTGGGTTCGAGTCCCACTTCCCATATTTGTGGGGTGGATTAATATGGATTTTTCGAGAGTCCTGAGTTTCATCCCAGGCATGCGTGTAATTTTAGGAGTAGGGGTAAATTAGAATGTCGTTCTAAAAAAAGTTAAGTTTTCCAACGAATTGCCATATTTTCCGGCGACGGTTTCTGAAGTTCATTTTGGTCAGGGTTTGTGCGCGGTGGAATTCTGAGTCGATTGGTATCAGTTTTGAGTTTTTACTCGAAGAAAGGAGGGGAAATCGTAAATTTCGTTTTCGCGGCGCATTTTAAATTTTCCTGCGAACTGTTGAACATTCCGGTCGCCATGTTTCTTACATTTAGCGAGCTAAATTACAAAACTTTCATATATAGAGCTCTCAAGTTTTTATAATTTTTTACAAAACAATCACGTGTATGATGCGTAAATCACGCGACAAACGACAGCGGAAAACTATTTTTGGTATTTTCCAGAATTTAATGGAACAAACAAATAAACAAGACAATAAAATTAAAGATAGATAAAAGAATCCACCACCAAGATTCGTAAAGGCTAAGCCACCGGAATCAAGGATAAAGGAAACACTCCGCCCCACCACTATTATCGATAAAAGTCTAGCCACCACGATTACAGATAAAGGAAACCGAAGATTTAGACCTCACCACAATATTTGATAAAGGACGAACCACCACAAATATTGATAAAGGGGTCACTCCTAACCACCAAGATTCGTAAAGGCTAAGCCACCGGAATCAAGGATAAAGGAAACACTCCGCCCCACCACTATTATCGATAAAAGTCTAGCCACCACGATTACAGATAAAGGAAACCGAAGATTTAGACCTCACCACAATATTTGATAAAGGACGAACCACCACAAATATTGATAAAGGACGAACCACCACAAATATTGATAAAGGGGTCACTCCTAACCACCAAGATCAAAGATCTATAAAGGTAAAAGAAGATTTTTGTAAGAAATAGAGGCTGCTCTATTAATTTCATTCAACATAAAAAACTATCTTACAATGAGAGATAAAGCCTTTATTTATAGCTACATGCTATTTTTTAGGAAAAGAAAATACAATAATAAAATAAATAAAAAGCTGTCATGTGCTAAGCCACTAATTGTTTTGGCCAATAAGAAATGGACAGTGTAGGTTAACTTGATAAATAGATCCAATGGAAAAAGTAATAGTAACTTGTCGGTTAACTTTTACCTCAGATCCTTCACTGAGCCATTGTAACTTGTAAGGACGAGGGTGCTTAACTGTAGGTAGTTCCAGTTTCTCTACCATGTAAGTTGAAGCAACATTAGCACAACTCCCACCGTCAATGATCAGATCACACACCTTGCTTTTAACAGTACATCTGGAGTGAAAAATATTCTCTCGCTGGGCAGTATCAGTTGCAACTTCATCAGCATGCATCACTCTTCTTACCACTAGCATCTCCCCAACATCTGCACCTACATATGCTTCTTCACTTTCATCATCATCATACACTGGTTCACCTTCTTCAGTATCAACATCTGGTAAGCTTTCAATCTCCTTAGCAGTGAGTGCTCGCTGGTTGGGACACTGCGCCTGGAAGTGACCAAAACCATGGCATTTAAAGCATTTTCTTCCAACTGGCTCTTTGGATCCTCCAGTTTCTTTCTCCTTTCCTCTGAAGGATTTCTGAACAGTTTCAGTGGGCCTGGTAACTGGTTGACTGGAACTGGAAGTAACCTTAGTGAAAGGTTTGTACTGGACCTTCTTCTTCAGTTGCTTTTCAATCTGGAGGGCCAGTTTGCATGCACCTTCATAAGTCCAGATGGGCTGCAATTCTATCTTCTCAGTAATAGTAGCATTCAACCCACCAAGGAATCTGGCGATAGTATGCTCTTCAGTTTCTTTGACACCAGTTCTTGTCTTTAGTTGCTCAAACTCCCTAATATACTCCACAACTTCTTTAGCACCTTGCTTCAGATTATTCATCAGTAGATACTGATCTTGCTTGTACGACTGAGGAACAAATCTTTTCTGCATAACTTCCTTCAGTTTGGACCTGGTCTTGATTTTACTCTTACCCTTATACTCCCTTTCAGATTTCATATTATCATAACAAGATGAAGCATACTTTTTAAGCTTAATAATGGCAACCTTAAAACTCTTTTTATCATCATAACCTTTTATTTCCATGATCCTATCCATCACCTGAACCCATTCAAAGTATTCTTCTGGGTTTGATGACCCAACAAAATCTGGTGGATCTATCTTAATATCTTTAGTATCATCAACCTTATGTCTCCTTCGTCTTCTCCTAGACTGATTGGACTCTTCAGAATCACTTGAAGATCTGGGTGTACTATCAGATCGCTCACTAGGACCTTGAGATTCATTATCTCTTTCACCCACAACAACATGTTCTCTATTAAACCTTAAACCACCATCCTCTAACAGATTAACAACCCTACCCAGTGTTTCTTGTAGATCTTCAATCTGTCTATCCCTTCTAGCATTATGAGCTTCTTCTAATGTCATATTTTTTCTAAAAGCCATTTATTCAACCAACTTAATAGATCTATATCAGTAACAACTAGATCTAAACAACCAACAAACAGATCTAGAAAACCAAACTCAGATCTGGTTAAATCGAAAGGAGATCTAATCAAACAATACTCCAACGGACAAAAAGATTAAGAAACCTTTTTCAAACCTGTCTCTGATACCAAATTTGATGCGTAAATCACGCGACAAACGACAGCGGAAAACTATTTTTGGTATTTTCCAGAATTTAATGGAACAAACAAATAAACAAGACAATAAAATTAAAGATAGATAAAAGAATCCACCACCAAGATTCGTAAAGGCTAAGCCACCGGAATCAAGGATAAAGGAAACACTCCGTCCCACCACTATTATCGATAAAGGTCTAGCCACCACGATTACAGATAAAGGAAAGCGAAGATTTAGACCTCACCACAATATTTGATAAAGGACGAACCACCACAAATATTGATAAAGGGGTCACTCCTAACCACCAAGATCAAAGATCTATAAAGGTAAAAGAAGATTTTTGTAAGAAATAGAGGCTGCTCTATTAATTTCATTCAACATAAAAAACTATCTTACAATGAGAGATAAAGCCTTTATTTATAGCTACATGCTATTTTCTAGGAAAAGAAAATACAATAATAAAATAAATAAAAAGTTGTCATGTGCTAAGCCACTAATTGTTTTGGCCAATAAGAAATGGACAACGTAGGTTTCTAGAAACATTCTCCTGCAAGTGCTCCCACAATACCGTTAGAGATGTCATTGTCACACGCGCCTTCCTTATCTCTGACAACAGCTGTCATTCTTTTTATTGGGTCCACAAACATGGGACTTCAGTGGGGACTTTATTGATTAGAAACTGGACACAAAAATCTGGACTTCCACTGGAGACAAATTCTGGACTTCCACTGGAGACAAATTCTGGAGCAGTTATCTGGAGCTGGTCACTGGAGTGCTTCAGTGAAGGACTTCACTGGCGGATTACAAAAAAAAAAAAAAAAAAAAAAAAAAAAAAAAAAAAAAAAAAAAAAAAAAAAAAAAAAAAAAAAAAAGACTTCACTGGCGGATTACTAGTGTTGGTCACTGAAGAATCTTGTCACTGGAGAAGTGTTACTACTGGTGACTGGACTGGTTCAGTGAAGAATTGTCTAAAATGGGCCATTGCTGGCAGAATCAACATGGCTTGTTCAGATGGCATTATCAATTCAGTTTCCTTCAGTTCAGTTAGCTTCTTCAATTCGCTGGGTTTCTCCAGTTCAGTGAACCTGGACATTTCTGCATCAGTGTATATCTCATTGGCATGAGGACAAACTTTTTGACCAACACTATTAACACAAATACCCCTTTCACTTTTAAAAATTTACAATTAAACACCATTTTTAATTCTAACAGCACTTAACGGCTTTATTTAACAACCATCGTTAGTTTGTACCAAATTTGCAAAAGGTTTCAAAAATAGGGACCAAAATGCAATGAAACCTGAAAAGGTCTTGAACCTGCAAAAACATACAAACCACAGGGACCAAAAATGCAATTAACTCATCTAAAAAAGAAACCTCTAAATGAACCACAATATAAAGATTATTAAATTGGGAAAATGAAATGAAGTTATGTTATGTATAGAAGGTATATTCTTTTACAAAAGCAATTCATATTTATGATATGATTATACAATATACCTTGGCCGGATATAATGTAAAATGCAAACAAAAATTCATTCCTTGTTTCGAGAATATTATCTTGAGACGTCGGATGATAACATTGATTCATATCGAAGCACTACAAAAACATATGATAATTATATCAAGTCAAAATTCTAGATAAATTGAAAGAAAATACAATAATAAAATAAATAAAAAGTTGTCATGTGCTAAGCCACTAATTGTTTTGGCCAATAAGAAATGGACAACGTAGGTTTCTAGAAACATTCTCCTGCAAGTGCTCCCACAATACCGTTAGAGATGTCATTGTCACACGCGCCTTCCTTATCTCTGACAACAGCTGTCATTCTTTTTATTGGGTCCACAAACATGGGACTTCAGTGGGGACTTTATTGATTGGAAACTGGACACAAAAATCTGGACTTCCACTGGAGACAAATTCTGGACTTCCACTGGAGACAAATTCTGGAGCAGTTATCTGGAGCTGGTCACTGGAGTCAATTCTGGACTTCACTGGAGACAAATTCTGGACTTCACTGGAGACAAATTCTGGACTTCACTGGAGACAAATTCTGGACTTCACTGGAGACAAATTCTGGACTTCACTGGAGACAATTCTGGACTTCACTGGAGACAAATTCTGGACTTCACTGGAGACAAATTCTGGACTTCACTGGAGACAAATTCTGGACTTCACTGGAGACAAATTCTGGACTTCACTGGAGACAATTCTGGACTTCACTGGAGACAAATTCTGGACTTCACTGGAGACAAATTCTGGACTTCACTGGAGACAAATTCTGGACTTCACTGGAGACAAATTCTGGACTTCACTGGAGACAATTCTGGACTTCACTGGAGACAAATTCTGGACTTCACTGGAGACAAATTCTGGACTTCACTGGAGACAAATTCTGGACTTCACTGGAGACAAATTCTGGACTTCACTGGAGACAATTCTGGACTTCACTGGAGACAAATTCTGGACTTCACTGGAGACAAATTCTGGACTTCACTGGAGACAAATTCTGGACTTCACTGGAGACAAATTCTGGACTTCACTGGAGACAATTCTGGACTTCACTGGAGACAAATTCTGGACTTCACTGGAGACAAATTCTGGACTTCACTGGAGACAAATTCTGGACTTCACTGGAGACAAATTCTGGACTTCACTGGAGACAATTCTGGACTTCACTGGAGACAAATTCTGGACTTCACTGGAGACAAATTCTGGACTTCACTGGAGACAAATTCTGGACTTCACTGGAGACAAATTCTGGACTTCACTGGAGACAATTCTGGACTTCACTGGAGACAAATTCTGGACTTCACTGGAGACAAATTCTGGACTTCACTGGAGACAAATTCTGGACTTCACTGGAGACAAATTCTGGACTTCACTGGAGACAATTCTGGACTTCACTGGAGACAAATTCTGGACTTCACTGGAGACAAATTCTGGACTTCACTGGAGACAAATTCTGGACTTCACTGGAGACAAATTCTGGACTTCACTGGAGACAATTCTGGACTTCACTGGAGACAAATTCTGGACTTCACTGGAGACAAATTCTGGACTTCACTGGAGACAAATTCTGGACTTCACTGGAGACAAATTCTGGACTTCACTGGAGACAATTCTGGACTTCACTGGAGACAAATTCTGGACTTCACTGGAGACAAATTCTGGACTTCACTGGAGACAAATTCTGGACTTCACTGGAGACAAATTCTGGACTTCACTGGAGACAATTCTGGACTTCACTGGAGACAAATTCTGGACTTCACTGGAGACAAATTCTGGACTTCACTGGAGACAAATTCTGGACTTCACTGGAGACAAATTCTGGACTTCACTGGAGACAATTCTGGACTTCACTGGAGACAAATTCTGGACTTCACTGGAGACAAATTCTGGACTTCACTGGAGACAAATTCTGGACTTCACTGGAGACAAATTCTGGACTTCACTGGAGACAATTCTGGACTTCACTGGAGACAAATTCTGGACTTCACTGGAGACAAATTCTGGACTTCACTGGAGACAAATTCTGGACTTCACTGGAGACAAATTCTGGACTTCACTGGAGACAAATTCTGGACTTCACTGGAGACAAATTCTGGACTTCACTGGAGCATTCTGGATCACTGGAGAAAAAAATTTCTAATAGAGAGGTTAATGTCAATGTTGACATTTAACGTCCTTACCTAGGTAACTTAAACATTGTAGATTCATAGTAAACGCCCTGTTTGTTAGCCCATTTTCTGCAAGACAATAATGCATAAATATTAGTTTTTTTCAAAGGACTCAAATATTTATAAGAAAATTTAGAAATTTAATATTGCAGTTTAAAACTCATAATTCATGTATACCATTATGAAACCATCAACTATTGCAGTTAAAATAAAACTCATAACTCATGGCAAAGTGTTTGCCAATATTTATACATAAAAGTATGTAGATACTTACAATTGGCAAAGTGTTTGCCAATATTTATAATAAACCACATTCAGTATGTAGGATGACGCTTACAATTATAGAAAATAAATATAGATAAAATATGAAGTCGTGATTGATACTTACTATTTGGCAAACACTTGATGATAAAAGAAAAATATAGCTTATGTTGTTTCAAAAAAGTATGTTTAATTGATGACTGGAAAACATAATCACTGAGGGGCACTGCAATTGGAGAAAATGATAGAGCGGATGAATATAGATTTACATTGGGGAGATGGTTAGGTTAAGGATTTGGGAAGTTTATTAAGGCTCGATAAATTTGGAATTTTGAATGGAACGAATTGTTTTGAAATGGCCCGCCTAAATTTTAGAATTTGAATAAGCGGCAAAATAAATTGGAATTCTAGCATTCCTTATATCTCGAATAGTCGAATTAAAGTGGAAGCTACAATGACTAATATATTATGCATAATAATATGTACGGTAATAATTTGAACTTTTATAATTTACGAAGAGATTAAATATCATACATTAGATTTTAGACCCGTGTCAAATACACAACATTAGTATATGCGACACAAAATTACTTATGGCTTAAAATGTAAAACAATACTTAAATTTTTTTTGATATATTCAAATGTAAATACTGAATGTTAAATCAAATGGGTTAAAAAAATCATATATCCTCCTTCATCTTTTGCAATACTTATTTGTAGACGAGATTCGTTGTAGTGTTTTTTGTCTTCTCATATTTGTCGCTACATACAACTGTCCGTGTGTGAACACTGGACGTATATACAAACCAATGGTCGAAAAAGATTGGTCTTGACTTTTGTTAATTGGCCGTGAGTATTTTTTTATTATCTTAATAAACTAAATAGACGGAATATAAATATATATAAATTATATATTAATAGAGATCAAACATTTATTTTGATAAGTTGCATTTTTGAAAAAAAGCCTAAGGTGGCAACTGATTTTTAAAATAACCAAAAATATAACTTATTTAATAGTTGTATTTATCTAGAGTTATAAGTTATTTAATAGTTGTATTTATCTAGCGGCTTTTTTGATTGACAATATTCACCATATGTTTACTACATATTCAACTTGGCCACATATTTAAGTAAATCAACTTTAGCATATGTTATACGTTTCTTTAGTAATTATTTACTTTATTAAAGTATATTATATTATATTATATTATATACTTTATTAAAGTAAAGGGATGTGAATAATAACTCGCCTACGTCCACATATTTTATTAAAGGGATGTGAATAGTAACTCGTCTACGTGGCGAGTTACTATTCGTCCACATTACAACCTTCCGTATTACTATTTGGATTTTACCATATCATATCTCATTCGGTTTTTTTATTACATGTTACTTTTTGGTTTATTCATAATTTTTTCTTTTTGGTTCATCCAACCTTTTTGTGGTCATATCTCGTACCAATACTCAGATTTTGCTACATTTCATCTCGCTTGAATTCTCAATTAATATATTGAGGATTTTGTTTGATCGCCCTCCCGTACAGGTTTTCTACTTCGAGTTACTTATTGGTTTCTTCCACACTTTTAAAAAACTTGGGCGAGTTACAATTCATCATTATTTATATTTTATCTCAATCTGTGTATGTGTATTCTTTAAGGGGCTTTTTTTTATCGACATTTAATTTTAGTTTTAAATAATTCCTAACTTAATTTTAATAATTGAATTAAGTCACATTTTTAATTTGATAATTTAGAAAAATCAAGAGTTTTGGTTAATTGAGGTTTGGGCAGTTGCCTTTTAGTATATATTAAGATTCCCTAAATTTCGTTCACTTAATTTAATTATTCATTAACTGCAAATAAATCTATCTATCTTGCGTCTTGTCCCCAAAATCACGTTAAATTATATGTATTCAGTTACCCACAAATTAACCACAAACGTTGTTGTGCATATTTCGTTGGTAACATAAATTTACCCACATTAGTACACACGAAAACCAAACTCATGGGTGGTATATATAAGTGAAATATTAGCTAGAATTTATTAGCCTTAAGTTACACACGAAATATACATTAGTGGATAATTATATAGGTACATGCAAAATTAATGGGTAAATCTTTTAATCATTTTAAGTGTAATTCGTGAGTAATTAATGGGTAAATACTGACTAAATTAGTGGGTAATTTTATAACCATGTTTTGTTGTATTTACCCACAAATTACCCACGTAAAACCATAAATACCAAATAAACATAAAAACAAAACCGTGGGAAATCATGGTTATACATTTACCCATTAATCACCCACACAAATTTAATTTTTTCAAAATACACATGTAAATTAGACATGGGTAAAATTGTGGGTAATATTTACCCACAAATTACCCATAAAAAATCACCATATAAAAAATCTCACAAAAAAAAAGATGGTATGTATTCAGTTACCCACAAATTACCCACAAAACGTTACCCACAACATAAATGGTGTGTGTATTTCGTTGGTAACATAAATTTACCCACCATATTACCCATATTGATACACACGAAAGCTAAACTCGTGGGTAGCAAATAAAAAAAAAGTTTGCTAGAATATTTTAGCCTCGAATTACACACAAAATATACATTTGTGGGTAATTATATGGGTAAATACATGGGAAATTTATGGGTAAATCTTTTTATCATTTTAAATCACTACTCATGGTAATTCATGGGTAGATACCCACTAATTATCATTTGTGGGTAATTTCGTGGGTAATGCAGAATTAATGGGTAAATCTTTTAATCATTTTAAGTGTAATTCGTGGGTAATTAGTGGGTAATTACTGACTAAATTAGTGGGTAATTTTATAACCATGTTTTGTTGTATTTACCCACAAATTACCCACGTAAAACCATAAATACCAAATAAACATAAAAACAAAACCGTGGGAAATCATGGTTATACATTTACCCATTAATCACCCACACAAATTTAATTTTTTCAAAATACACATGTAAATTAGACATGGGTAAAATTGTGGGTAATATTTACCCACAAATTACCCATAAAAAATCACCATATAAAAAATCTCACAAAAAAAAAGATGGTATGTATTCAGTTACCCACAAATTACCCACAAAACGTTACCCACAACATAAATGGTGTGTGTATTTCGTTGGTAACATAAATTTACCCACCATATTACCCATATTGATACACACGAAAGCTAAACTCGTGGGTAGCAAATAAAAAAAAAGTTTGCTAGAATATTTTAGCCTCGAATTACACACAAAATATACATTTGTGGGTAATTATATGGGTAAATACATGGGAAATTTATGGGTAAATCTTTTTATCATTTTAAATCACTACTCATGGTAATTCATGGGTAGATACCCACTAATTATCATTTGTGGGTAACTTTCGTGGGTAATCCGGTGTCATTAGACAAGTTCATTGTTTCTAAATGATTTAAATGTCATTAGACAAGTTCGGTCTCTTCAATTTAAAGACGTTGTTGACAGCGTCAATGGACAAGCAAGTGACAAAGTATGTATATATATCTACCAATAAACTAAAACAGGATTGCAGCATCCTTTAATCGACACGTGTCACTATATTAAAGCGACAAGTGTTCTTTTAGTCAGATTCACTAAAAAAACATATTTAATAAATTCCTTATTTTAATCTCATTTATATTCGTATTTAACTAGGATATTCATATGTTAATAAATTTATGTATATTTAATTAATGATTTACTGATATACGTATGATATATTTGTTTCCAATAATGTTTTTATTAAAGATATATATATTGGCATACGTAATTTTCAAATATGTATAGATTTCTATTAGTTTTCTAAAACCTTTTGAAAACGAATAGTTATCTAGAAGTTCTATAAATCCAATAGCCAATTATCCAATACCTATACATATTACGACTTATGATCTACAGTAACTTATTACTTTTTTACGGTTATTATGAATCATTCGCCGCTTATTACGAATCATATTATTTGTAAGCTTAATCCTTTTTCTTAGTTATTCTTATTAGTATATATTGATTATTATTATTATTATTGTTGTTGTCATTATAAATATTACTATTATGTTATAGTATTTTAAGTTAATTTATTCGCGCATAAAAATTACTCTTTCACCATAATGATGTTGTTTTTCATATTCTGAATGTTTTTTACCTTATGAAGTTTTAGGTTATATGTATGAGTTGGCTAAAAGCATATGATTTGATTTATTAAATTTAGACTCATGGATTTAGATTTTGTGTTTTTGTTTTTCCTGATTACATGTTAAAAATAAAATGAAATATGAATATAAATAATTATAAGTTGAGTCAACCGTGCAACGTGTAATAAGTTATTAACATTAAGACTTCAAAATTTTGAATTTGAGTTTATGATTTTGATGTTATTTTAAAATTTTAGGGTAAATCCAAAACTCTACTTAAATATATACTATATTTATCATTACTGTTTATTAGAATTGAGCTGCGATCATCGGGTTTACTTCAACCATAATTTATTTCATACTCACGAATCATGTATAAGGCATCTTTGAATTTCTTTATGATATAATCTATATAGCTACCGTACATCGTACGGGTATTAGGACTAGTACAAGTAATATAAAGTGATGAAGAAAGTAAAGAGATGTTGTTTACAAGAATGTATCAATTAGTACACCAGTTTAAAAGTGTGAGCTGGCAAAACTAATAAGGGGGGAGGGAGTCATCATTCTTCATCTCCCCATCTCTCTCAAACTATCCAATCAAATTACTCCACCTCATTTCAACCCTCTTTCCTCCAACCTTTTTTCCAACCTTTTTTAGTGGCAACCATCACTCCCAACTTTTCTTCACATTTTAATAATTTATCCTTAACATTATAAACTTTGCATAATTAACCCTTTTAATTATTTTAAGAACTCAACAAATATATAAAGAAAAACATACATTTTATTAGCGATTAAAAATTTAAAGATACAAATCATAAAATAACATAAAAACTACATAAATAAATCGGCAATCGGTGTTGGTTGAGCCGTCGGGTCGTCGAGATGGGCTAAATTTTGTCTCCCAACGTGCTCTGTAAGATCATATCGAAGACGATGATGGACATCTGATACGTCCCACGGTGTATCAATATACCAAAGTATATTGTACACAGAACAGTTGTAGAGGGGGGGGGGTGAATACAACTTTCCTTAATCTTTACAAACTTTTTAACACAAAACGTTTTAAGATTCAGTTTAATATATTAAGCAAGTAAGTAAAGAGCAGGAATCATTAAAACAGTAAAGCAGTAAAGAAATAAAAACATTCTTGAACACAGATTGTGGTTTTCAAATGTAATCATTTATTAAGAAATAATCTATGCAAAGAATTACAGGGTTGTTGCGGAATAAAGATAGCCTATAGATATCTAAACAACCCTATGAAATGACAAACAACAATCAATAAGTTTTAGCTCAAGAGAATCAGCCCAAGCTGATCTCGTACATACTAAGCTGTGTATAAGAGCAGAGAAATTTGTGTGAAGAATGATTCTCAGGAAATGCCACACATATGCAATCCATGAATGAGGCTTTTATAGGCGAAAGCGCTCCTTCACTTGGTATCCGTTGCAGCCACGTATTCTTCATTCAGTGGATGATGAAGGAATAATCAATCGTGCCTTTCATAGTACTTGTGGTCCCCCACGTACTGACGCACATTCTTCATCAACCAATAAGAGTATGGACACGCATATGTAAAACCAACCACCAACCTGGATCCTAGGATTCTTCCTAGTCACGTCATTTGTCTTTATCTTCAATCCAGGTTGTTATCTTCACTTGATTGTCAGACACAGATTGGGTCGTTTGTCAAAGCACCAATCTGCCTAAGTGTATCCAAGCTGACTGTTAATCCCAAGTTGTCTTCCACTAACAGCTTGGTCTTCTATCTTCAATCATGCTCTTCGACTTGGACTGAATGCTAATACATTGTTGATGCAGCTTGAATAACACTTGCTTCCATAAGATTTTACAATTACAAAGTATGAAGCATGATCTGGGTCAGTTACAAATAGTAAGCTGTGTCAGCTTAGTCTGACCCAGATCAGATTACAAGAACCAAAAGATTACTAAGTGTTTATAGGTTAGATTTGTTATCATTAAATTTACAATTAACATTGGGACTCAACAATCTCCCCCTATTTGATGATGACAAAACCCAACAACACTTCTAACTATCAGCTTACAAAGAATCAAAGTAAAATGAAACTAACAGATTGTGACCCTTTGAATCTTTTGGGTTCTTTTAAACTGAAATGAGGTTTTAACAAAGATACTAGATTTGTACAACTATTTTTGCATATATAGAGAATAAAGTAATGATATTACATGATATAACTATTCTCCAAGCATTTCTATAGCTTCTTGCTTAACTTCAAATGATGGGGCAACTTTCACATCTAACTGCCTATCTAACCCCTCATTAATAAGGAACTACTCATACCCATTACCTTATTCACTAAAATTTCTGCAGAATCTGTATAAGGTAAAAAGGTGCATAGATGGTACCTGTTTTAGTTCAGCAGTCCTTTGGAAAACCAATTTCCCTCTTGCATCTACAAAATACATCCCATGTTCAGGTTCAGTGATGAACATCCCACATCTTGCATTTTCAACACCAGCAGGTAGAGACAGATTGAGATTATCCAGAATCTTGTCAACAGCACCAGAAGATAATTGTGCAAGCAACTCTGAAGGAGACAAGTTTTTGAGAAAAACTGTATGATCACCTCCAGGAGCATCAATCCTTTCAAACCTTCTTCTTTTCTTCTTCAGTGGCTCAGCTGACTCATCTTCATCATCCATGTCATATGCTTTTGGTCTTGGAAGGCCAGTGATATCAATCTTGTACTTTACAACTGCTGCTAACTTTTTCTCAATGGCTTCCAAGACTGTCTCTTTGTGGATTCCAGAAATACCAGTTATGATATTATGTAACTCCACCCACTCAGTGTATCCTAGTTCAAGCAGATTGTCAAGATCATGGGTTTCCCAGCTTGTTTCATAACCTTTCCTTGTAAACCTGATGATGGGAATGTTCTTTCCTTTTCTCCTTTTGAGTAGAACCTGGAGGATTGGCTCTGGATGCTTTCTATAGTTGATCTTTTCTGTTACTTTTCTTTTCTCTAGAGCCTCTAACCAATCATGGGCTTCACCACTATTTTTCACATCTTTAACCTTCTGTGATGGTTTAGAGTGAACCACCACCTTCTTCTTTTCTTTTCCTTTGGCCACAACTTTCTTTTTGGAACCAATGGCTGCAAGATCTTCTTCATCTTCCTTATTTAATTGTTCTTGAACAGCCTTGGCAATTTCAGGATCAGACTCAGTTGCAGCAATTCTTTCTCTTTGTAATTAGTCTTCCTTAATCATTTTGTATGCCACCTCAACTGTTACCCCAAGATGTGGAGCTTTTTCAATTGCAAGCTCCCAATCCTTTTCTTTGTCAGTTAAGATCTTCACACCACTTGACCCACCTTCTGTTGTCCTTTTCTTGATCATGAACTGGGACAGAGTGGCTGTGTCTTCACTAGATGAAGATTCATCAATTTGTTCTTTGGGAGCTGGGTCAGCTTGAGTTGGCACAACTTGTACAGGAACAGCTTGGAGGACTTCCTTTTCTTTCAGCTTTCTTAACTTTTTCAGCTCCAACATCCTTCCTTATATCTCCCATTTCAACATCAACAGTTTCCCCCTTAGTTGTATCACTCTCCTTTTCAGCTTCTTCATTTATTTTTCCAACATTTTCACCACCAGACTCAGATTCTGGTATTTTTATCTCTTCTACAGTTTCCTTCTCACCTACCACCCTAGAACCATGCACAACCATTCTTCTATCATTGACTGCCTCCTCAGCTCTGGCCATATTCCGTCTTTCTTTCAGTTTTTCAAAATATTCTTCAATTTCCTTGTCAACCTGAGCTTGTTGTCTTTCTCTTTCTAGCTCCATTTCAGCATCACTCATAACACTCTTTTTCTTAGTAGCATTCTTCTCCCCCTTTTTGTCATCATCAGCAGGGAAAGAGCTCACTGGAGTGGCAAAGAGGCCTTTGAGATCCTGGTTGATCAAGTCAATCTTGATATTAGTGAGACAGCAGGCTCTTCTTAGCTCAACATAATCCTCATGAAAGAGTTCAATTTTAGATTTAACACCCTTAGAAGCTTCAATCAGATCATTCTTGAAATCTGCTTGTGACTTGTTTGCAGATCGAAGTTCTATGGTGACTTCCCTTGTAAACTTTGTTGCTGCATTCTCAATCTGACTCAGAGTACTCTTGTTTCTTTCACTCTCTTCATTGATTGCCTTTGTAAGACCATCAAGAGACTCTGTCAGCTTGCTCTGGTTCTGCTGCATCAAATCAACTGCTTTTAACACATTTTCTTTTAATGCAGTCTGATCTTGACTCAGCTTATCCACCTTTCTTGTCCGTCAATTCCTGATCCTTTTGGATCTTTTCCAAGCATTTGGTCAGCTGTAAGCTCTCAACCTTAGAGGTTGAAATGAACTCAGTGAGCTGACCCACCACATCTGAAAATGACATAGTGGCAGCTTGAGAAGAACTTGCAGTTGGCTTAAAAGCCACTGACTCTGGAAAGAGCAGCCTGCAATCCTTAATATCAGGGTCATTGGGCTCATATAGAAGGGGGTGGAGGCTTAAGGAGTTTTGGTGAATTTGCTCATGAGAGTGAGTCTCATGAGTAGATTTGTCAGAATTGATGATGAGTTGGTCAGCCTGAGAAAGATTAACGTTTGGTTCAGGCTGAGGGCCAGTGGGAATGTATTGATCTTGATTTTGATCAACTCCTCCACTAGCATCTTCCATCAGAGCATCCCTTGAGGATGGATGGGCAGACTCATCATCGAATGAAGAATCACTTCCGGAGATAGTGATCATATTCTCATTGACATCGTGAGGACCATCAATGGTTCCCTTTGCTGCACAAGGGGCTGACATAACTGCCTTAAAGACAGCCATGTAACCTACAGAATCCCTCTGTCCAAGGACATATGCAGACACAGACTCTGCAGGTGTAATGTTTTGTGTATTTGATTCCCCTTCAACAGAGGTGTGTTGTTGCACCAAAGTATCCTTAGGGAGAATTGAGGCCTGTACCCCTCCTTGTGACATAGAAGGGGCATTGACAGCCTGTACAGACTCAGAGTGTAAGAGAGAAGGAGTCTGATCAGCTTGGGGAGGAGAAGAAGTGTCACCAATGCGTTCGATACTTCTCTCCTTTGGCTGACCATCCTCAGAAATGATGTGCATAGACTCTGACTCATTTTGGATCTGGGCTAGATCCTCTGTTATCCCTTTAATGATATCATCAACCTTTTGGGAGGCTGATGATGGCGATATAGGTGCAGACACAGTGTGACCTTGGGAGGAGGTCTTTCTTTCAATACCTTCACCCTGTTTGGAGGGTTGGGTAGCAGTAGGTGTTCCCTTTAACTCGTCTACACTCTTTTGGGAGAGTGCAGATGGGTGTGGCGATTTTGGCTTGTCAGCTTGGGTGGCAGGGACAGCTTTGGAACGTTCCTTAGCTTCCACTGCACCTTGGGGGATCTCAAGATTGGATGTTGCAATATCAACCCCAGAAGCTGGCACAGATTTCCTTTGCGATCTTTTCTTTTTAGCACTGTGAGGCACTAAGTCCTCAACAATGGGTCTTTTAGAAGCGGATTTTGAATGAGTGGATGAGGGTGTGGCTAGGGTGGCTGATGTTTTGGCCAACCCTTCACCCTCTTTTAAAGGAGAAGAATATTGAATAGATTGAGAAGAGTGTGAGGGTTCAGAAGCATGTGTTCCTGGGTCCCCCTGATTGGCAGATTGAGTGTCAGACTCAGATCGCGTTGAAGAAGGGACAGCTTCCTTAAGTGCTTCTTGTTCCCTTTCTCTTTGCCTGCAAAAATCAAGGTAGATCTGCATTGCTCGGGTCAGACCCTGCACAGATACCTTGGGACTATTGAAAATGTTATTGTTGATAGACTTGCATTCCACAGTCTGACCAGTTGCCAGACTGTAATCATTGTCAAGTATTGCTTCAATGATAAGAGCAAGAATCCTACCATAAGGTATGGTAAGGCTCTTCTTATAAACACGATCAACTAAGTCCTTAAAAATTAAGCCAACAAAATCTATTCTTGTCATAGTGACCATTGCATGAAAAATCTGCAATTCTAAAACATTAGGTTGATCAAAGCTGCCTGCCTTTACTTGTAAAGTTTTAGAAATTGTGCTCAGTAAATAATTCCAAATGCGAGTTAAATATTTCATTTTAACCACTGAAGCCAATGGACCAGTATATCCAACTTCTTGTAAAATATTTTGGCTTCAGTATGAGACACAACATTTTCATAATCATCTTCAGGCATATAAGACAGCTCAAATGCAGACCTAATCCTCTCATAAGAAATATATACCTTTTTCTTACCATTGAGGATTGTGCATAGATTGCAGCATCTCCTTTCTTGTTCTGTCCCACAAAACAGCTCGCCCAAAATTCACAAAGTAGATCTTGAAACACCCAATCTAGCTTCTCAATCATCACCTTGCCGAATGGATGATACCATAAGAAAGCCACAATCTCATCATATCCTTTTGCCCATGAAGGAGGATGAATATTGGCATGAACCAGACTGCCAATCTTGATTTTACCAGTATCAAGATCAGCCGGAACCACTACTACATTACTTCCCACCACATAAGGTGAAAGCTTATTAGCGCTTATTGGAGCTGGGTATAGACTTTCAGCTTCAGATGAAGAACTAGATTTAGAATCATTAGTATGAAGAGAAACAATGATGATGCCATTTGAAAACAATTTTTATATAAAAAAACAAAACAGTAATCAGACTGAGCGAGAAAAAAAATTGATTTAAGAAAATATGAACAAGTGATTTGGGATTTAGGTTAAATCGATATTATATACATGATTCAAAATATCCCGTTTGAAAAAGTTGGAGAGAGAAAGATTTTGATTGGAGGATCAACAAGTAGTGGAGGTACTTTTTCAGTAACCGGCTGTTACCACTACACGTGTCACACTCTAATAGGATCAACAAGTACACTTAAATAAAATAATGAAAATAATAAAACGCACTGAGATATTTAATAACAAAAATAACCACGAAGCTGGGTCAGACTCAGCTTACCCTCTTTCACTTGGAAAAGCACCAAGTGTGAAAGGGTAGTCTGGGTCTGACACAACTTACCCTCAAAATTTAGGATAACTCTAAGGGGTCAGATTTGTTATTTCTTAGCTCACTACCTTTTACAAATTAAGCATACCTAGTTTACTTATGAGATAGTTGAACCTTGATTCATCCAATGGCTTTGTGAACAAATCAGCAAGCTGATTATCTGTTGGAATGAAGTGGAGTTCAACATCTTCTTTCATTACATGATCCCTGATGAAATGATATCTTATATCAATGTGCTTGGTCCTTGAATGAAGTACAGGATTGTTTGAAATTGCTATGGCACTGGTACCGTCACAAAAGATTGGAGTTTTTGATGCAGTGACACCATAGTCTTGAAGCTGATATTGCATCTAAAGAATTTGAGAGCAACAACTTCCTGCAGCAACATATTCAGCTTCTGCAGTGGAGATAGAAACTGAATGCTGCTTCTTACTGGACCAGCTTACAAGTCTATTTCCAAGCAATTGACAAGCTCCTGAAGTACTTTTTCTGTCAATCTTACAGCCTGCAAAGTCAGAATCTGAATAGCCAATTAGATCAAATCCTGAGTCTTTGGGATACCAAAGACCCAGATTGGGACTACCTTTAAGGTATCTAAAGATTCTTTTCACAGCCTTGAGATGAGATTCCTTAGGACTAGCTTGATATCTTGCACAAAGATATGTAGCAAACATAATATCTGGTCTACTAGCAGTCAAGTAAAGTAATGATCCTATCATACCCTATAAGCTGTGGTGTCAACAGATTTACCATTTTTATCTTCACCCATCTTATCACCAGTTCCCATAGGAGTTTTCATAGGTGAGCAATCACTAAACCCAAATTTGTTTAAGAGATCTTTAACATATTTTCCTTGGTTTATGAAAATTCCATTTTTAGTCTGTTTAACTTGTAAACCCAGAAAATAGTTTAGTTCTCCCATCATGCTCATTTCATACTTTTTAGACATTAATTCATAAAACTTTTTGCAAAGTCTTTCACTGCTAGACCCAAATATTATATCATCTACATAAATTTGTACAAGCAAGATATCACCATTATACTTTCTCACAAACAAAGTCTTGTCAACATTACCTCTTTTGAAATTGTTAGCCAATAAGAATTTAGACAAAGTGTCATACCATGCCCTTGGAGCTTGCTTCAACCCATAGAGAGCCTTGTCAAGCTTGAACACATGGTCAGGAAACTTTGAATTTTCAAAACCTGGAGGTTGTTCAACATAGACTTCTTCTTCCAATTTTCCATTAAGAAATGCACTTTTCACATTCATTTGGTAGACTTTGAAACCTTTGTGAGCAGAGAAGGCCAAGAACATTCTGATTGCCTCTAATCTTGCCACTGGTGCAAAAGTCTCATCATAATCAATTCCATCCTCTTGTCTGTAACCAAGAGCTACCAATCTTGCTTTATTTCTGGTCACAACTCCCCTTTCATCCATTTTGTTTCTGTAGACCCACTTGGTTCCAATCACAGTCTTGTGATGAGGTCTTGGAACAAGTTCCCAAACCTTGTTTCTTTCAAACTGTGTTAAATCATCTTGCATTGCATTTACCTAAGAAGGATCTGCCAGTGCTTCATCAACCTCAGTTGGTTCCACCTTGCTTATAAAATTGACAAACATGTAGAAATTGCCTGTTGCCTTTCTTCTTGTTTTAACACCAGAGAGAGGATCACCAATGATTTGGTTAATTGGATGACTCTTTGTCCTTCTGGTAACTGGGACAATGGACTGATTCAGATTAGATGGTTCAGCATGATCAGCTTGAGGAAGAGGCTGATCAACTTGGACTGGAATGGAGGAATCTGAACCAGTTGGAGAGTCATTTAATGGATTCTGAATAATTTCTTCAGTAGGAGTAGGATCAGCTTGGGTATTTTCAAAGATTGGAACACTTTCTTCTTCTTCTAAAAGTTGCTCCCCCTGAGTTTGAGCATTATCAGCTCCAATTGGAGGATTAGTTGGAGGCTCATTCTCAGGCACAGCCAGTTCTTCAAAATTGAAATCTTCATCTTCAGGAGGAGAGCAATCTGGCTTAGAACAACCTTCATCTATGCTTACATTAACAGAGTTCTCAATTGTTTTAGTTCTCTTGTTGTAAACTCTGCAGGCCTTCATCATTGTTGCATATCCAAGTAGGATACCTTCATCTGATTTCTCATCAAACTTTCCAAGATGGTTTTTCTGATTCAGAATGTAACAAGGACTCCCAAACATTCTTAGGAAACCAATCTCAGGTTTTCTCCCCCTAAGAAGTTCATATGCAGTCTTCTGGTGTCTTTTTACGATAAGGGATCTGTTCTGGGTAAAGCAAGCTGTGTGTACTGCTTCAGCCCAGAAATGAGACTTGACATTGTTTTGAGCCATCATGGATCTGGCAGCTTCAATAAGAGTTCTGTTTCTTCTTTCTGCAACACCATTTTGTTGAGGAGTTCTGGCAGCTGAGTAGACTTGTGAAATTCCTTTTTCACTGCAAAAAGAATTAAGAGTGATATTCTTAAATTCAGTACCATTATCACTCCTTAATTGCCTAACAGGCCTTTTGTAGAGAATTTTAGCTTGCTTGATGAAATGAATAATGTTGTTAGCAGCTTCACTCTTGTGTTTTAGAAAGAAAACTCAGGTGTATCTTGAATACTCATCAACAATTACCATCAAACTTTCCAAGATGGTCTTTCTAATCCAGAATGTAACAAGGACTCTCAAACATTCTTAGGAAACCAATCTCAGGTTTTCTCCCCCTAAGAAGTTCATATGCAGTCTTCTGGTGTCTTTTTACAATAAGGGATCTGTTCTGGGTAAAGCAAGCTGTGTGTACTGCTTCAGCCCAGAAATGAGACTTGACATTGTTTTGAGCCATCATGGATCTGGCAGCTTCAATAAGAGTTCTGTTTCTTCTTTCTGCAACACCATTTTGTTGAGGAGTTCTGGCAGCTGAGTAGACTTGTGAAATTCCTTTTTCACTGCAAAAAGAATTAAGAGTGATATTCTTAAATTCAGTACCATTATCACTCCTTAATTGCCTAACAGGCCTTTTGTAGAGAATTTTAGCTTGCTTGATGAAATGAATAATGTTGTTAGCAGCTTCACTCTTGTGTTTTAGAAAGAAAACTCAGGTGTATCTTGAATACTCATCAACAATTACCAAGGAGTACCTCATTCCAGTGAATGATGGAGTACTAATTGGTCCAAATAAGTCCATATGAAGCAGATCCAAACCATTATCAATGGTTGAGCATGTTTTAGACTTAAAAGTAGCTTTATGTTGCTTGCCTTTCTCACAAGTACCACACAGCTTGTCCTTCTCATAATTGATCACTGGAAGACCAGACACCAACTCTTTCTTACACAGCTTGTTGATGTCTTTGAAATTCATATGAGACAGCCTTTTATGCCACAACCAATTCAGCTCATCTTGAGTCTTTGACATGAAACAGACTTCTCTTGTGACAGTTGGATTTCTCATGTCAAAAGAATACAAAGACTCATCCCTCTTTGCAATAAGAACCACATTGCCTTCTAAATCAAGAACAATACCTTTATCAGACCTGAATCTCACTTCATAACCAGCATCACACAACTGACTCACACTGATCAGATTGTGCTTCAAACCATTTACATATGAGACCCTTCTGAAAGTAAGAGGACCATTTGAAAGTATACCAAAACCTTCAGTCTTTCCTTGAGAGTCATCTCCAAAAGTAACATTAGGACCAGCGCGAATCCTAAAGCTACACAGCAGGGACTTACATCCGGTCATATGCTTGGAACATCCACTGTCCAAGTGCCAGGTATTATCGTCATGACTGCCCTGCAATTATGATAAGAGATTAGTTCTTTTTGGGAACCCATCCAAAGATGGGTTCACCAGAGCTGACCTTCTGGTCTGACTCAGATTGGGTAACTGAACTTAGACTCTTATCACATTTTGAAACCCATTGTTGCTTGGTCTGTCCTTTACCAGATTCAAAGTTCTTTCTAGCAACATTTAGAGTTTCCTTTTGAACAAAACCTTTGCCTATTCCAGATTTCTTACATCCAGCTCTCAATTTTCTTTGATCAACAGTTTTTGGATCAGACACATTCTTAAGAAAATTTGCTTCCATTGACACCTTATCAGTTTTGGACTCAACATATTTTAAAATCATCTTGTCAGAGTCAGACTTGGTGTTACTTGAAACAGACTCAGATTTTGTTTGTGACTCATTTCCTAGAGAACCATACTTCTTACTCTTTAAAAGCTTTATTTTCTCTTTAGGAACACTATGATCTCTAACCTTTCTTTTATTTTTCTTTAAACTACTCTTGTTTGTTTTAGTCTTTGAATCTGATTCAGATTGGGTGATGGTCAGCTTGGACAAGTCAAGACTTTCTTCAGGTTTTAACTCAACAACCTTATCAGTTTTGGACTCAACATATTTTAAAATCATCTTGTCAGAGTCAGACTTGGTGTTACTTGAAACAGACTCAGATTTTGTTTGTGACTCATTTCCTAGAGAACCATACTTCTTACTCTTTAAAAGCTTTATTTTCTCTTTAGGAACACTATGATCTCTAACCTTTCTTTTATTTTTCTTTAAACTACTCTTGTTTGTTTTAGTCTTTGAATCTGATTCAGATTGGGTGATGGTCAGCTTGGACAAGTCAAGACTTTCTTCAGGTTTTTACTCAACAACCTTATCAGCTTCAGACACAGCTTCAGCAATGGTCTGACCAATGGTTTCAGGATCTTTAAACCCAATACCCAATTTCTGAACCATCTTAATTGGTTTAGAATTCATTCCATTTGTTTGGACTTTGGGTGGTGAAGGAGGCTGATAACAAGGCTTCATAGCACATACTTCAGCAATGGCTATGGCCCTATCATAATCACCATCAAAAATAGCTTGGATCTGATGAGGTATTTGGTCATTCACACACTTAGAAACTCTTTTGGAACTTATACACCATGTTTCAGTAATTTGTTTAACCTTTAAAAACTTTTCTTCTGCAGTTTTAGCTTCTTTAACCAAAATTTCTGAACCATCTTAATTGGTTTAGAATTCATTCCATTTGTTTGGACTTTGGGTGGTGAAGGAGGCTGATAACAAGGCTTCATAGCACATACTTCAGCAATGGCTATGGCCCTATCATAATCACCATCAAAAATAGCTTGGATCTGATGAGGTATTTGGTCATTCACACACTTAGAAACTCTTTTGGAACTTATACACCATGTTTCAGTAATTTGTTTAACCTTTAAAAACTTTTCTTCTGCAGTTTTAGCTTCTTTAACCAAAATGGAGTTTAATTGTTTTTGAGCTTTAACTTCAGATTCTAGTTTTCAATGGTGTGACTCTTAGAGCTATTATCAAGTTTCAAAACATGTATTTCCTTTTTGAGTTCTTGATTAAAGTGTTTTTGTAGCAGAACCTCATCACCAAGTTTATTCAGCCTGGACAGTTTCTCATTATCAGACAGATTGGAGAAAGAAGTTACCTCAGGTGGAGCAGTCTGACTGGTAGATGCCTGGTGAGCTGACTCAGATTGCTGTTGTATTTTCACCAGATCTTCAGCAAATCTTTGAGTAGCTTCTTTGTAACATCCTAAACTTTTTATTTAACGGTTGACTAGAGTCGTTAAGTCAACCTAACGTGTCTGTTAAATCTATGGAAGATTTAATGCTTATGTGTGGTTAACGTAGTTTATGTGGGAGACTTGGATGTCTGACTGACGGATGTAGTAACGTGTTAAAGATGTAGTTTTATGCCTTTTAGAGGTGTTCAAAGTGTGTATCAAGTTGTATATAGTCCATAGAGGTGTTTTGGGCTAATAATATGACCTTATGAAGCCTAGGGACCAAATTTGACATGTGGTGAAAGTCAAAAATGGGATTAAGGTTTAGGAAGGAGTCATTAGATGTTAGTATGCAGAAAAATAACCTCCTTCTCAAGCCCTAGCCGCCCCCATGATTCCCTATCAAATTCTAAGCCGAAAATTCTTCAAAACGGGTGATTCATGTGTGTATGATCAAGTTTATTGCATCCTCTTTGAGATCTACAGGTAGGAAAGGTATATTATCGTTAATTTTATATCTTTTCAATCTTATGAGTCGCTCGAAGTCAGATCTAGGTCTTTGAGGATCAATTGATGTCGAATTAACGTTTGTTTTGATGATGCAAATCATGTGTGGTTTAATAAAGAAGATATTTGTATTTTGATGATCTAAAAATGAAGGATTTTGATGTATTAAGGTCTGGTAATTGACTTGGAGTCGTTTTGGATCTGGTTTGGAGGGGTGAAATCGATCGATGTTGTGCAGGATCGCATCGAGTTGCGGCGCAACTGGATTTCAGAATTATAAGTTGCGGCGCAACGTGGCATGTTGCGGCGCAACTGATGGTTGGAGCTGTGGCGCAACGGGTTG
This sequence comes from Erigeron breviscapus, assembly GCA_034093135.1. NCBI lineage: Eukaryota > Viridiplantae > Streptophyta > Magnoliopsida > Asterales > Asteraceae > Erigeron > Erigeron breviscapus. The sequence goes on from CM067167.1 coordinate 40,292,500, forward strand.
GTTGCGGCGCAATTGAAATGCAGGATTATAAGTTGCGGCGCAATGAGTGGGTGTTGCGGCGCAATAGGGTATAAGTTTAAACGAAGTAACTTTTGAACCTCCAATGTGTATGTCGTGTCTTGAGTCATGTATGTAGGTGTGTAGGCCTGGGATATGACTTAGTAACGTGAGTAATAGGTTGTCTAATGATCGTTTACCAATTATAGGTAGACAAGGTTTATTGCTTCGAACGGTAACGTAGTTATCACTTGCCGTGCGCTTCTTCGAGGTAAGATACACTACTTTTGACACGCTGAGGGTTCAACGAAAAGAATGGTTTCATAATTAAAACTTCCCAATTGGTAACATATCTTGTTTATGGGTATATGGGGTTACACGGGAGGTAATATGGGTTATGTAGTTGCCCTATGAGACCTGAAATGCAGTCCCTCATGACATGTAATGTAGTACATGTTATGAAATGAAGTATAATGTAGTATGTGTTATGGTATGAAGGATAATGTAGTGTTTTTATATGAAGTAGCATGTAGAATCTTGAAATGCAGTATGACGTAGTCTATGTTGTTGTGTGCATGTATTAATGGCTTGCTCATCTAGAACACTAGACTTGCTAAGTTGCCATGTCACGTGCACGTTTAAGGGCCCAAACGTAACGAAGGTAATGTGTGAAAATGTTTAGGTTGTGTGATGCCTAAACTATAATGTGTGAAATTGTTTAGGTTGTGTGATGCCTAAACTATAATGTGTGGAATTGTTTAGGTTGTGTGATGCCAAAACTATAATGTGTGGAATTGTTTAGGTTGTGTGATGCCTAAACTATAATGTGTGGAATTGTTTAGGTTGTGTGATGCCTAAACTATAATGTGTGGAATTGTTTAGGTTGTGTGATGCCTAAACTAATAATGAAGGTAATGTGTGAAAATGTTTAGGTTGTGTGATGCCTAAACTATAATGTGTGGAATTGTTTAGGTTGTGTGATGCCTAAACTAATAATGTGTGAAATCGAGCTCGTAAATTATAATGCAGGGAAGTGTTAAGCTTAACCCGTACTTGCCCTAGCCTGGCGAGTGCGTGAACGTAGGTTGATTGGGTGGCTCCTTGCCACATGGTCATTTAACACAGGGCGAGTAATACGAGGGGTCTGACCCACCTCCATACATGGATTACTCTGGGATTGGCTTGCCATTCCTTAACGACGTATGATGAGTAGCCTTTTGGCTGATCATCTAGTCGGGTGTGATGCAGGGCACACTTATATGCAGATAATGAAGATACGTGTGATTATGTGTGTAATAAAAGAAGGATAGGCACAATTAGGGTGATTCATCCTAAGTTGATATGCAGGTTGTATGTGTGTGTGTTATGTGGGTTGTGCCTTAATGTTTTGTCAACAAAGTAGAAATGTTTTAATTGGACAACGCTTTATAACTTTAGTGTTATCTTACTTAGCTAATTCGTTAGCTAACACTTGTCTTTTGAATGTGTGTTGCTCCCTCAGGTTTAGCAAAGCCGAGGAAGACGTAGAATGAAAAGTGAGGAATTGGGTAGAATGCTTGATGAAGACTTTAGCTACCCATAGATCCTACACCTCATTAGACTTTATTTACATTTTGATATTATGCAGATTTTATGAAGTACTATGTAGACGGTTGTTTTGTGTTGGGCAACCGTTGGGTTTTCATTTAGACATTTTGATGGTATGGCATGTAACACCAATAAATGCAGGAACCGAACTGTTTTTATCGGTTTTGAACTTTTAAAGTTTTCTTCCGCATCTTTTAACACCGTTAGGTGGAAATTTTTGAAAACCCATGTTTTTAAATGTCGGGTGTTACATTCTTTAGCCATGAAACACTTGGCATCTTTATACAGCTCATCATCAGATGATGTGGCACTTTCAGCCCAGTCTTTGGCTACCAGACTCTTTTGACTTTTGTTCACCTTCTCAGTCAGCTCAGCTACTTGTGCTTTCAAGGCTTTGTACTTAGTCTTGAACTTTGAGTATTTTTCACCTCTTCCACCTTTGGCTGGCACAGCTTGAGTAGATTCTTTAGATCTGCAATCTCCAGCCATATGTCCAGTCTTGCCACACTTGTAACAAATGACTTTGGACATGTCAAATGGCTTCTTGGTTTTGTCAGCTTGGCCACCTTTTCCTTTTCCTTTGAACTTATTAAAGGATCTCCTTCTGATCCTTTCAGCCAACATAGCTACTTCATTAGCTAGTTCATCACCATCAGATTCAGCACAAACAGAGTTAGGATTAGACATAACAGGAATATCATCATTAACACAAGGAATGATCTCATTACTAATTGAACTAGGGTGTTCAGTCATAGAAGCAACAATTGCAGCAGCAGGCTGACTATAAGAATCACCCATAGCAATTAACTTTTCAGCCTCTGAACATTCTTGGTTATGAAGCAAACCAAAAAGTCCAGGGAGATCAAGATCATGATAAACAGAACTTAATTTAACAGAAGAAATATAGTTGTTCCATTTAGGTGGTAATGAATCAAGAAATTTACTCTTTAAAACCTCATTTTTCTTAACAATTCCAACAGCTAAATCATTTACCAAAGCATTAAAGCGGGTATGAGTGTCAGTCAAGGATTCATTTCTCAAAGAGAAAAATCTCTCATACCTCCTGGTCAATGTAGTAATTGTGGATTCCATGGAAGTAGAGCAATCCTCAAACATGACAGTCAATGTACCCCACATTTTCTTAGCTGTAGAACACATTTTAATAGAATGGTAAAGGTCTTTGGGCACAGCTTGGACAATGAAATTTCTAGCCTTCACATCCAAGTTTGCCAATCTCCTATCCTCATCCCCCCAATCTGCCTTATCCTTAACAATAGATTTGACTGTGGCAGGAATGGTTGGTTGATCTTCCCTGACCACAGCTTCTACCACAACAGTTTGTGTAGGAACATAAGGACCATCCGCAAGGATGTCAGGCATATTGTTATCGATGGATTCAAGGAACAAAGACATTCGACCTTTCCACCCACTGAAATCATCTTTATCAAACATGGGTGGCCGGGTTGAAGAACCATTATCAATATATGATGACATAATGCTTTACCATTAAGGGAAATATGCAAGGATCAAGTCAAGTTAATTCTTAACCCCTGCTCTGATACCAATTGATACGTCCCACGGTGTATCAATATACCAAAGTATATTGTACACAGAACAGTTGTAGAGGGGGGGTGAATACAACTTTCCTTAATCTTTACAAACTTTTAACACAAAACATTTTAAGATTCAGTTTAAGTATATTAAGCAAGTAAGTAAAGAGCAGGAATCATTAAAACAGTAAAGCAGTAAAGAAATAAAAACATTTTTGAACACAGATTGTGGTTTTCAAATTTAATCCTTTATTAAGAAATAATCTATACAAAGAATTACAGGGTTGTTGCGGAATAAAGATAGCCTATAGATATCTAAACAACCCTATGAAATGACAAACAACAATCAATAAGTTTCAGCTCAAGAGAATCAGCCCAAGCTGATCTCTTACAGACTAAGCTGTGTATAAGAGCAGAGAAACTTGTGTGAAGAATGATTCTCGGGAAATGCCACACATATGCAATCCATGAATGAGGCTTTTATAGGCGAAAGCGCTCCTTCACTTGGTGTCCGTTGCAGCCACGTATTCTTCATTCAGTGGATGATGAAGGAATAATCAATCGTGCCTTTCATAGTACTTGTGGTCCCCCACGTACTGACGCACATTCTTCATCAACCAATAAGAGTATGGACATGCATATGTAAAACCAACCACCAACCTGGATCCTAGGATTCTTCCTAGTCATGTCATTATCTTTATCTTCAATCCAGGTTGTTATCTTCACTTGATTGTCAGACACAGATTGGGCCGTTTGTCAAAGCACCAATCTGCCTAAGTGTATCCAAGCTGACTGCTAATCCCAAGCTGTCTTCCACTAACAGCTTGGTCTTCTATCTTCAATCCTCCTCTTCAACTTAGACTGAATGCTAATACATTGTTGATGCAGCTTGAATAATACTTGCTTCCATAAGATTTTACAATTACAAAGTATGAAACATGATCTGGGTCAGTTACAGATCGTAAGCTGTGTCAGCTTAGTCTGACCCAGATCAGATTACAAGAACCAAAAGATTACTAAGTGTTTATAGGTCAGATTTGTCATCATTAAATTTATAGTTAACATTAGGACTCAACAACATCTTCATCTTGTATCTCATCCACTGCATCGTGGTTATAAACCGCTTGAATTCCCGAATCCACAATACGAACCGGTGATATTGCCCTTCCATCATCCTTTATAATCATGTTGTGCAATATAATACACGCGTGCACGATGTTAGTAATCTTGTTGATGTGCTAAATCGAGTTTAAAATTTATAAACTAGAAATACCTAAAAACTCACTACTACACACTAACGGGCAGTGGACCCGATCGTATGCAATATAGTTAAGAGATAAGTCCAGGTTCGTTCACGGGGATTGGTTCGAATTAATTGTTTAGTAAAGGGGTTTGGAAAAAGGGTGTTACTTTGATTCTCACTCTGACAATAACTTTAAAGGACAAATGCGTATAAAGTAAAGGTAAGTCTCAAACAATAATGGTAGATATCATCCACCTTGACTCCGCTAGACTTCAGACATGATTGCTTTCAGTTAAGACCAAATTCGTTAAGAGTTGACACGATAAACGTGAGAGAATGAAATGCTCGCGTGGTACCACCAACCGCTCACAAGTCACCCAAACACCTAACTGCTAGTTTAATTACCCAAGCCGGTACCACCAACGCCTAGACAATCTTACCAACACTTAGCTTGTTTGATTACCAAATTACCAATTGCGCCTATGTGAATTAAAACGTGGTACCACCAACCGTTTCAAAACACGTTGACAAAATGACTCCTTTTATTAATTTGACATTCACTATCATACCATGAACTAGTGATAATCGCTCATAGACAAGCGACCGTTAGAAAATCACATATGCATTCGACTAGTACCACTAACGAAGAACACACATGCCACCAATATCAAATTAATACAATAAAGGAATTAAATCATCAAGATCACGACACAACGATAATTGAAATCAACTCTTTGAATTAAAATATATAGCAATCACATCATTCGTCTAGTTTCATCAAGGTGGACAATAGAAGAATTAGCCACTCATGATAATATTGAAATTACAATAAGAATCAAGAAAGAACATAAAGTACCAATTGTTTGAAGAAACGAAATTGCAAGACAAATAAGTAGATACGATCTAGATGGGTGCACGTGAATCTCCAATGAATCGAAGACGATTGGATCTTGAATTGACCCTTGAAGAATTCCCTGAAGTGTAGCTCCTAGAAAGATATTTTGATAGTTTAGAATAATAGCTTATTTTTCTATTTATACTTCTCTTTATTTGGTCCAAAAACTGCCCAAAACCCTTCAGTTCCGTGTACTCACTGCGGCGCAGTGAGCGTGTAAGGCCCCCACTGCGTCGCAGTCCCTCCACTGGTTGACCAACTGGTTGACTGACTGGTGCTGACTGCGGCGCAGTGGGGGATTTGAACGAACAAGGCCGTGGATAATGGCTGCGGCGCAGTGGCGTGTACCTCCACTGCGTCGCAGTGATTTCCACGTCTTTCTTTTCCTATATCTGACTGCGGCGCAGTGGGGGATTTGAACGAACAAGGCCGTGGATAATGGCTGCGGCGCAGTGGCGTGTACCTCCACTGCGTCGCAGTGGATTTCCACGTCTTTCTTTTCCTATATCTGACTGCGGCGCAGTGACCGTCAACCCCACTGCGTCGCAGTGGATTTCCACGTCTTTCTTTTCCTATATCTGACTGCGGCGCAGTGGGGGATTTGAACGAACAAGGCCGTGGATAATGGCTGCGGCGCAGTGGCGTGTACCACCACTGCGTCGCAGTGATTTCCACGTCTTTCTTTTCCTATATCTGACTGCGGCGCAGTGGGGGATTTGAACGAACAAGGCCGTGGATAATGGCTGCGGCGCAGTGGCGTGTACCACCACTGCGTCGCAGTGGATTTCCACGTCTTTCTTTTCCTATATCTGACTGCGGCGCAGTGACCGTCAACCCCCACTGCGTCGCAGTGGATTTCCACGTCTTTCTTTTCCTATATCTGACTGCGGCGCAGTGGGGGATTTGAACGAACAAGGCCGTGGATAATGGCTGCGGCGCAGTGGCGTGTACCACCACTGCGTCGCAGTGGATTTCCACGTCTTTCTTTTCCTATATCTGACTGCGGCGCAGTGACAGTTCAACCCCCACTGCGTCGCAGTGGATTTCCACGTCTTTCTTTTCCTATATCTGACTGCGGCGCAGTGACCGTCACACCCCACTGCGTCGCAGTGGATTTCCACGTCTTTCTTTTCCTATATCTGACTGCGGCGCAGTGACCGTTCAACCCCACTGCGTCGCAGTGGATTTCCACGTCTTTCTTTTCCTATATCTGACTGCGGCGCAGTGACAGTTCAACCCCCACTGCGTCGCAGTGGATTTCCACGTCTTTCTTTTCCTATATCTGACTGCGGCGCAGTGACCATTCAACCATCCCCACTGCGTCGCAGTGGATTTCCACGTCTTTCTTTTCCTATATCTGACTGCGGCGCAGTGACCGTTCAACCATCCCCACTGCGTCGCAGTGGATTTCCACGTCTTTCTTTTCCTATATCTGACTGCGGCGCAGTGAGTCCAGTTCAACCCCACTGCGTCGCAGTGGATTTCCACGTCTTTCTTTTCCTATATCTGACTGCGGCGCAGTGACAGTTCAACCCCCACTGCGTCGCAGTGGATTTCCACGTCTTTCTTTTCCTATATCTGACTGCGGCGCAGTGACCGTCACACCATCCCCACTGCGTCGCAGTGGATTTCCACGTCTTTCTTTTCCTATATCTGACTGCGGCGCAGTGACAGTTCAACCCCCACTGCGTCGCAGTGGATTTCCACGTCTTTCTTTTCCTATATCTGACTGCGGCGCAGTGACAGTTCAACCCCCACTGCGTCGCAGTGGATTTCCACGTCTTTCTTTTCCTATATCTGACTGCGGCGCAGTGACCGTCACACCCCACTGCGTCGCAGTGGATTTCCACGTCTTTCTTTTCCTATATCTGACTGCGGCGCAGTGACCGTCAACCCCCACTGCGTCGCAGTGGATTTCCACGTCTTTCTTTTCCTATATCTGACTGCGGCGCAGTGGGGGATTTGAACGAACAAGGCCGTGGATAATGGCTGCGGCGCAGTGGGCTACGTATATCTCCACTGCGTCGCAGTGGATTTCCACGTCTTTCTTTTCCTATATCTGACTGCGGCGCAGTAATGCACACAAATTCGACAAAAAACATGTAATATAAAGGCCAAAAACAATGTGGGCAATGGGTATAAGTTAGTCACATCAAATCCCCCCACACTTGAGCATTGCTTGTCCTCAAGCAAATCCAACATTTAAAGCATAAAGTATTCCTTGACAATGGAGCTAAATAAACAATGACGAGTATCAAAAAGAAGCCACACCAAGCATGTCAAATGACAAAAAGGTTGGGTGAAGCAGTTTTAATCTTAAATGAAAACCCGAAATGTTTGACAATACCTGAACAATCCGCAAGCCACGATAACACAACCAAGCACAAGTGAAACAACCGAACCTATCAAAACCATTCTACTCCAACAAACTTACTTTTGGGGTTGAATATATATGAAGAATCACTCATAGCTCGGTCGTGATGTATGCTATTTTACCATAGGCTTGAACTAGGATCATTGCTCCACCAACACGGCGCAAGCACCAAGTACATCATCCAAAATAGGCATAAAGGTAGGTTGTATAGTTAAACTAAGGTATAAATGATGGATATTTACAACGAATGAATGGGAATATAGGTTAATTAAGAAAAGAAAAGAAAAAGTATGGTCAAACCTAAATGCCAATTCGTCATCCGATGTACTTAGTCACGATCACCAGGCCAAGTTCTAGAATCAACACATCACCGGCACACTCTTATCAAGAGAAGAACCCGGAAATGGAATGGATTAACCTCAAACACGCACATCTTAGTGCAGGGCATCAAAATGAAAACCCTTACTCCCGAATAAATCCAAGAGCCTAAGAGAGGGACGTATTTACAAGGCAATCAAACCAAAACCGCAACCTAACACAACTATACAAAATGATGAAATCTCACAATTTGGTGTTAGGGATATATTTGAGTGCACAAGTAATGATATCAATCCCGAGGGACTAGCCAAATAATCGTTCAGAACACATTTCGCCGGTTAAAAATTTTGCCAAGGAAACAGTTTGTAGTAAAATTGCTTATTAAGATATGAATTAAGTGACCAAAAGCAATTTACCACAAGGACAAGCTCAACTCAAGTTTCAAAAACCACATCAACCTCTATTATCCAACCAAATTGACAACACCGATTCCAAACATGCACATCACAGTGAAGAGCTCAAGATAGAAACTCCTACCCTCGGATAAAATCCAAAGGCCTATGAGAGGGACACATCAACAAACCAATAGCAATCAACGGCCCACCAAGATTAGACTATCGGAAAAATGAGGTGAAGTATATAAGGGTGAAGGCTAAATTATATGGGATGTATATGTGTATCAAAAATGTACAAAGAAAGGTGAAAATGTATATATATATGTATAAAGGTTGTATAAGGGTGTGTATAGTAAGGTATAAATGTACAAAAGAAAAGTGAAAAGAAAGAAAGAAAAAGTATGGTCAAACCTAAATGCCAATTCGTCATCCGATGTACTTAGTCACGATCACCAGGCCAAGTTCTAGAATCAACACATCACCGGCACACTCTTATCAAGAGAAGAACCCGGAAATGGAATGGATTAACCTCAAACACGCACATCTTAGTGCAGGGCATCAAAATGAAAACCCTTACTCCCGAATAAATCCAAGAGCCTAAGAGAGGGACGTATTTACAAGGCAATCAAACCAAAACCGCAACCTAACACAACTATACAAAATGATGAAATCTCACAATTTGGTGTTAGGGATATATTTGAGTGCACAAGTAATGATATCAATCCCGAGGGACTAGCCAAATAATCGTTCAGAACACATTTCGCCGGTTAAAAATTTTGCCAAGGAAACAGTTTGTAGTAAAATTGCTTATTAAGATATGAATTAAGTGACCAAAAGCAATTTACCACAAGGACAAGCTCAACTCAAGTTTCAAAAACCACATCAACCTCTATTATCCAACCAAATTGACAACACCGATTCCAAACATGCACATCACAGTGAAGAGCTCAAGATAGAAACTCCTACCCTCGGATAAAATCCAAAGGCCTATGAGAGGGACACATCAACAAAACCGGTAGAAATCTCAATGGCAAAACAACAAAAGTGATGTACCCGGTAGCTTAAACCTATTTGCCACCCCCCCACACTTAAGATGGACAATGCCCTCAATGTCCATATCGGTCAAACACAGGTAAATAGGGGTAAGCAACATAGAAAAATCAGAGCACATACCGGAATAAGGACTGTGTGTGAACAATGTCAATAAAGATGCCAATCAAAAATTTAGCGCTGAACTTACTGCCAGCATATGCACATGACATCATAGTGAGCTACTGACACGATCACACAATCAAACAGAACCAACTGGTCCTCCCCCACACTTGGGTTCCACTAGGCATTACCATCAAACGTTCAGACCTGTCCAATCTCAAATAGCACACACAAACAAATATCCGTACAAAATTAAAGTAATCTACAGTCGCATGCAGAGAATTAAAGAACAAAAGAAAAGAATACAAATGTTTCATCACCCCGTAGGGTGGATACCAAACAATCAAAAGAAAATTTAAAAAAAAAAAAAAAAAAAAAAAAAAAAAAAAAAAAAAAAAAAAAAAAAAAAAAAAAAAAAAAAAAAAAAAAAAAAAAAAAAAAAAAAAAAAAAAAAAAAAAAAAAAAAAAAAAAAAAAAAAAAAAAAAAAAAAAAAAAAAAAAAAAAAAAAAAAAAAAAAAAAAAAAAAAAAAAAAAAAAAAAAAAAAAAAAAAAAAAAAAAAAAAAAAAAAAAAAAAAAAAAAAAAAAAAAAAAAAAAAAAAAAAAAAAAAAAAAAAAAAAAAAAAAAAAAAAAAAAAAAAAAAAAAAAAAAAAAAAAAAAAAAAAAAAAAAAAAAAAAAAAAAAAAAAAAAAAAAAAAAAAAAAAAAAAAAAAAAAAAAAAAAAAAAAAAAAAAAAAAAAAAAAAAAAAAAAAAAAAAAAAAAAAAAAAAAAAAAAAAAAAAAAAAAAAAAAAAAAAAAAAAAAAAAAAAAAAAAAAAAAAAAAAAAAAAAAAAAAAAAAAAAAAAAAAAAAAAAAAAAAAAAAAAAAAAAAAAAAAAAAAAAAAAAAAAAAAAAAAAAAAAAAAAAAAAAAAAAAAAAAAAAAAAAAAAAAAAAAAAAAAAAAAAAAAAAAAAAAAAAAAAAAAAAAAAAAAAAAAAAAAAAAAAAAAAAAAAAAAAAAAAAAAAAAAAAAAAAAAAAAAAAAAAAAAAAAAAAAAAAAAAAAAAAAAAAAAAAAAAAAAAGAACAGTGTGTGAACAATGTCAATAAAGATGCCAATAAAAAATATAGCGCTGAACTTACTGCCAGCATATGCACATGACATCATAGTGAGCTACTGACACGATCACACAATCAAACAGAACCAACTGGTCCTCCCCCCACACTTGGGTTCCACTAGGCATTACCATCAAACGTTCAGACCTGTCCAATCTCAAATAGCACACACAAACAAATATCCGTACAAAATTAAAGTAATCTACAGTCGCATGCAGAGAATTAAAGAACAAAAGAAAAGAATACAAATGTTTCATCACCCCGTAGGGTGGATACCAAACAATCAAAAGAAAATTTAAAAAAAATACAGAAGTAGAAAGTGTTCAATCAAGCCATCACTGTGGTGGAGGACGGGGTGGGTAATGTTGGTAACCAGGGATGTTACTATAATCAAAGAAAGATCCCACCACCTGCTCTGCAAAAGACGGGTCAGCAGCTCCCGCCGGGGTCACGTCCATACCTGCATAAGTACCTGTATAAGAACCAAATCGGACCGGCATATCCGGTCCCAATGCTCCTGGATCATGACGGGGAGGCTCCTCAACCTGATGCTCGGGAGGAAAGTAAAAACCTCCACCAACACGCTGATAAGGGATAAACATGGAGGGCGGGCGGTACTCGGGAATATCAGCTGGTGGACTAAAATCCTGCCCTCTCAACTGCGCCTCCCACAAAGGCTGGTAACGGCGCGAGTCGTAAACCACTCTCCCTAGACCAGAACCCATCATAGTCAAATCTCCCCCAACCTGCTCTCGAAAACTATCCATGCGAGAGTGGAAAGACTGCTGATCCTCATACATCCTATCCATCAAAGACTGAAGAGAGGTGAAATCAAAACCTGCTGGATGAGCAGAAGCGGAAGAGGAAACTCCTGCAGTATGTCGCACCGGCTCTGGCTCCTCCTCAGCAGCCGCATCCATATCAACATCCACATCCTCCTCCACAATGGGAGGCGGTGCAGGAATCACTCCAATGTCATCAAGCAATCTTGAACTCTCCGTCTTCGTCATCTTCCTAACAATCTTAGCCCTTACCAACTCTCCCTCCTCCAAAGTCTCCTGAAATACCGGTGGTGAAAGATGGGTCTGACAGTCATCAGTATCAAAAACCCCCATCCGTCTATAGATCATCGTAATGAAATGTCCCAAAACCAACTCCGAATCGGAGTGGTTCCACATCCTGTCCAACACAACCATGGGAGCTAATGCAAACCGCCCTGGAGCCCCCTCAGAGAACAACTTAAGCAACCATAAGTCGGTCAAATACACCTTCTCCCAATGAGTAGAACGCTGAACCAAGAAAGTGACAATCATACGATGGAGCATCCTAAGCTTAATACTCCGAATCTTAGACATGCTACCTGACCCACCAGACTTCCAAACCTCTCCTCCAGTAATACGAGTCCAATACTGCATTAGTGACTCGCCATCAAAAGGCTGCTTCACATATAACCCCTGCCTCAACAAACTCCTGAAATCACTATTCCGTAGCTCGTCCAATGTATACATCCCAGTATAATACCCAAACTGAGCTACAGAAATCTTCCTAAGCATACCTCCACAATAAAAGTGCACACACCTCTCCTCAAAAATATCCTTAATCTTATTCAACTCCTTTTTTACCTTGAAAGTCGAATAAAATTCTAAACAAAGCTCCCTATAAACAGGTTCCCTGTTATTAAACACATTATGCCACATATCACTCACAACCAACCTGTCATTAACCTGAGCCGCTATGCTAAACCACCCATTAATATCGGCCTGAATTCCAAAATGTTGAGCAGCAGTGGGGTGGAGATACCTGGGTGGGCAAACTACCTCCTTGTGAATAGAAAAGAGCTCATTAAGATAATTGTTGCGGTGAGGTTGCTTCACCCTTGAAAAATCCAGCCACGCATGCCTCTCATTCAACTGACCCGGCCAAAACTTAAGAACAGGCGCATCAACCTCCGTAACCGCCTTGCCTTTCCGCAGAGCGGTCCCACTGGATGTTCCCTCCTCGGGTTGCTTCCTCTTGTCAGCACCAGATGCATCCTACAATCACATATAATAACGACAAACAAGTAAGTAAAACGAGGAATGCAAAGCGAGAATAATTTCAAACAATCAACAAAACTTGGGCAGAAAAACGTCCCACTGCGGCGCAGTGGGGCACTCTCCTGCACGAAACATCGGCAATGCACAACAAACCACAATTCGTTTCACGATCAACCTGGACCTGCACTCCTTAACAAATCAAAATCAAATCTAACTAAATGAAAAGAAGAACGAAATGCAATAAAAACAAATGAAACACACGGGTTGCCTCCCGAGAAGCGCTAAGATTATTTACGAGTCTTTAGCTAGACTCGAACCTCTCATAATCACCAACATTGGGACCCCGACGCCCCCACACTTGAAGTGTTGGGCGGTCTACTTTTAAAAGGAGAGAAACAGTTACCTTTAACCTTGTTACATATCCAATCATTTGCTTCGTCAGAAATATCAACAACCATCATTAACTCAGCTTTCTCATTTGTTGATAAATTAGAGCACAGTTCTTTGGATAACTTAATATTCCCATGAGAAATAGCGGACCTCACACGACTATAAAGCTTACGGATTTTAGCACAAGGGCCATCCGTTGGTTTAGGAACATGTACCGCTGTTGACTTCAATTCTAGCTCTCTTTCCTCTAGCTTATCATCCAACCATTTATCAATCTGTGAATCCAAAGAACTAACACAGGCAGTTTCAACATAATTAGCAGCATTAGGCAGTCGTGCCCCCACTGCGGCGCAGTGGGGCACTCTCCTGCACGAAACATCGGCAATGCACAACAAACCACAATTCGTTTCACGATCAACCTGGACCTGCACTCCTTAACAAATCAAAATCAAATCTAACTAAATGAAAAGAAGAACGAAATGCAATAAAAACAAATGAAACACACGGGTTGCCTCCCGAGAAGCGCTAAGATTATTTACGAGTCTTTAGCTAGACTCGAACCTCTCATAATCACCAACATTGGGACCCCGACGCCCCCACACTTGGGTTGTTGGGCGGTCTACTTTTAAAAGGAGAGAAACAGTTACCTTTAACCTTGTTACATATCCAATCATTTGCTTCGTCAGAAATATCAACAACCATCATTAACTCAGCTTTCTCATTTGTTGATAAATTAGAGCACAGTTCTTTGGATAACTTAATATTCCCATGAGAAATAGCGGACCTCACACGACTATAAAGCTTACGGATTTTAGCACAAGGGCCATCCGTTGGTTTAGGAACATGTACCGCTGTTGACTTCAATTCTAGCTCTCTTTCCTCTAGCTTATCATCCAACCATTTATCAATCTGTGAATCCAAAGAACTAACACAGGCAGTTTCAACATAATTAGCAGCATTAGGTAAAGAAACAGAACATGTGTTTGAAAATGTTACAGATTCATCCCCGGCTCTCAATGTCAACTTACCACGACCAACTTCAAGTTGGGCATCGGCCGTGGCAAGGAATGGTCTCCCTAAGATAAGAGGCACATTTAATGCCTCTTCAGCTTCAATAATCACAAAATCTACAGGAAAAATCAAACCTCCCACCTGAATTAACACATCTTCTAATATTCCAATAGGTCTTATTTCAGACTTATCGGCCAAATTGATTTTCATGTTAATAGGTTTAGGTGTTCCTAAGTTCAGCTTGGAGTAAAGAGAAGAAGGCATAAGGTTAATACTTGCACCCGAATCATTTAAAGCCTTTTTTACCGTTAAGTTACCTATCTTACAAGGAATAGTAAAACTACCTGGATCTCCTCGTTTTTCGGGCAACTTACCTTGTTACATATCCAATCATTTGCTTCGTCAGAAATATCAACAACCATCATTAACTCAGCTTTCTCATTTGTTGATAAATTAGAGCACAGTTCTTTGGATAACTTAATATTCCCATGAGAAATAGCGGACCTCACACGACTATAAAGCTTACGGATTTTAGCACAAGGGCCATCCGTTGGTTTAGGAACATGTACCGCTGTTGACTTCAATTCTAGCTCTCTTTCCTCTAGCTTATCATCCAACCATTTATCAATCTGTGAATCCAAAGAACTAACACAGGCAGTTTCAACATAATTAGCAGCATTAGGTAAAGAAACAGAACATGTGTTAGAAAATGTAACGGATTCATCCCCGGCTCTCAATGTCAACTTACCACGACCAACTTCAAGTTGGGCATCGGCCGTGGCAAGGAATGGTCTCCCTAAGATAAGAGGCACATTTAATGCCTCTTCAGCTTCAATAATCACAAAATCTACAGGAAAAATCAAACCTCCCACCTGAATTAACACATCTTCTAATATTCCAATAGGTCTTATTTCAGACTTATCGGCCAAATTGATTTTCATGTTAATAGGTTTAGGTGTTCCTAAGTTCAGCTTGGAGTAAAGAGAAGAAGGCATAAGGTTAATACTTGCACCCGAATCATTTAAAGCCTTTTTTACCGTTAAGTTACCTATCTTACAAGGAATAGTAAAACTACCTGGATCTCCTCGTTTTTCGGGCAACTTACCTGTTACAGCTGCTGAGCAAACTTCCTCTAGCACTGTAGTAGCCACACCATCCAGATGCTTCTTATTCATCAAAATCTGCTTCAAGCACTTTGCATATCCTGGCATCTGCACAATTGCATCTAAAAATGGAATATTGATATGCAATTTTCTGAGGTGACTTACAAATTTATCCATTTGTTCCTTTAGCTTATTTTTCACCAATCGCTGGGGAAATGGAACCTTCGGCTTATATGTCTTAACAGTTGGTTCCTCAGCGGGCATCTCAACAGGTTTAGCAACGGGTTGGGGTGGAACGGCCGGTGTCGGCACGGCTAGTTCCGGTTCCATCTCAATCTCGTCATCAACTTGCTCCTCCTCTTCATTAACCTGCACAGATTGAAACGAATCATTAGGTGAAGATTTAGCTAAATCATAAGTGTTACCTGCCCTCGTAGTGATAGCATTCACATGCTCGTTTCTGACATTAGGCTGGGTATCCTTTTTCCATGATCCTTGATTACTCGATTGAGGCTTTGGATTGTGTCCCTGATTCGGCCCCATGCTAAATTGAGGCTTAGGATTCTGTTGAGTAGTGCTAGGTAGAGTCCCCGTAGGCCTAGCTAAAGCTGCCATCCTACTCTCGAGATCCTTAAAGTTCAACTCCGCATTCTTGGCATTCATCTCAACCTTCCCATCTATCCTATCCAACCTCTCATGCAATGCCTTCGTATCATCCCGAATCATCTTAATACTTGTATTTGTTTCAATCTGATTGCTCATCATTTGCTTCATCATCTCCCTCAACTCGTCATTTGGATCGGCATTAGAAGAAGAAGAACCGGATCCTTGTCCTTGTTGAGGTTGTTGTTGAGGTTGATTCTGATAATTGTCTCCTTGCCACCTGTTACCTGAAAAACGAGAGTTGTTAGTAGGAAAAGAAGAGTTATAAGAGGGATTACCCGAAGGACGGTTTTGGTAACCGGAATTGCGTTGATAGCTCCCTTGTTGTTGGTTTTGGATGTAGTTAACATCTTCGGGTCCCCGACTTGGACAATCTTCCGAATAATGCATATTTCCACAATGGTCACATCCATCGGCAACAACCTTCACATCCCTTTCAATGGCCCCAAACCGACTCTCTTGCATAGCAAATCCTTTCTCCATACGCTCAGATAGCGCTCTCATCTCTCCAATCATTCCCGAATCATGACTAGCCTCCGCTTTTGCAACTCGGCCTTGGCTAGTACCCTTCTTCAACCTTCTTTCATTCTTTAAAAACCGATCATCATCCATGTTGGCATTATCCTTGGCCATGGATTCCAAGATTTCAAATCCCTCATTTGGTGTGATCTTATTGAACCCTCCACCAAAAGCATAACCTAGCTCACGTTTGGACTTCTTATCGAGCCCATCAAAGAATAGTTCAACATATTGCTCTCTAGTCATATTATGACCCGGGCAATTTCTCAACATCTCTTTAAATCGGATCCACGCATCAACAACATCTTCATCTTCGTCTTGTGCAAACGACCTTATCAAGTTTTCCAACTTTCTTTGGGTTCTAAGTGAGTAGAACTCACCAATAAAGGCTTGCTTAAGTTGGTCCCAAGTCGTAATGCAATTTTCCGGAAGGTCATTGAACCAATCAAGAGCATCGCCGGTAATAGACATTGGAAATGTCTCGAGTTTTACGGCATTCATTTGATTCTGCCCGTATTGGTATAACCTAGCCAACTTCTCAAATCTCTCTAGATGTTGATACGGATCCCACTTCCTCTTACCATCAAATTGTTGTTCCTCAATGCTCTTAAGATGATTACCCTTTAGGTTGAAGTCATGAGCAATTTGAGGAGGTCTAATAGGACTACCCCGGTTTGCGGGAATAGTACGAACCCTTTCGCCATACCGTATATCATTTGGGTCCCTGTCTTCATCCGCCATCTCGGTCTCTTCTACCTTAACTTCAAGATCAAAAAATTCGTCCAAATTAAACCCCTCCTCGTCTGAATCAGGAGTAGGCTTAGCAATGGGTGAGAATGGTGTTGGTGTTGTGAGGTTAGATCTACGTCTAGATGGTGTTCTCAACGGACTATAAAGAGGTAAACCCGAAGACCTCAAGTTCATCAACTAGAAAGTAAACCTGCAAAACACAACTAACCAAACACGTCAACTGCACCTGTGATAAGATAAGAAAAGAAAAACTAAACTATTAAAGCAAATAACTTCCTCACGCGTGAGGAAGGATCAAACCACTAAATTAACAACTAAAACAGCGCACAATCCCCGGCAGCGGCGCCAAAAACTTGATGTGCTAAATCGAGTTTAAAATTTATAAACAAGAAATACCTAAAAACTCACTACTACACACTAACGGGCAGTGGACCCGATCGTATGCAATATAGTTAAGAGATAAGTCCAGGTTCGTTCACGGGGATTGGTTCGAATTAATTGTTTAGTAAAGGGGTTTGGAAAAAGGGTGTTACTTTGATTCTCACTCTGACAATAACTTTAAAGGACAAATGCGTATAAAGTAAAGGTAAGTCTCAAACAATAATGGTAAATATCATCCACCTTGACTCCGCTAGACTTCAGACATGATTGCTTTCAGTTAAGACCAAATTCGTTAAGAGTTGACACGATAAACGTGAGAGAATGAAATGCTCGCGTGGTACCACCAACCGCTCACAAGTCACCCAAACACCTAACTGCTAGTTTAATTACCCAAGCCGGTACCACCAACGCCTAGACAATCTTACCAACACTTAGCTTGTTTGATTACCAAATTACCAATTGCGCCTATGTGAATTAAAACGTGGTACCACCAACCGTTTCTAAACACGTTGACAAAATGACTCCTTTTATTAATTTGACATTCAC
>CM067167.1:40330384-40333325 GCA_034093135.1 Erigeron breviscapus
CAAGGCTCTGATACCACTTGTGAGTCCCTCGATAGCTACAGATCGCTCACGTCCAAACGTCGATGCAACTCAATATCGGGCTATCATTGGTTCCTTGATGTATCTGACGGCTTCACGTCCAGACATTACCTTTGCTGTTTGTTTATGTGCTAGATATCAGGCTAATCCGAAAGAGTCACATTTGAAAGCTGCGAAAAGGATTCTTCGTTATGTGAAGGCCAAGCCTCGTCTAGGGCTTTGGTATCCCATGCATGGTTCCTTTGAATTCAAAGCTTATACTGATTCGAATTATGGTGGCTGCAGTTCGGATAGGAAATCAACGTCAGGTGGATGTCAGCTTTTAGGGGGAAGAATTATATCATGGCAGTGCAAGAAGCAGACATCTGTTGCACAGTCTACCTGTG
Organism: Erigeron breviscapus; assembly: GCA_034093135.1. NCBI lineage: Eukaryota > Viridiplantae > Streptophyta > Magnoliopsida > Asterales > Asteraceae > Erigeron > Erigeron breviscapus. The sequence goes on from CM067167.1 coordinate 40,330,789, forward strand.
AAGCAGAGTACATAGCTGCTGGACAATGCTGTTCTCAGGTACTTTGGATACAGCAACAATTGCGCGACTATGGTATGGATATCTCAGACTCTCCTATTTGTATCGATAATAAGTCTGCCATAGATATTACTAAGAATCCAAAAAACTTTAAAGTCACCAAGCACATAGATATAAAGCATCACTTTTTACGTGATTGTTTTGAGAAAAAGCTTATTCATTTAGAAAAGGTTATTACTGATGATAACCTTGCTGATCTATACACTAAAGCTTTTGATAGACCTCGTCATGAGTTGTTATATCAACTCAATGGTATGAAGAATGCCGAGTAGTTTCTCTCAAAGAACTTAAATTTTCTTTTCAAGTCTTAGTAGTTTAAGTCGTATATAGATAGTGTCATATAAAAAAAAAATAAAAAATAAAAAATAAAAAAAATAGAAAATCCAAAAATATTATAAATAAAGTAAGGTTACTGCACTACATGATTAGACGTGACGATACTTTAGCTTTTAAGCCTACCAAATTGTACTTTAAAATGCTCAGTTCAGTGATACCATTATATGATGTATCGATAGGCACAAAGTACCAAAGTTTCCTTTTAATCTGAACTTAAATGTATACAATGTTCTTATGGGAAACGTATTCAGATATATGGCTGAGAATGCTTGTTCTTAAAATAGACAAGTCCTTTAAATCTTATGAAAGATCTTGCATTGTAATTATGTATATTTGGTCTTTATAAAGAAGGTCTCGGGTACATATATGTGTATGTATTGCTTTTTTGGATGTATATTTGTGACAAGATATACAAATATCAAATAAATCTGTTGAAAATATGAAGCTAATGTGGCCTTTGAGATTCGAACAAGTAAGTCCTTGGGGTGTCTTTGTATACCTAGCCTACCTAAAGTTTCCAACTTGGGATAGGTTGTCAGAAAGTTCGCTACGCGGGTCTCATAGAAAGTCACGGGTTTTCATAAGTGCTTTAAAAAAATTAATGTCACAAATATGCAAGTACTTGGCATTATGCAATGTTGAGTATATTTGCGCACGTGAGTCAAGTTAAGTCGCTTTACGCGTGAGGAATCACCAACCTGTCACCGCTGACTTGATTCTTAAAGACTTTCTCACTTTACTCACCAAATGTCTTAATCTTAGTGCTTGTTTCGATTGTGAGAGTGTATCTGAATATGGGGCACATAAGTTCGCAAACTAAAATTGTGGCATGAGTAACTTACTAGGTTACATGGTGACTGTCCTTGGCTCAAGTAATACGAAAGTGCCACAAATCAAAAAGGAGACTGGAAGTACCGAGTGTTTAAAAGGACAAACATATTGGTAATCGTTTTGGATCACTGTTCATAACTAATAATAAGAGAATTATCTCTCGCTAGTAGGCTTATGTAACATGCTAATCTGATCTGATCAGTAGTAACCAAGTTATATGTGAATAATGAATAAATTAAGTTAACTAGTGTTTAGATTAGTTTATTATTCTGTAATTTTTATTCTGATTTATTTTCAATTTTATTGAGTCAAAATTGTATTTTCATAAGTTCTTATTGCACGAGAGATCCTACTTAAATTCTGTTGAGTATATGTTTTGCTGAATTCATTCATGTGAATTCTGGATGAGGTTATGTGATTTGTACAAAAGAAGATTTTCTGATATGGACATTAATTTGTTTAAGTTTAGAAAATGATCTTTTAAATTTTATGTGAAAAGTCAAAGTTATTTGAAATCTCACAAGTTTCAGTTGTTACAAGTTACGAATTTAATTAATAACTTGGTGACCTTTTAGGGTTTGACAATGGAATGACCTCCTTTGATCTTTTGTTAGAATCTTTGTTATTTCGTATTTGTTAACCCTAATTTTGTGTGTTTTAGCTTGAATTTTCTGCATTATTATGCCTTTGCTCTTGATGCGTTAATGAGTTTTTGGTAAGTGTGCAGTGTTCAGGTTAAGAAGATAAATTTGGAGTGTTGATTCTTGTTGCAATACAGTGTTATTCATACTGATGATATCATGGAGATAAGATTTTTTTGGTGTGAAGTGACAATCTTGTGATATAGATATGAGCACGTGAAGGAAGAATACATGAATCTGTCTTTGGAGTATTTATTTGCTTTACAATTCATGTATTTAGTGAAAATAATCAGTGTTGATACTTGTTTATTTTGATTTTCGTACCTTGACTTATGACATGATTTCAGAAACTTTACTAAGTTCTTCATTGGATTTTTGGGCTATTCATTGGTTGTTTGTTTTGTAGATGGCATCTAATATGGGACTTAAGTGTTTCAAGATGGTTTGCTGTCAAGCATCTCAATAATTAGAGAAATGCTCTCCGTATCATGGTCGTGGTTGGTAACGCTGTTAATATGTCAATTGATTATTTTCAGGATTGTTGATGGTTGGTTTTAGACCTTGGGGTTTTTATTCAAGATTATAATGTTTGTCAAATACTTACATTATGATGATGATTTTGGATGATGGTACTTCTTGGTACAAGGCATGAACAAGTTGTATGCGAGGAGG
>CM067167.1:40334325-40371333 GCA_034093135.1 Erigeron breviscapus
CAGATTTTTTATACCACTGCGCCGCAGTGGTGATGTTTGTTTCCCACTGCGCCGCGGTGGTAACCATGTGATCCGCACGTGATTAAAACCCCACTGCGCCGCAGTGAGGGTGATCCATTCCCACTGCGCCGCAGTGGGAACTTTCTGCCCAGAAATTGTGTTTTTAATTAAAGGATCAGTTTTGCATTCTTTGATTAACGTTAACATTTGTCTCAATGCTGGTGATTTCAGGATACTAGTGGTGTTGATTCCAGGAAGCAAATGGAAGTTGGGCAAAGTAGTGGAGCTCAAGCAACCCCTGCCAAAAGAGCCCGAAAAGAGGTTGAGATTCCTGATTTAGTTTTCGGAGAAGATGACATGGATGAAACTCATGATTGGTTAGAGTTTAAAGGGGCGAAGCAACCTCACAAAAACTATTTCTTGAATGCACTATTTTTGCTTCACCGTCAACCGGTATGTCCTCCAAAGTACCTTGATCCTGTTTTTGCTGGAATTTATGGGGTGCAAGCTGATATTAATAGGTGGTTTAAAATTGAGGTTCAGATTGATGGTAGAATTGTCAGTAGTGATATGTGGCACAACACTTTTAATAATCGTGAACCTGTGTATAGAGAGCTTTGTTTAGAATTTTATTCTACTGTGAGTTTGACAAAGGAGTTGAATAAGATTAAAAACATTTTTGAAGAGAGGGTTGTTACATTCTTTTGTGGGGGACAGTCTAGGAAGATGTCTATTCCTGAATTCGGTTATTATTGCGGGATGTATACACGGGAACAGCTTGATAATCGTGATTTTAGGGCTTTGTTAAGAAAAGGGTTATTTGTGAAACAAGATATAGGAGATGGTGAGTCAATTACTCAGTATTGGACCAGAATTTCTGGGGGACATGCTTGGCCCACTGGGGGCAGTGCTAGTGTTTCTAAGATTCAGAGTGTTAAGTTGAGATTGTTACATCGTATGATTGTCACGTTCTTGGTTCAGAGGTCTACCCATTGGGATAAGGCATATCAGTTAGATTTGTGGTTGATGAAGTTGTTTACCGAGGGAGCCCCGAGGAGATTTGCTTTGGCCCCTATGGTTGTTATTGATAGAATGGTGAATCACTCGGATTCAAAGTTGGTTTTGGGTCAGTTTGTTACCCGCATTTATAAGCGGATGGGAGTTTTTGGGGAGGACGCATGTCAGGAAGAGTTGTCTGCAGCTGTTCGACAGGAAAGTTTGACGGAGAAAGAGTTGATTCTGGGAAAAATTGTGAAGAAGCCGAAAAAGAATGAACGGGCTCAGTTATTGGAAGATACTGGAGTTATTGCTGCACCGCCTGAAGTTGAGGAGGATGATGATGATGAGGAGATGGGGGATGCTCCCCAGGAGCCCCAGAGGAGGCGTGGTCGTCCTAGCATTGATTTGACTGATTTAGGATCTCAGCTGCAGAGGATTATCGACAACCAGCAGTCTAGCCGCCAGGCATTTGATGATTACCAGCGGCGGATGGACCAGGATATCACATGGGTTGGATCACAGCAGGCTCACACCAACTATACGTTGGATTATTACCAGCCTATGTGGAGTGCCCAGTATCACGGGAGACCATTTGTTCCAGAGGACCCGATTCCTGCTTTTTCACCACCTCCTATTCATGTTCCGACATATCGCCAGGGAGGCGGTTCTTACTTCTCACATGACCTAGGAGGATCTCCTCGTGGCCCTGTGCAGTTTGGTTCTTTTGGCGGTAGATCTTCTGTTGATGCAGGTACTACTAGTGCGGATTGGAGACCATGGCCAGGTGCTGCTGGGCGAACAGGTGGAGATGCTGGAGCTTCAGGCTCAGGAGCCGGTGATGCACCAGAGCAGACGACTAGCTGGGTGGATGATTTCTTTGGTTCATCTGGAGCTCCTTATGGCTATCACGGGCAGCATCAGTAGTGATATGATGATTGATGATGATTATGATTCCAATCTGGTAATTTGGGATGGAATCATATTTGATGGTTATTTATGGTGTTTGATTTGATGATTCGGATGACTGTACTCTCTATTTCATTATTCTGATTGCTGGTATCCATCCTGCGGGATGATTAGACATTGTATTGTCATTTGTTATTTTTCTTTTCTTTTCTTTTTAGGTTTTTATTTCTTTGAATAATTACGTAGATGCTATGATGGGTTTGGATATTTGTTTTGTTTGAAGTAGGAATTGAAGCAGGTATTTGATGGCCATTGTCCAAGACAAGTGTGGGGGGAACCCTTTTGGATTCTCTTCCCATCTATATTTCTATGGCATCAGTTTGTTGATTATGTGATGGTGTGCATATGCTGGCAGTAAGTTCAGCGCCGCGCTTTGTTTGTTGCTATGTTTACTGCACACGTAACTCTCGCACTTTCCGTTTTGTTACAAGTTGTTTCTCCCGCCAACCACAGTGTCCTTCCTATTTCGGAGGTGCAATTTATGAAACGGGGTCGACTAACTTGTTTTAAAACGGATTGTGTCCTTATTCCGGTATGTGCTCCGATTTTTCGATTTTGCTTATCCCTATTTACCTTTGTTTGACCGATATGGACATTGAGGGCATTGTCCATCTTAAGTGTGGGGGGATTGAGGCAAATAGAAAAAGCCGGGTTGGTCAAAAAGTGAGAAAGTTTGAAGTTTCCTTCCTTTACTAGCATTTTGGTTATGTTTTTAAATTTTTGAGGCTATAGGTTTTGTGCAAGACGAGAAATGAAGTGAACCCAAAATTTTGCTAATCTAGGATAGAACTTGAGATTGGTTACTTTTTGCTTTCCTTTCCTAGTGCTTGTGGCATTTCATCATCGTTCCAAGGGGTCATAAGCTTGTTCCGAACTTCAAATAATCTAGGTTGCTTGCGAATTGTACCTTAATAATGAACCTAATGTGAATAATAGCTTCACTAGATGATGTATTGGTAGGCACCGCTTGAGGTTTTCCATTTGAATTTTGCAACTTGTGTGCAATAAGTGCTTGAAATGTGTTTAACATGCTTGTGGTAGTTTGACTTAACATATGGTTTGCACACCGGATGTCCGGTCCTTAATTCTTATGTTATAGGTTGTGGCTCTAGTCATTATGTTGGGTCTTTATATCGGGTGTCTGGGGTGCTTCGGCATCAAACGGGTGGCACATGCGGGAACACGCGCAAAACATTTTTCTTCATTAGTCTAATGCTAATGTGGGCTTTGAGATTCGAACAAGTAGGTCCTTGGGGTAACTTCGTTTTACCTAGCTCACCTAAAGCTTCCAACTTGGGATGAGTTGTCCGAAAATTCGCTACGCGGGTCTCATAGAAACTCACGGGTATTAAATTATAAAACATTTTGTTCTCGTATGTGTTAGTGTTTAGAGCATGGTCTCTGGATATGCCCAACCTTGAGTTCTGGCGTATGTCTCTTAACGATACTCACGTATCCGTAGCGAACCGCTGGCCGGACGCTTAAAGTACACTTTCGTATGATCACCTGATGTGTGGATAGAGTTGCAATTCTAGACCGTAGGAGTATGTTTTGTCAAGGGACTCACAAGTATACCGTAATGAAAACCTAATGGAAAACCAATGGCGTGAGTGTTTAGGTGGACAAATATACCAATAATCATTGTGGAATATTGCTTATGTTGCCAATAATAATTGCAAAGCTTGCTAGTAGATTATAGCTTAGTAAGAACGAGCTTAAGGTCAATTAGAATGATAGAAATGTTAAAGAGGTGAACACAATCATAGGGAGGATTCTAATTGTAACTGAAAGATGGTTTTGTTATAGATTAGTAGAATTTTCTGATTTCATCTAAAACTTTGCTCATTAGTTTTTAAATGCATTTGCTTTTGGTATTCAACACCGCTTGGTTGGAATCTTCCCATATAACCATGTATCGTTTTGTGACATTTTGAATTGGGTTATTAAGATTGATAAAGTTTGATTTGCTTGAGGGCAAGCAAAGCTCAAGTGTGGGGGGATTTGATGTGACCAATTTATACCCATCGCCCACATCATTATTGGCCTTGTTATTAAGTGTTTTTAGTCGATTTTGTTGGCATTTGGCGCGTTTATGTGTTGTTAGTGTTGTCAGGCTCTAAACAGGATACGTGTCCATTTGGTGTAAGTTCGGATGATTTCATAGGCCAAGATGTTGATTTGTGAGTCTGAGAGTTGTTCAGGGTTGTGAAGATAGAAAAGTCCAGCATGATTGCACTGCGCCGCAGTCATCAAGTGCCAAAAGGAGGTTAAAGTCCAGTAGATATATACTGCGACGCAGTGGTGGTGAACTGGACCACTGCGCCGCAGTCAGCACCAGTCAGTCAACCAGTTGGTCAACCAGTGGAGGCACTGCGACGCAGTGGATGTGATCATGGTCCACTGCGCCGCAGTGAACCGTTACCAGCGAGCACAATTGTCCAGTACATAAGGACTGCGACGCAGTGGGGGCCTTACACGCCCACTGCGCCGCAGTGAGGGGTCGAACCTGAAGGGTTTTTGGGCAGTTTTTGGACCAAAGAAAGGGAGGTATAAATAGGAAAATAAACCTAATACCCAAATGATCAAATTATCTTTCTAGGAGCTGCACTATAGGGGATTTCTTCAAGGTTCAAAGGCCAGTTTTCTTCCTCAAAATCATTGGAGATCTACGTGCACCCATCTAGATCGTATCTACTTTTCTTGTCTTACAATTTACTTTCATCAAACGATTGGTACAATCATGTTTACCTTTTCTTTTGATTATTATTTACCATTCATCATGAGTGGCTAGATCTATTATCATCCACCTTGATGAAACTAGACGGATAATGTGATTGCTATATTTTAATTCAAGAGTTGATTCTATTATCGTTATATTGAGATCTTTATTGATTAATTCCTTATTCTTTATTCTTTGTGAAATTAATAATTTATTTGTTCATCGTTAGTGGTACTAGGTGAATAGGTATTTTATTTCAATTAATTGTCTATGATTGATTGTCTCCGGTTGGTGGTACCACGGTGAATGTCATTAGAATAATAGGTATTAATTGGTAAACGTGTTTGGATACGGTTGGTGGTACCACGTATTTATTCACATAGATATGATTGATAATTGTTAATCAAACAAACTAATTACTAGGGATATTTCTTAAGCATTGGTGGTACCGGCTTGGGTAATTGAACTAGCAAACTAGGTGTTTGGGTAATTTGCAAGCGGTTGGTGGTACCACGTAAGCATCTTTATCCTTACACGATTATCTATTCAACTTAATGAATTTGATCTTAATTTAAAGCAATCATATTTGAAGTCGAGGGAAGTCAAGGTGGATGAATTTTAATATTATTGTTTGAAGTTTCATTTCATTTTATGTTTTTAATTTTCTGTTAAAAAGAGATTGAAGTAATACCCTTTTTCCAAACCATTTTATGAAACAACTAGTTCAACCAATCCCTGCGAACGAACACGGTCTTACCTGTTAACTATATTACAAATGATCGGGTCCACTGCCCGTGAGTGCGTAGTAGTGAGTTTTTAGGTGATTCTAGTTTTAAAAATAATAAACTCGATTTAGCACATCATGTATACAGATCGGGAAAGCTCGTTTCGAGATTTAGTTTTGGAAAGATTGATCATGGAAAAGTTAAAGAATTTTTGTAATTTTATTAACTTTTCAGGTTTAAGACGCATAGGTCGATTCGGCCTTGTGCAGATACTGTAAGTCCCCTTGAAACGGATCAATAATAGTTTGCTTCAGTTATTTTGAGGTGCGGAATCCCTCACTATAACTTGCTGATTCACAACAAGCCTTCAGATTATCTGCTGCCTCGCAGATCTTCTCTAGGCCTAGCGAACAACTATTGACGACTTAACCTGCAAATATGCTTGATATTTTGACAAATGTTCAACCCTAATCTCTGTTAGGGTTCGATATATATATGGAACATCACGACATGGGCTTCATCAAGCTAGCCTCGCAAATCCAGCCCAACCCGTCATCTTTACGAGGTCGTAAACTGTGATTGGCCTCGTATTTGTCCCTGCAAATACGGGTCGTATTCCCATTGTGAAATGCGAGGTCGCATTTCACACTAAGTAGATTATTACACATTTAATACTTAAACTTAATCTAGTATTCTATGCATAATATGAAGTTCATTAATGGCAATCACTTACAAAGACATATTACAATATAAGCCCAAACAATCTAGACTGCTATTGACATAGACGTGCACTTACAGACTCCCCCTTGGCAATAGCTTCTAGATGTTAACATAAATATGTCTTCGTCTTGTCTTGTCATCAATCTACTTCTTCTGCTTCTTCTTCTTGCTCTTGCTCCACTCCTTCTCAGTCTCAGTCTCAAAATCAGAATCTGACTCTGACTCTGAAGGAATATGAGTGATACCTAACCGCCTCTTCTCTTGATCCCACATAGATCCTGGATCATAATAATAATCTACAATCTCTTCCCTAGCTCTCATATGAGCTTGTGGATCATAACCAAGTCTCTTATCCAGACTATGAACAATTACAGGATTCAAATCTGACTCGGTAGAAGTATTATTGGTAGAGTCGGTTTTGGTAGACTCACTACCCTGAGCACTAGCATTATCAGAATCAGGGGCAACAACAACAGATTGCCCTACCAAACCCTTACCCTTCACTAATCGATCAACGTCAACATCTTCTGTAAGGGGTTTGGTTGGCGGCGTATCAGACTCAACTACCATGTTCAACTCTGTGATGATCAGTTCTTGAGTCTGAGGAGCTTCTGAGGTTGCCTTGCCAGCAACACCAACCTGGCTAGACTCACCTGTTCTCAAAATAGAACCACCTTCTAGCTCCTGAGTAGCTCTGGCAGCATGTGGATCTTCATTATGATCATCGTCATGCCTTACCTTAGCTAGCTCATCACCCTTGCAACCTGAGCTATCTCTCTCATCTCTCAACTTCATATAGTTGTCGATGAGCTCATGCATCTTTTCTTCAGGAATCTGTGTGAGTCCCAAACAATAGATGGTTAATTAAACCCGACTGGCAAGTACAACTGATCTTGATGGACAAGTTCAGTTTACGATCCAGATAAGGATAACAAGAAACAATTAACTTGATATAAAATGTAAGAACAAAAAGGAGGCTGAAACTATATAAAGATATTTATATGTATAGTCAAGTATGTAGCATTGAGACACGTTGTTTCCTTTCTAATGTATTTGATTTATTGATATATAAACAAATACAAGGATTGTTGCGGAACAAAGATAAACACCCAAGTGTAAGTATCTAAACAATCCTGAAAAACAAGTAATCTAAATAACTTGGAAATACTCGTAAGTTTACTTAGAGTATATCTCACAAGTTGCAATGCTAAAGTTTCAAGCCTTTTTGCAAGTTGTGAGAAGACTTTGTATTTATAGACCAAGTCCATGATGATGTGGACAAGATCGTACAAATGTGGTTGTAAGCATTTAAGGAATTAAACCTAATTCCTTACATGCTCACACTAGGAAGAGTATATAAGTCAGTTGATGTGACTTATAGTACTATGTTCCAAACCTATACTTTTAACTTGTACCTTTTATTAATAGATAAATCTATTAACTGGGTAAAGATATGTAAAGTATAAAGTCTTCCTCGTAATCAGTGTAAAGTGTTGTTAATACTTTATACTGAGATGCTTCAGTCTTCAATCTGGTAGAATCACTCTTTGCTCGCTTCTGAGATGATTCTCTTCTTCATACTTCAGTCTTTGACTTCAGAATGAATGCTTCAGATTTGCCTTGATCTGAACTGAAGTGAAGCTTCAGTGAAGGAATTCTGAGACATCTCAGAATTCTGTACAGACGTCTTCACTAAACTTCAAGCTATTTCTGAACAAATTATACTTGGTCGATTTCCGACCTAACAAATTCCCCCTATTTGTTCTGAAATAGTGCATGCATTCCAGACTTCTATCTATACAAGTTTGTAAGTCTGAAATACAAGTTTTTGTTTAAGTTGTAAAATTTTTCATAAGTACATCTTATAGATCATTGATGTCTCAGAATTTTACTTGTGGTTTTCTAACTTAAACCTATCATCTACTTATTGATTACAACATGCAACATATATATACAAACTGAAATGATAGTTACAAATGTAATTCTTTACAAGTACATGATAGTCTGAAGAGAAACTACTTCTTGGCAGGCCTTGAACCAGAAGGTGCCTCAGTAGGTTTTCTCTTCAGTGGAGAGTGATCCTTTTTGCCAAACAGCCTTCCTTCAATCTCTACCTTGGCTTGCATCTTTTGTTGTATTCTTGCTAACCATGCACCAGTCAAGGCAGATTTTGGTTTCCTTTTCAGAACCTGGATCATCTCCCTGTGCTCAGAAATCCCAAATGTATGAACTGAAACTTGATTGTATTCTTCAGCTGCCCTACCTTCTCTTTTCACAACCAAGTCAAATAACTTCAATCCATCAGCCTTTGTAACTTCCATATCAATGATTTTGGCTGGATGCGATTGATGGTTCATATAGTGATCATACTGAACCTTTTCATGTTTTCTTTGGGTCTCAGCAGCATCATCAGATATTGGTTTGAGTGAAGTAAAGACAACATCACGAGAATCTTTCTTTGCAGTCCTTGTTCCAGTTCTGGGCTTTGTGGGTGGTCTGAACAACTCTTTTTCTACTTTCTGAACTTCGGCCAGAATTTCCTTCCTTTTGATCGCCATTTCTTTTTCTCTATTTTTCTTTAAGTCTTCAATGGATAACTTAAAGGTCAAACTTTCCAACTGTGATTCCCAAATATATAGATGAATAACAACCCGACTGGCAAGTACAACTGATCTTGATGGACAAGTTCAGTTTACGATCCAGATATGGATAACAAGAAACAATTGACTAGATATAAAATGCAAGAACAAATGGCAGAAACTATATAAGGATATATATAAATATAATCAAGTATGTAGCATTGAGACACGTTGTTTTCTTTTCAATGTATTTGATTTATTGATGTATAAACAAATACAAGGATTGTTGCGGAACAAAGATAAACACCCAAGTGTAAGTATCTAAACAATCCTGAAATACAAGTGATCTAATTAACTTGGAAATACTCGTAAGTTTACTTAGAGTATATCTCACAAGTTGCAATGCTAAAGTTTCAAGCCCATTTGCAAGTTGTGAGAAGACTTTGTATTTATAGACCAAGTCCATGATGATGTGGACAAGATCGTACAAATGTGGTTGTGAGCATTTAAGGAATTAAACCATAATTCCTTACATGCTGCACTTGGAAGAGTATATAAGTCACTTGATGTGACTTATAGTACTAGGTTCCAAGCCTATACTTTGTACCTTTTGTTAATAGATAAATCTATTAACCGGATAAAGGTGTAAAGTAAAAGTCTTCCTCGTAATCAGTGTAAAGTGTTGTAAATACTTTACACTAAGATGCTTCAGTCTTGATCTGGTAGAATCACTCTTTGCTCGCTTCTGAGATGATTCTCTTCTTCATACTTCAGTCTTTGACTTCAGAATGAATGCTTCAGATTTATCTCGATCTGAACTGAACTGAAGCTTCAGTGAAGGAATTCTGAGACATCTCAGAATTCTGTACGGACTTCTTCACTAAACTTCAAGCTATTTCTGAACAAATTATACTTGGTCGATTTTCGACCTAACAAATTCCCCCTATTTGTTCTGAAATAGTGCATGCATCTCAGACTTCTATCTATACATGTTTGTAAGTCTGAAATGCAAGTTTTTGTTTAAGTTATAAAAGTTTTCTAAGTACATCTTATAGATCATTGATGTCTCAGAATTTTACTTGTGGTTATTCTAACTTAAACTTATCATCTACTTATTGGTTACAAGATGCAACATATATATACACACCACAATGAATGTTACAAATGTAAATATTTTACAAGTACATGATAATCTGAAAAGAAAACTACTTCTTGGCAGGCCTTGAACCAGAAGGTGCCTCGGTAGGTTTTCTCTTCAGTGGAGAATGATCCTTTTTGCCAAACAACCTTCCTTCAATCTCTACCTTGGCTTGCATCTTTTGTTGAATTCTTGCTAACCATGCACCAGTCAAGGCAGATTTTGGTTTCCCTTTCAGAACCTGGATCATCTCCCTGTGCTCAGAAATCCCAAACTCGTGCACTGAAACCTGATGGTATTCTTCAGCTGCCCTTCCTTCTCTTTTAACAACCAAGTCAAAAAGCTTCAATCCATCAGCTTTTGCTATTTCCATATCAACTATCTTGGCTGGATGAGATCGATGCTTCATGTAATGCTCATATTGATCCCTTTCATGTTTTCTTTGAATTTCAACAGCATCATCAGACATTGGTTTGAAGGTAGAAAGATCAGCATCACGAACACTCTTTCTTGATGATCTAGGTCCAGTCACTTTGGTTTAGAGGTTGGTCTGAGCAACTCTTTCTCAACATTCTGAACTTCGGCCAGAATTTCCTTCCTTTTATCGCCATTTCTTTTTCCCTATTTTTCTTTAAGTCTTCAATGGACAACTTAAAGGTCAGACTTTCCAACTTTTGTTCCAGAGGAGAGTAGTTCATCCCACACTCATATTCCAGCATGTCAACTATAGCCTTTTGCACTCTTGGGTCATTTTTGATTTTCTGATATCTTTCCAGTGATAACCCAAGAGCTGCAGCATCTATGTGATCAAGGGTCCCCATCTTTAGATGTTGTTCCCTTTCTCTTTCTATGTTCTCCCTCCACATAATGAATTGGTTAGAAACCTGCTTTTGCAATGTTTCCAACTTCTTACTATCAGCTTCAAGATTATGTAAGGGATAACCTTGCTCATCTATATTTTCACCAACAACCATTCCAGAACCCTTATCACTTTTCTTTGGTTCTTCTTCTTGAACCTTGCCTTTTCCCTTATCCTTTCTCTGAAGTTGTTCCCCCTGAACTGAGGCACTACCAGAAGGTACCTCAGTTTGCTTCTTGGTTGCTTGAATTATCTCTTGAGTACTAGCAAGCAAACCAATAGGCACACCACTTCCCCCTTTGGGAATCTCTGAAGGCAATCTAGCATAAAGGTCAATGTAGATTTAATTGCCTTCAGTGGTTCCCAACTTTGTTGTTCTAGGCACTCACAAATACCTTTTGCCATAGTAGCAAACTGAGCCTTTAGTCTGAATGAAGAGCTAAGGTTCAGTGCTTCTTTATCTTTTAAGTCCTTCAACATTTTTCTGTCTTCTTCAGTGAAGGAAGCAGGGGGAGGAGGAGTAACAACATTATCTTTCTTCAGAAGTGTTAGAATTTCATCTAACTGATTTGACTGATTCTGAACTGAACCTTCAAGCCTGGAAACTGAATTTTTTACTTCATTGACAGCCTTTTCCACCTTGTCATTTGTGTCTTTGGTCAGTTCAGCAATCATCATTCTAACTTCTTCACCAACTTTCTGACAAACAGAATCTGAAATCTGAGCAGCTAGATTCTGAGATAGCTCAGACTTCAGATCTTCCACAATACCAGTACTGATAGAAGCCCCAAGTTCTTTCTCATTAACACTTGGCTTCTGAACCAGCTCACGAACTTCATTTCCAACTACCATAAACTCTTGTTTCAACAACTCAACACTAGATGTCAAGTTCGCAACCACTGAAGCTTGCACATCTCTCTTCGTCAACCTGAAGGCTTCTCTGATTGCAGAGCTCACCTTGTTGCAAGTCATCACCAGCTCATTTAGCTTCCCAACCACTAGTCCTTCATTTCCAGCAACTTTGGTCAACTCAGTTCCAAGGAACATCTTAGCACCTTTCATATCAGCCAAGGAACTAGTGTTGGCAGTTAGAGATTTGGTTAAGTCCTCCACCCTAAAAATAAGGCCTTGGACTTCGGTTTGTGTTTTCTCTAACTGTGCTTCTATAGTCAAAGGAGGTGGGGGTTGTGTAGAAGCAGGAGCCACAAATGGTAAACTTCCAAGCCCTTTAAGTACCTTGTTCATTTGAATGTCCGTTGGACTCTCAGATTCTGTCTCAGAATCCAAGTCCTTCTCTGAAGGGGCATCATAGTTGATTGGTGGTGGTATGTTGTGAATTTGGGGGTGTAGAAATTGAAGTGATGGAGTGAAAGATGGATCGGTTACATATGCGGGAGTGGTACCTGGTGGAAAGATTGGATTTTGGTGAGATGGTGGTGGTGGAACATAAGGCTCATTTTCTGGTTGGATTTCTGGGGGAGGAGGAGGGGCGTTTGCGAGGATGGGGGCTGGCTCAGAATCAGATAGATTCGCCTCCAATAGTTCCTCATCAAACTCAAAGTCAGCAAGAGAATCAAGATTCTCCTGAGGTAGCTCATCATCATCCCAGAAAGCATTCACTTTTACGATCTGGTCGGATATGCCCTGGTTTGGGTCACTAGTACCCTCACCAGATTCTGGTTCAACATCGTCACCAGATTCAACGATTTGTACAAATTTAGGTACACTAACGGGTCCCACATTCTTTTGTGGCCCACTTAGTGACCTTTCTGGACCAGCTAGTGTGGCTGAAACAGTTTTAGTAAATACCTGAAGCATAGTAGAGGAGAGTTCAGGCTCATCTTCAGTAATGGTTGCCTTTGAGAAATCTCTGCCATATTCAGGTACAGAAGCTTCAGGTCCAGCTTGATTATAAGCTTCTCCAAGGATATCCATAAAGCACAAGCTTAAAAATCTTGGGAAAGCAATATGCAGACTTCTCTTTCCTTTTAACTTTGTAATCAACTGAGCAAAGAGAATCTCAGCGAAATCTGCTTGCATCCCATTCCAAATATAATACCCCATCTCAACTTGGGGTAATGAAAGTTGGTCCAACCCTCCATGGTTGCCACCAAGACTCTCCACAATCTGGGTCCAGAAGAACCTCCAGCAAATGCCAAAACCAGACATGAAAATGTGTCCAGAGGTCTTCAAATTGCCATCAGCATCCTCCATATCACCATGACCAGTGGCGACTAGAACCTCCCTGAAATTGACTCCTTTGAGTCTTCTAGCAAACACCTGGGGAGGTTCGAGGTAGTTCAGATGAAGGGAATTTCTGAACCCCTCAAGAGTGATGACACACTTCTTGGTGCCCTCATTTAGAGTGAAGGAGATGGATTGTTCATCCTTATTCACTCACAGCAGTGTACCAGAATTCAAGCAAGTATCGATGATACAATGCTTGAGGATTTGCAGTCAACGCATAATGGAAAGGGGACTGCTCCCAAAAATTGTTGATTTTCCCATTAAGGTTTCGGACTTCACATTTAATTGAGCCAAAAAGTTGCTCATATTGAATCGGATTTGAGAAGGTGTGAAGTTCTTTGGCCATGTGGCAGATGTTTTCACATCACTCGATGGAGTATATTCAATATTTATGAGTGATTTGTGTGAAGAAGAAGATGATGATTTAGACATTTTAAGAATTGAAAAATGAAAGTGAAAGGAATATGAAGAGTTAAGGAGTTTTGAGAGTAAATATGAGAGAGATTGATGATTGGGAAGTAAATGAAAAACGAAGTAAATGAAAGAATGAGAAGGAATTGTGAATTTAAGACGGAATACAACGAGATTTTCCAACTAAAAACAATTAAAAATAATTTTTGAATTTCAAAGCCCAAGACTCATAAAATATTTTATATTCGAAAATGGTTTTGATTGGGTTTGAGATCCTAAAATGATTTCTGGGGTCAAATCAGTATTAAATGCAAAGCCGTTTGAGTGACCCCACCTTGCAACATTTTTTCAGAAAAAGTACTCATTTCTTTTCCTTTTACGGCGCACCTTGTGTGACACATAAGCATGACCAACGTAAGTTAAAAACATAGTATGCAGTAGGTCACGTGTACACACAATTGACCAAGTATCAAAAAGAAAATATCTTGAAAGGTTGTTGTATTTCAGTGATGACTAAACAATTTCTGAGAATGGTCAGTTCCAAAGAGATCTGAACCATCTCAGTCAATAAAATTCAACTGAAATATTTTTGATTTTCTGAAGTGCTTCAGTTAAATACATTTTTCTGAGCAAAAAGTCCCTCCTTAAAAAAATGAAGGTTTATTTTAATGTTTGAAAAATATTTAACATTCCCCCTGAAGTGATGATCCATGAATTAATAAGTGCCAAGATAGTATCACAAAGGCGTTCGATAGCTAGGCGAGCAAAAATTACATGGATCGCTCAGACTGGTGAACCAGATCAGTGTCACTGAGGCGTTCATAACAAGATTACCAGTCTAAGGATTTAACATACCCAACTCACTGATTAGATGTTTAAAGGTTTTGACATCTAAAGGTTTTGTGAAAACATCAGCGAGTTGCTTATCAGTGGGAATAAAGTGCAATTCAATATCTCCTTTCAGAATATGATCACGAATGAAATGATACCTGAGGTCGATGTGCTTGGTTTTTGAGTGCATCACAGGATTGTGAGATATGGCAATGGCACTAGTGTTATCACAAAAGATTGGAGTCTTTGTGTAAGTAACACCATAATCAGTCAGCTGGTTTTTCATCCATAGAATCTGAGCACAACAACTTGCTGCAGAGATGTACTCAGCTTCTGCAGTTGATAGTGATACTGCAGTCTGCTTCTTACTAGTCCAGCTTACTAATTTGCCACCAAGGAAATGACACCCACCAGTGGTACTTTTCCTGTCTATCTTGCAACCTACATGATCAGAATCTGAATAACCCATTAGATCTAGACTAGAGCCTTTGGGATACCAAAGACCCAGTCTGGGGACACCTTTAAGGTATCTGAAGATCCTTTTAACAGCATTTGCATGTGCTTCTCTGGGATCAGACTGAAATCTAGCACAAAGGCATGTTGCAAACATTATGTCTGGTCTACTTGCAGTTAAGTACATCAGTGAACCAACCATACCACGATATTTTGTATGGTCCACTGGTTTTCCATGTGGATCAGAATCCAAAGTTAATGGAGCAGAGATAGGAGTATCTTTTGATGAGACTGAATCAAATTGATATTTCTTTAGTAAATCTCTGACATATTTTTCTTGGTTATGAAAATACCATCTTCAGTTTGTTTTACTTGAAGTCCCAGAAAATATGTCAGTTCACCCATCATACTCATTTCATACTCAGAAGACATGATTTTAGAAAAAATTTCACACATCTTCTCATTTGTAGAACCAAACACAATATCATCAACATAAATTTGTACTAAAAGGATATCACTTTTATCATGCAATATGAACAAAGTGCTATCAATTGCACCACGTTTAAAACCATTTTTAAGAAGATGTTTAGTAAGAGTATCATACCAGGCTCTGGGTGCTTGTCTCAGACCATATAAGGCTTTGTTCAGTCTGTACACCCAATGTGGTTTTTCTTCATGATGAACCCTGGTGGTTGATACACATAAACGACTTCTTCTAGTTCTCCATTCAAGAATGCACTTTTGACATCCATTTGATAGACTTTAAATTGATGATGAGCTGCAAAAGCTAAGAATATTCTGATAGCTTCAAGTCTAGCAACTGGTGCAAAAGTTTCATCAAAATCTATTCCCTCTTCTTGTGCATATCCCTTTGCAACAAGTCTTGCTTTGTTTCTGATGATATGACCATCTTCATCCATCTTGTTTCTGAAGACCCATCTTGTCCCAATTGGTTCCTTCTTTAGGTCACTGGGACAAGGAACGAGTTCCCATACATCATTTCTTTTAAACTGGTTGAGCTCATCTTGCATGGCTTCAACCCAGCTTGGGTCTTTCATAGCCTCGTCAATCTTCTTGGGTTCAATAAGAGATAAGAAACTGACGTTTAAGCATTGATCGCTTGTGGCTCTTCTGGTCTGAACCCCACTAGTGGAATTCCCAATGATTGCTCGATAGGATGTGCTTTAGTCCACTTAGTGTATTGACCAGGGTGAATAATGATATCAGTGCAAGAACTTCTTTGAGTAACTTCAGGAGGAGCTTCAGAAAATACATCTGCAGCTTCTTCTTCTTCCTGCAGATCATGACTTGCATCATGAAATTCTTCAGATTGAGGTTGCTCAGTGGAGCCTGATATCAGAGGAGAAGCAGCATGTACATCTGATCCAATAGTCAGTTCAGAAGGTAGTTTGAAACTGACTGGAGGATAAAATGGAATGTTGCTAGGCTTGTTTATTATTGGTTCTGAACGAAGATGTTCAGAAGCATGTTCAGGTGACTGATCAGTTTCAGAAACAGGATCAGAATCACCAAAACTTATTGGACTTTCTGAGGGTGGTACAGGGATGGAATTTTTAAAGATTGCAGAATTGGATTCATCAAAGGTAACATGAATTGACTCATCAACCTTCTCAAGTCTCTTGTTAAAGACTCTAAAGGCTTTGCGATTTGATGAATATCCTAGGAAGTATCCTTCATCAGCTTTTGCGTCAAATTTTCCAAGCTGATTAGAATCATTCAGAATGTATACTGGACACCCAAATACATGGAAGTATCCAATATTAGGCTTTCTATTTCTGAGTACTTCGTAGGATGTCTTCTTGTGTCTTTTGACGTAGATAGATCTGTTCTGAGTGTAACATGCAGTTGCAACAGCTTCAGCCCAGAAATTCTTGGGAAGACCAGATTCATTTAACATACTTCTAGCAGCTTCAATCAGCGTACGATTCTTTCTTTCTACAACACCATTCTGCTCTGGTGTGTGTGCTGAGGAGAAGTTCTGAGGTATGCCAGTTTCAGTGCAGAAGGACTCCAGAGTGGCATTTCTGAATTCAGTGCCATTGTCACTTCTGAGCTGACAAACTTTTCGCTTGTATTTGAGCTCAATTTGTTTGATGAGAGCAATGATTTCAGCAGCAGCTTCACTTTTGGACCTGAGGAAAATCACCCAGCAGTATCTTGAATATTCATCAACTATAACAAGGGTGTATTTCTTTCCTGCTCTGGTCTGAACATTCACTGGTCCAAAAAGGTCCATGTGAAGCATATGAAGAGGTTCAGTAATACTAAAGCTTTGCTTTGTCTTAAATGAAGCTCTTTTCTGCTTACCCATTTCACAACCTGGACATGGCTTGTCTTTGTTGAAAGACATAGAGGGTATCCCATCAACAAGTTGTTTCCTTGACAACTTATTAATGTTCTTGAAGTTCAGATGGGATAGTCTCTTGTGCCACAACCAATTTGTGTCTTCATCTGCCTTTGAATAGAAACATTGTTCAGAGGTAGAAGGATTCATATCAATGACATAAATGTTTCCCTTTCTTGGTGCAATCAGTACCACCTTTCCATCTCAGTTGAATATGGTGCCTTGTGAAATATCAAATAGAACCTTGAAGCCATCATCACATAGTTGACTGACACTGATCAGGTTATATTTCAAACCGTTCACATATGCAACACGTGTGAATTTGACTTGACCATTATTCACCACACCATATCCCTCAGTTTTTCCATTACCATCATTTCAAAAACTATTGAGGGCCCCTCTTGCACCCTATATTCCTTTAGCAGGGTCTGATAACCAGTCATGGTTCGGCCAGCAGCACTGTCCAGAAACCATATGTTCTTCTTTCGGTCTCCCTTTTTCATCACTATATCCACCCAGCGACCAGATTCAACATCGGTTTTGACCAAATGACCTTGATCTTCTTGTGCCATGAAGCACATGTCCCTAACTTCTTCCTCATCATCAGATGATTCATCAAAGTCTTCCCACTTTTCAGTTTTGGCAATCATACAACTGTTGCTTGAGTTGTCTTGTGCCAAAAGAGCCATATGTGCCTTCAACTTCTTGTATTTGGCCTTATAGCTGTCATCAGACTTCTAAAAAATAGAATGGTTAGGAGCAGATTGTGATGATGAAGGTTGACTAGATCTGCATTCCTTCATGAAATGTCCTTTCTTGCCGCATTTAAAGCATTCAAGATTAGACTTGTCAATAGAAGCACTGGAAGCAAAAGGTTTGCCAGATCAATTTGATTTGGCCTTAAAACGATTGAACGTTTTAGCCAGCATGGCAACCAGATCATCATTGTCATTCTCATCACAATCATGAGTGACATTAGCAGAGACACCAGTTTTAACATTTCAGACACCATCTTCTTCATCGAGTCAAAAACATCACTCTCAGAAGATAGTAGAGCAGTACTATGTGGTTCAGAATACTGAACCGTACCAGAACTGGTAGAAACATGATTCTTGGCATCCTGTTCAGCCAAGGCTCTTTCAGCTTTGTTCTCTTCAGTATATCTGAAGGCTCCATAAAGGGAAGCAAGAGTATGACTGTGCAAGGTTTTGCCTTGTCTCAAGACCAAGATTAAATTTTCCCATTTAGAAGGTAAAATGTCACAAAATTTTTCCAACAAATTTCTTTGTCTTTGGTTACACCCAGGGCTTTCAGTTGGTTTACCAGATTTGTAAATCTGATGTAGGTTTGAGTTAAAGACTCCCCAGGGATAGCAAAGAAAGACTCATATCTTTTGTTTAAAGCAACTTTTCTTGTGACAATTGTCTCATTCGTGCCTTCAAACTGTGTCATTAGTTCCTCCCACATTAATTTGGAATTTTCAAGTAAAACAAGAGTGGGCATTAGGGTTTCTGGAACTGCGTATAAAATCATATTTTGTAACTTGGTGTCCAGGTCTACAAGTCTATGATCTTCCTCAGACCAATGATCCTTCTCCTTAGGTGACTGCCTAGGAGTCCCATCGGCATTTCTGACAATAGTAGAAGCATTCATGGGGACAAAGGGTCCTTCTTTTAAGATATCTGGTAAATGTCTCTCAACACCAGCAATATATTTAAGCATGCACGCTTTCCATGTTTGAAAGTTTTCACTATTCCCATCAAACTTGGGAACAGGATTATTTGGAAAGTGTACGTGAACATTGTGTGATGGTATATTGTTGTTGATGAGAGGGGGTGGGGTAGCATTATTAGGGTCAGGTCATTCTTGTTCAAAGTCAGCCATCTATGTAGATCAAAGGTTAATGAATTGATAAAATTCAACCTTTAGGCTCTGATACCAATTGTGATTCCCAAATATATAGATGAATAACGAACCCGACTGGCAAGTACAACTGATCTTGATGGACAAGTTTAGTTTACGATCCAGATATGGATAACAAGAAACAATTGACTAGATATAAAATGCAAGAACAAAAAGGAGGCTGAAACTATATAAAGATATTTATATGTATAGTCAAGTATGTAGCATTGAGACACGTTGTTTCCTTTCTAATGTATTTGATTTATTGATATATAAACAAATACAAGGATTGTTGCGGAACAAAGATAAACACCCAAGTGTAAGTATCTAAACAATCCTGAAAAACAAGTAATCTAAATAACTTGGAAATACTCGTAAGTTTACTTAGAGTATATCTCACAAGTTGCAATGCTAAAGTTTCAAGCCTTTTTTGCAAGTTGTGAGAAGACTTTGTATTTATAGACCAAGTCCATGATGATGTGGACAAGATCGTACAAATGTGGTTGTAAGCATTTAAGGAATTAAACCTAATTCCTTACATGCTCACACTAGGAAGAGTATATAAGTCAGTTGATGTGACTTATAGTACTATGTTCCAAACCTATACTTTTAACTTGTACCTTTTATTAATAGATAAATCTATTAACTGGGTAAAGATATGTAAAGTATAAAGTCTTCCTCGTAATCAGTGTAAAGTGTTGTTAATACTTTATACTGAGATGCTTCAGTCTTCAATCTGGTAGAATCACTCTTTGCTCGCTTCTGAGATGATTCTCTTCTTCATACTTCAGTCTTTGACTTCAGAATGAATGCTTCAGATTTGCCTTGATCTGAACTGAAGTGAAGCTTCAGTGAAGGAATTCTGAGACATCTCAGAATTCTGTACAGACGTCTTCACTAAACTTCAAGCTATTTCTGAACAAATTATACTTGGTCGATTTCCGACCTAACAATCTGTACTCCCTTTTTCATTACATCTGCCATCCTGACAACCTTCCCATCAACTTCCAAAAACTTATTATACATTTTGGACACTACCACCTCGGCCTTGTCCAACTTGTTTTCAAGAAACTTATTCTTGTCACTCACAACCTTAAAATCATCAGCCAAACGAGTGATCAAGCCTCTCATCTCATTCATAGCCTTTTCATGCTGTTCTCACTGCTCAGACATCTGTCTCTGCAGCCTCTTCACTTGTCTATGGTTGTGACTCTGGCTGTGTAGTCTCAGGAACAGTCTCTGGCACATTTACTGATCCACCAGCAGCAGCAGAAGTTTCTTGTTCCCTGACAAGTCTTGTTCTCTTAGTCATATGCTGCTCTGGCACCCAATCAACATCAGTTTCCCTTATTCTTCTTCTTCCTTGAGTAGCAGCAGGAGATCTAGGAACCATTCTGGATCCAACTCTGACGAATGCATGAGAGCTGTAAGGATCCTCATCACCATCACTGTTGGAATCATCACCATCAGAATGCACAGAAGGCTCTCTTTCTGCTTCAGTATGAGCAACAACCTTTCCTCTATCTCCAGTATCCAAACCTGATCCACTAGCCTGACCAACCCCAGACCCACTAGCTTCTCCAACACCTGACCCACTAGCTCTAGCTGCTTCAGAACCAACTACAGCTTCAGCTACATAATCATCTATATCTCGGTCCAGGTCCGCATCTTCTGGGTCTTCAGCATTGGCATTGTACCGCTACACTTGAGCAATATCACCCTCTGGATCGGCCATTTCCTCCAAAATGTCATCAACAATCTCAGGATTGGCACCAGGTTGGTTAATCACATCATCTGCAACCTGTAAAACAACTTCAGGCTCATTCGGCACATCACCTTCAACTACGACATCATGAAGCTGCTCTAGATGAGCATGATCTTCAACAGCTTCACCATCCTCTGGCTGAGGTCCTTCATATGCTGATATGACCTCATCAGCAGGTGCCACATAGTTGGCATTGGTAATGGCACCGAATAATGCTACATCTTGAGCATTTGGATCATTCGGATACCTGCGACGAAACTCTTCATAACCACGTCTGATGATAGAACTCACTTGCTCCACTCCTACCACAGCTGGCAAATTTGGTAGGCGAGCATTGATGATCATCATCACAATCCTAGGATACATCAAAAATCTCCTAGTACCCGCAGCTCTGATCTGTTTCCTCATCTCATCGAAGAAGAACTTGAAGAAACTGTACGGCTTATTAAAAACTAAGCCCACCATCTGTGCTTGGGCTTCCTGGTTCAACGTATCGAAACCAGACTTCTTGTTGCTTAAACCAACCAGCAACACATGAGCTAGATACCTCCATCTGCCATAAAAACCCTTCTTGAACAGAGTTTTACTTCTCAGATCAGCAGCAAACCCCATTCATCTGAAAGCACCTTGAATCAACTCATGTCGGAACTTAGTGAGACCAGTAGCACCACCTTCCTGTTCAACTGTGCCTAGACGTAAAATACCAATGAGAGCAGCAGCTGTGAACTGTATCTGCTGCCCAACAACAATGGTATGAAAGATATGTTCGTTCCCGGCACGAACAATATTGGCATTTGCCCAAAAATCTCTCAAATACTCTAGATAAATAATCGGAGAGTGCGTCAAAACGTGATGAATCCTTGATCTTCTAAAGAAAGCGAATATCTCGTGATAATACGCTGTTCCTTCCTGATTATCATCGAAGTTCATCACATAATTATGTCCAGCAATGAAATTTCTTGCCATTTCTGTAATCAATAACAAATAATTAATTACTCAATATGACACCAAAATTCATATGCACATAACATTCAATTAACTTAAATTATCTCTGTAATTAAGTTAAAATATAATTAACATAAATCATCCCTGTAATTTAGTTAAAAATTAATTAACTCATTTTCAAACTTTATTTAAAAAAATAAACTTATGAAAATCTGTTAAGTCTAATACGAGGTCGTATCCCTGTACGAGGTCGTATTTCAAGGTCAAAATTAAGTCAACCAAAATCTAAAATACGAGGTCGTATTTTCCAAATTGGCCACGTATTTGGTCCAGGTCGTAAATCCACATCGCATTTCGAAAGTTAACAAAGTCAAAATTAATTGACAAATGCGAGGTCGCAAATCTGGGCTATCAAACCCCCAAATGCGAGGTCGTCGCACTGTTCATCTTCCCCAACGCGAAATCGCAATTTACCCAACCAAAACTTGTAAAAATTGCTTCTATACTTTCGTATTCAAGGGATAAACATACCCAAACCCTTAGTTTTACCCAGAAAACATCAAAATCGAAGAAAATAAGGAAACCTAATTTGAAAATTTCGAAACCCTTTTTCTTGATTTTCTTGTTGCATGGTTAACTATTGGACGATTAGATTATATACCTAATTTGAAAATTTCGAAATTTCTCCAGAAGTATATCCTTGTCCTTCTCAACCCCAAGACCTCTCAATTGGTTTATGATACTCATAAATCTGGTGTAAGTACCAGTGAAAGACTCGTTAGGTTGAGCAAAAAATGACTCATACCTCTTGTTTAAGGAGACCTTTCTGGTGACAATGGTGTCATCTCCTCCTTCATGTTGGTTTAAAAGTTCATCCCACATGGTTTTAGTACTAGGAAAAAGAACTAGTGTGGGAATTAGGGTTTCTGGAACGGCCCCGAGGATCATGTTTTTGAGAAAGGTGTCTAGATTCACCAATCTCCTCTCCTCTTCTGACCAATGTTCCTCCCTCTTTTCCCTTCCTCTTCTAGATCCAGAAGGATCAAGAAGGGGATTGAGAGGTGATGTTGGAATATATGGACCTTCGTTTAAAATATAGCTTTGATACCAAATGTGAGTCCCTTAAGTTCGATGGTTAACCAGGAAAGTGCAAAATACAACAAGTCTAATAAGCACTAGATTGGACTAGTATTACTTAATATAAATGCAAGTATATAAATAAAGTAATACAAGACTTAAAGCAGTAAACAAATAAAGTGGAACATTATGTATTGTTTCATGGGTATTTTATTTATGATGTTAAATAAAACACAAGGTTGTTGCGGAATCAGGATAATACAATTAAGTATGTATCCTAACAACCTATGAGTTACAAATGATCTATATTTGTCAAATATCTCTTTAGGATCGAGATACTTAAAGTTGTGAAGTATCCCTGTTTAAGATCGAGAGTATTTGGACAAATTCACTTCAATGCAAAATGAATGCTTAAAAGTATTTTTGTCAAGGAAATGACTTTGTATTTATAGGCAACAAAATTCACCAGTGAATTTTGTGCCGTACAAATATGGTTGCATACATTTAATGATCCGACAAGAACATTAAATGTATTGGATAAGGAATAAGGATAAAGTCACATCAAGTGCAAGTGTATCCTTTTATCCAACCACCTTAACACACGTATACTTTGGTAAAGAACAAGTGGATTGTTCTTTGGAAAGTGTGTAAAGGGAAAAGTCAATCCTTGATATCAGTGTTTAGACTTGCAGGATCTAGAACACTAACAATCCTCCAGTGAACAGATCTGGTAAGACTTTCCAGTGGACTCCGCCATTTGTTAAGTCTTCTTTCTTCAGACTTCAGTCTTTGACTTCAGTCAGAATGTCTTCAGTAGAGTTGATCTGGACTGGGGTGAAATCCAGTGAGCTAATCTGGAGAATACTCCAGATTTCCTATACAAGTATTTGCTCACTGGTCTTCAATTATTTCTGGACAAATCTTCAGAGGGACTCCAGATTCCAAGTCTGGAGTAGGTCCAGTAGAACACGATTCTGGTCAGATCTTCAGTGAGGCTCCAGTAGTCGCGTCTGGAGTGAGTCCAGTAAATCTGGACTAAATCTGGACCTAACATATGAGCCTTTGCATCTAGTGAACTTCTGTAAGAAAGATCTGCTGAAGCTGAACAGTGTGAATATTTGGTTTCCAAAAGATTTTCAGGGTCCAGCGTTGCGGTATAGGAATGCAGTGAGTGTGTGCTTGAAGATTGGTTTACATTCAGACTGCGATTTCTATAAGGCTGTAGATTATTCAGAAGAAGTTCAGAAGAAGAAGAAGAAGGGTGAGAAGAAGAAGCAGAAGAAGTAGATTGATGACAAAGACAAGACAAAGACATAATTTGTAACGTCTAAAAGCTATTGCCAAGGGGGAGTCTGTAAGTGCACGTCTATGTCAATAGCAGTCTAGATTGTTTGGGCTTATATTGTAATATGTCTTTGTAATGTGATTGTCATTAATGAACTTCATATTATGCATAGAATACTAAATTAAGTTTAAGTATTGAATGTATGATAATCTGCTAAGTGTGAATTGCGAGTTCGCAATTCACAAAGGGAATACGACCTCGCATTTGCAGGGTCAAATACGAGGCAGGACACAGTTTACGACCTTGTAAAAGTGTCGAGCTGGGCTGGATTTGCGAGGCTAACTCGCTGAAGCCCAAGTCGTGATGTTCCCTATATATATCGAACCCTAACAGAGATTAGGGTTGAACATTTGTATATATATATCGAACCCTAACAGAGATTAGGGTTGAACATTTGTCGAAATTTCAAGCATATAGCAGGTTATAGTCGTCAAGTATTGTTCCGCTAGGCCTAGAGAAGATCTGCGAGGCAGCAGATAATCTGAAGGCTTGTTGTGAATCACCAAGTTATAGTGAGGGATTCCGCATCTCAAGATAACTAGAGCAAACTATTAACGATCCAGTTACAGGGGACTTACATAACTTATCATTATAAGTAATATAAGCAATAGGAGTTGAAGAATTGAGAAAGAAAAAGAAACGATTTTATTAATGAGAAAACGATCAATTAAATAAGGTTATAATGTGTTTTGTATCTATAAGCCAAGAGTTAGAGTTTAATTCTAAGTCTAATAAGAAAATTGAATCTATATACAACTAAAAAAGCTAATTTAATAAAATAAATAAATTAAAAGGACACGTGTCGATCAAAGATTACGCCACGTGTCGTTTTAAGAACATGTCAATCCTGTTTTAGTTTATTGGTAGATTAATTAGTCTTAATACCCGTACGATCTACGGATTTATTATATATATTTTACAATTGATTTTTTTATAAAGAAAGAAAAGTATGATGAACATACACAATCACATGCATTTGATATTTTGGTCAATAATAACCTAATAGTAACAAACATGTAGCATAAAGATATTTATTAAGATCTAATATTACTATTGAAATTGTTAATGGTATCACTTAATCAAAAAATTATGTACAATAGTTTGCATCGTTTTACAATTTTTAACCACGTTTCGTTATATTAATAAATGTATAAATAATTAAATAATCAATAATATTAATTTATAAGTTAAAAATATAGATATGTTTTGAACTTATAAATAAATTTTATATAAATTATATTAAAATTACTATCGAAAATATAATGGTGATGAAAATTTATATTTATGGTAACAACAAATATGATATGTTTTTTAATATAAAAGTTCTAATTATATTAGGAATCTATGTTTTTAACTTATAAACAAATGTTATATAAGTTATAAATTGAAAATTACCAAAAATAATAATGATGAAAATCTATATTTATGGTAACAATAACTATAATATGATTTTTGATATACGAGTTCTAATTATATTAGAAATAAGGTTTTTCAACAAAGATTTAATGAGACATGTGTCGCTTAAATAAATCGTCATGTGTCGATGAGAGAAAGCTTCAAACTTGTTTTAGTTTTTTAGTAGACATTTGGATAATGATTATTGAGATTTTGAATTTATAGTTAAATTAATAATGACATACTCAATGTTTAATTTTGAGAATTGGAGAGTTGTGATTTGTTAATAAGTAGATTAGGTCAATTAATAATGACATAATCAATGTTTAATTTTGAGATTAGAGAGCTTGTAATTGGTTAATAATTATTAGGTCAGATGTCTTTTAGTATATATATATATATATATATAGATATATATATATATATATATATATATAAATATAAAGTTAAAAATAACGATTAAGAGTAAAATAATTCAGTAGTAATGTTACTTGTTCATCATTCGATCTAAATTATGGTAATTATATATAAACTCTAAATTGTAATGTCGACATCTGTGGGGGGAGTACTATAGCTAAAAGTACTCCCCTCAATGCATAAGGTACAACTCGCTGTTGCATAACAAAAATAATTAACGGTCTTAACGGCCGTTACCTGTTGTTTGGCTAACTAACTGTAATTACAAAAGGGTATTTAACGGCGCTTGTTTTAAAGTTTAAGTTTTTTAACTTTTGTCACCAAAATTTTGCTTTATTTACTTTTTGCCACATAACTTTTGGTTTTTAAACTTTTTCCATCAAAAGTTTATTTCTTTTTTATTTTTACCACATAACTTTTACTTCTTAAACTTTCGTCATGGAAAACGTTTTTCTTATATTTCCCCTTACTTTTTGTCACATAACTTTTGTTTTTTAAACTTTCGCCAGACAAACTTTGTTTTCAAGTTTAAGTTTCTTAACTTTTGTACTTTTTTTCACATAACTTTACTTTTTTTTAAGTCTCACTCCGAAAGTTTTCTTTCATTTGCTTTTACCACATAACTTTTGGTTTCTAAATTTTGTTAACAAAGTTTCATTTTTTTTACTTTTGACCACAACTTTTATTTTCTTAGCTTTGGCCATGAAAATATCCTTTTTTGGCTTAATGTTTTTTAACTTTTATAGTTTTGTTTTTCTCCCAAGTCAATGCCCGGGTAGAAATACTTATTTTATATGATATATGATTAAAGATTTAATAAAAAGATTATATACTTATTTTTGGTTACTGAAAAATAGATTTAATTAACTAACTAATTAATAAATATTAAAGTGGACACGTGTTGTTCAACTAAAATGCTATGTGGTGTTTAAAGAAAGTCTCAATCCTCATTTAGTATATTATATATATATATATATATAGGGATATATATAATATATATATATACAAAGATTTTATTTATATATATATATATTAGGGATTTGCTAAATGCAGCCCTTAGGGCTGTAGTTAATGTGCATTAAATAGTTATGCACTTATTGTATAATTTAAAGGTGGACTTTTGATATACTAGAGTATAAACTTTTTAATCATATTAAATGAAGTCTTAAAGAATTCATTTAGCATTTTCTATATATTATTACGAGTAGTAGATAATCAATTTAAGCATGACACACGACTTAATGAACTCCCTAAAAGACACGATACTTCCCCATTGGGTCTCCCAAAGTCCAAATCATCAATATATATATATTCCATTTAAGTACCCTAAACTTCACAAGCAAGAAAGAAACACAAATTCAGTTAACATGTAACAAGTAACCTAAGCTACCCTACTATCCAAAAGTACAGATTTACTTATAATTTGTAATGCAAGCATTTTACGCACAATAACACCATCGGTACCAGGACCGGTACGGGACAGTACCAGTCCCATGCCCATTCTTAGAGTCATCTCGAATATCTATAATTAATTATCAACAACTTTATATAAGAAATCAAAACAATATAATAAACTTTAACAAATATGGATCTTTGATTAAACGTAAAACCGTGTTCAACATATATGAATAACAAGTAACAATCCTACGAGATGCTCACATATCCAAGTGGATGTAAAAAGATCAATCTACTCATAATAACCAAGAACACACATAAGAGAAAATATATTTACCAATTATTTGAATAAATGTCGAAAGCAATAACGAATTCCTTAACAAATATTGATGTACTTGAACAATGAATGCTAAGAAATTAACCTCCAGAAGCCCAGATATCGTGTATGTGTTTTTCTAGGGTTTTAAAATTGATAAAGAGTTGCCATCGTAATGCTAAGAACGAATTGCATTTTGGTCCCTGTGTTATCACACTAGTTGCAAGCTTGATACAAACGTGTACAAGGTGGTGTTCGTGGTCCCTATGGTACCATAGGGACCACGAACACCACCTTGCACATGTTTGTTTGAAACTTGCAACTGGTGTGATAACAGAGGAACTAAAAATGCAATTCGCTCTAATGCTTATAACGAAGTAATTATATGAAACAATAATTAACGGTCGTTAATTCCCATTAACGCCCGTTTAAACGGGATTCTTCTCTTTAAAATGGAAATTTTCCAAATATTACCCCTTCAGATATTAACGACCGTTAGAAATGGTTAATGGCCGTTAACCGGTCTCTGACTTCTTAACACCCGTCAGCTTCTTCGCTTGCAACATTAGTCCTTCGGGTACTAACAACCGTTATGTTGATCTGTAACACCCCAACAAGGAGGAAACTGTTGAAATTATGTGAACTTTCGTAGACCCGACTAACCGTATGTCTTCGGATCTTTGAGCCCGTAGGGTCATACACAATAGAACATCTATAATGTTTAACCATAATGCTACGGAATAATATTTTATCATTTACGCATTTAATTAAATAGTCTTTAATTAAATTACACGTTTATAAATTCACGCGAGTTAATTAACGATAAACGGATAAACCGACAAACGTTATTTATAGTAGTCGATTAAAGCTAGTTTTAAATGATTGATAAATAACTTATTAATTAAATGAGTTAACGGGTTGGATAATTAATTAGTTAATAGTCCAAATTAATTAATAAGTGATTAATTGATAAGGAAAGCCCGGTCCGTCCCACCAAAGCCCCTAGGGCGGTTCTAGGACCTTCCTAGAACATGGTGGACGAAATTTGGGGGTTAATTTAAAGGGTTTTTAGTTTTCTAATCTAGCTAGGATTCTTCCCTATATAAACCCTTTAAATCCTAATTAATTCATGCTATTCTAAAATCCCTAAAAACACACATAAAGGTGAAAATCTTCTTTTTCCTTTATGTGGTTCGAACTCCACTCCCCAAAAAACAAAAACCCCAAATTGTTTTAGGTTTAATTATTTAGGGTTTTAGTTAAACCCTAAATTAGTTTCAACAAAAGGTTTCTTGCCTTTTGTGTTTGGAAGGTGTCGAATTCAAGATCCCTAAGAAGGAGAATTCGAATTCAATCTTCTTCATCAAAGAAGAGTCGAATTCGACCTTAGGGTGATTCCTAAGGTTTCGTTCGGTTGCGGTCGTAAGCTTAAAGGTGTCTAGCAGATCCTTGGTTGAGGCATTGTTCGTGTACGCACTTACGGAGGGTTTCTATACTTGGAATCTCGTTTCCGGAATCTCTTACATCATGAAGGATCCTGTCTACCGCAACGTGGTTGGTTTTCTTGTATCTATTTAAAGTTACTTATATTGCATTGCATGGTGATCCTGATCCGGGATATTAGAACTATTAAATGTTTCCTAAAAGGATATCACATATTTTAATAGTTGCTAATAGTTCGTTAACACGCTTCCGCTTCGTACTTTAATTTGAATTTTTCGAAAACCATTTTAATTTGCCACTCAAACCGGGTCGGTCACCCGACCCATTTTATGTTATTCGGTTAATGAAATCCCAACAGAAACATGGGGAGTTATAAGAAAAGCTCAGCGTGTCATGGAAATTAAGTAGAGACAACTAAATGCATTCAAGGATTAGGGCAATCCATACATAATTCAAGTACAATTACAAGTTTCGGATCAAATAATGCACAGGGAGCACAACACCATCAATAGTTTACAAAATAGATCAAATGATGGCTAACGATCCTAAGCATAACCCATAAATGGGAGCAATGAATCACAGATCCACAAAAGTCCAAGCCCAATCCTATCACATGCAATGCAATTATCCATCACGTCTTTGATTCACTTGATTACCTGAAAAGTGTACTAAAATGCGTCAACATAAAGTTGGTGAGTTCGTAGGTTTTGACAATAAAAACAAGTGTCGGGATATCGACCGTTTAACCTTGATTCGATCATGGCATAATCATATAACCTTGATACCAACATATAACCTAGATTTGATCAATAAGTGATCACATAACCTTGATTTGATCAATAAATGATCATATAGCCTTGATTCAATAAATAAACAAGCACATAACCTCGATTCAATAAATAAATGAGCACATAACCTCGTATAAATAATTAAACGTTCATATAACGATCAAACAAGCAATACAGACACCAAGTACACTTTTCACCCCAAAATCATGTAATGTAGGGGCTACGAACTCACCTTGATCGGCTATTTGAAGTTAAAGTCAAGTTATAGTCATCCAATAATCGTCTCGTGCTCACCACCTAACCACATTCATGTTACATTACAAGTTAAGTCCCATCTTGAGTTCTTTAGATGGCATTCAACTTTAAACGACCACCGGGGCCCGAATAGAGAACTAGAGACACTAGGGAAAGACTCGATTTATAGCTTGACTCGACCCAAGGACAAAGGAAGCAACGCTAGAAACCAAAACAGAAAACTAAAATTTTGGGGGACCGTAAGTTACGGTGGAAACCACCATCTATTACGGTGGTCCATCACAAGCCCTTCGTTCATTACGGTCAAGTACAACGTCTCAGACACCAAGCCACCGTCCATTACGTGCCAGCCACCATCTCTTACGGTGGGCTACATTTGAGGATTTTAGCGTCTCGACGTTGAGAGGCAGCGTAAGTCAGGAGAATGGGTCACGAAATTTGAAAATGGGTGAGGGGTGGCACCGTCTCTTACGGTGCACGAGCCGTATGAGACGCCAGGCAGAAACACAGCTAGCGTACCAGAAGCTGGAAATGGTGTCCCAGACGCCAGAAAAAGCTCAGGCTGGACAGCAGCAGTAGCAACAACGACCAAAATCGACCAAAAAATCATAAAAACCCTAATTACACTCTCAAACGGTTAGGAGAGATTCACCACTCAATTTTGCACTAGGATAGACATAAACAAACCCAAACAAGTATAATTTAACACCCCAAATCCATTTCATAGCAAAAATCTTGTAAAAATTTGGTTCTTGACCCATTCAAACCTCAAAACCCTAATTTTACTAAAAGCCCGATTATGGAACTTCTAAATTCGTTTTGGAACATAAATACTCATAGTTTAACATGACCCACTTAATATTTCGACCCATAGCACTTGACTAAGCATGAATTCGGCCAAGAACACATTCTAGACCCAAGAACCCTAAATTTGACTAAAAATGGGTTTTGACCGAATTTGACCAAGATTTCATGTTATTTGACTCGATGACATGTTTATATACATAAAATGATGATTTAAGGATAGATTTATCTTACCAAAAACTCCCAACAAAAGCCAAATCTGAATTTGACCCGAAAAGGAAAATTCTTGCACTTTGATGAACCTAACTTTTGATATGATGTTAATATGATGATAAAGATGATTAATCCAACACAAATCTAGCTTGAAACACAATTTTGGTGTATTAAATTGTATATAGAGAGTGGGTGTATGGAAAAGTTGGTGTTCTTGTAATGAATGAGAGAGAGAAAGGGGTGATAAAGTGAATGGGTGGATAAGGTGAGAGTGTAAGACTTGGGAGGGGATAGGGTTGGGTCAAATGGATGGTTCATGGGTCATGGGTCGACCCATGGGTGACCCGATCCTCAATTCTAGCTATTCACACCTCGACTAGCATCAAACACTTAAATAAAACGATCCATCGACCTCGAATAGCATATCGAACATAAAATAACCCACAAGTAAAATCGATCACATAACATTAACCAAATTAGTTAATTAAATTCGTACATAAAATCAACGGGTCAACGGAGTCAAATTTCACAAATGTTACATGATCTTAATGCCCGTTAGTGACTGCATGTTATTCTTCCATACTCTCAATGGCCATGCAATTTTGTTAACGGGGGTTAAGCTCTGATATTCATAAATTCTTCATTTTTAACATCCTTTTTGACATATCTTCACGCGTAACTTCCACGAACATCATTTCATCCTTTCTTAAGTCCTTTTCAGCCATTTTCATCAATCTCACATGCTAGAATTTTGAAACAACTCACACATACCATAAGGTATTGAAAGTATATGCAAATGACTAATAATTAAGCACAAAACAACAAAAAACCATGTGAGAAATATGTATATATTTAGTCCCACGAGGGCTTTTAGATAACTAATGAAATGGGCCGCTGCAACTAAGTACACGTGGGATGTATGGATTAAAGTTTGGTTTGTTCTTGGAGCTCGACCTGTGAAGACTTTGTTCCTTTTGTTTTAGGACATTAAAATCTTAGCTTGTTCTTGAAACTAGAAGCTTGGAGGATTCTTGTGATATAAAGATTACTAAAGTTATTGTTGACCGGGATATTGTTTGCTTGGATGGCGAGTTGATTTAATCACAAGGCCTTCAAGTGGGAGATTGTTGGATGTGAAGGCATTAGGCCTGTTTTGATTCGAAAGCTCATTGGGGCCTTTTTTTGTTCAACACTCAAGAAACCCTAATATGTTCTCTTATAAATATATCTCCTATATGTAATTGTAATCTTATGGTTCAGAGCTTAATGAAATAACCCACTTGCAACCGGTGGACTAGGCCCCACACTTGGGCCGAACCACGTTAAATCTCGTGTATCGTTTATCTATTTTCTTGTTTTATCTTCTTGTAGGCCAGTATTTTATAAACCACAGAAAGATGGGCCTACTTAAAGATGGATAAAAAGTTTCGAGGGGCCAAATTAACCAAATAATCGACCAGGACCCACTTCTAATTAGATAGCTAACACATCCAATGGTTTAATCTAATAAAATATGTGTTTCTTTAAAATAGTGACATTTACCTCTTCAAACTTTGATATTATATTCAGCAAACTTTGTGCAATTTCATTGGCTCTGAGCAAACCATATAACAGTAACTTATGTACATTTTCTTATGATTCTGCATCTTCGGACAATGTTGCAATAATGTTCTTTGGTCTCACAAACAAACTTTATGTAAAACTGAAGCAGCACACTTTTGGCTTGTCTGTGATCCATTTGATGTTCCTTTCAATTGAGAAAATAGGGGATCTTCATGATAAACCATAAGGGTATCCATGCGATGGCGGCAATGATGGCTGCGGATCCATTTGGCCATTTTGGCAACCAACAGAGGATCCATTAATTTGGTCATCAAAAGAATAATATCCAAATGGCCAAATGGACAATTTGCATGTCCAAAAAGAGTAATATTCAACAGGGAGGCTATAACCTTTAATTGGGAGTATAGTTGAGTTCACAAGCTTCAGGGTGCTCTGTAATCAAATCAAATATTCTTAGAGACTCCTCTATCAAATGGTCTCCCCTCTAATGTGAATCATTAGCTTCTCGATCATATGTTTATCCATGGAAAATCGTCTCTCTGACGATAACAAAAGTAGGTCATTTGCAGCACTCTTCTGACCCTCCTTGGTCCCATTTTCAAGCAGCTTCATATAAACGACTTCCACTTGCGACGGCCTTTTTATCTGACTTTTAGTGAGCCATTTTGTAATAGATGGACTATGTTTCCTAAGCCTCTGGCCGCTACAGCAAGGCGCACATTTTCTTCGAATATAAACAAACTAAGGATGGCTTTCAATGCCTACTCTTGTACGATTGCATCTGCTGAGTTCATAAGCGACGCGAGGGAGGGAATTGCCTACAACTTCTGTTAGCTTTAAAATATATAGTTAGTGCGTGTTTGTAATAATGAAATAGAATTGTCCTTTTGATTAATGTTGTTTAGTATGGAAGGATTGTTAATGTAATTAGACAAGGACTTGTGAGTAATTAGTGAGGGGTTTTAGTGCAAATTATGAGCCTATATAAACCCCTCACCTCCCATTTGTAAATTAACCTTTGATAATATAATTCCCTTTCTCCCTTTCTCTCTCTAACTCTCTCTCTCACACACATAAACCTTGAATCACGATTTAGTACTTGTTTACATTTGGTATCAGAGCAAAATCACAACTTGTGAAAGATCCATGGCTTGATTTTGTTCCATTTTGTGCTAAATTGTGTTTTTCCCACTTTACCGAAAGTTCCAATCTTTACCCTCTAAACATGTTAAAGTTCCTTCCTTTCTAGTTTCATTCCACTCATTACCTTCCTATAATCATCCTCAAGAAGTTTCAAATCCCAATTCAAAACCAAATGGCTTGAAATTGAAATTTTAACTTTCTGTTCTGAAATCCGGTTTTCATTCCGGTTTTCATTTTCCTTTGAATTTCAGTTGTAGAACCGGCTTTCCTTCCGGTTTTCCTACCGGTATTCCTTCCGGTTTTCAATTTGATCAAAAATTTTAAATTTTTTGTTATATCCAAAAATATCTGGTTTACACCAAAACCGATATTTGTACTTAATTTCTTCATTTTCCATCTCGTCGTAATACCCAACTATCTCCACGAAAAACGGATTTAGTGAAGTATTTCTTGAATCCCGATTTTAGTGCAGTATTTACTGAATACCGGATTTAGTGAAGATTTGTGACTTTAAGTAATTTTGTGTGTGAAAATACCTGGTTTATCTCAAAACCGGTATTAGTTCATAATTTCTTCTTTGTACAAGTCGAAATTCTGTCCGTAGTTTCCCTCGAAAACCGGATTTACTATACATTTTACCAATACCGGTATTTGTATAGAATTTCTATTCAAAACCGGTTTTATTATATTTTAATACCTGGTTTACCCCAAAACCGGTATTAGTTCTTAATTTCTTCAACTTTGTGAAAAGTTACTCTGTTCAAGTTTCGAGACGAATACCGGATTTTGTACTCATTTTCTGAAAACCGGATTTTGTATACATTTTCTGAAAACCGGATTTAGTACACATTTACTGAAAACCGTTTTTCTTCACATTTTCTCAAAATGTCGATGACTGACTCCTTGATTCTTGGTTCCGATTCAAGACCTCCTGTCTTGTATCGTGGGTCATATCCCCAATGGAAAAAACGGTTTTTGGATTGGATTGAACGACAACCTCTTGGGGACGACATCAAAGCTTCTTATGAAGAAGGCCCGGCTGTTCATACAAATCCAGTCACCAAAGAACTTCTTCCAAAAGAAAGTTGGAGCACAGCTCAAAAGAACCGCACTCAGGCTGATAATCTCGCAAGATCTCATCTCTACATGGCTCTTCCTATGTCAAGAACTCCCAAGCTCCGAAATTTGACAAGCATTATGACAATGCTGGTGGAGAAAGGAAGTATGAAGCGCCAAAGAAGTTCGAAAAGAGGGTTCTCGAGAAGAAGACTGAAGATAGAAAGTGCTACAACTGTGGACTCACTGGTCATTTTGCTATCCACTGCACCAAACCTCGTCAGAAAAATTCGAACTACTACCAGAACAAGCTCTTGCTAGTGAAACAACAGGAAAGTGGAATTGCTCTTCTTGCTGAGGATGACAAATGGCTACACCTATCGGATGAAGAGACTGAAGAACTTGCAGCCAATGTTTGCTTCATGACCAAGATCAAGCGATCCACGGAACTTGATGAAGGTGGTACCAGTTCTGAATCTGATGATGATGAGGTATGCACTATCTCTAAACGTGATCTTGAACAATACATGAATAAAGCTGTCGAAACTAATGAATCTTTGCAGAAAGAAGTTTCTAATTTAATTAAATCTTTGAAAGAGAAAGAAAATCCTTTGCTTGAATTTCAAAACAAACATGACAAACTGCAAATAGATTTTGATGATTTGACAGCTAATCAAATTTCTGCTTCCTATACTCCTTCTTCTGAGTTGCTTATAGCAAAACAAGAACTTGAGACCAAAGTTTTTGACCTAACTCAAACCATCAAAGAAATCCAAATTGCAAAGTCCAATGAAATGTTTCGAGCAAATGCTTTGGCCGAAGATCTTGAATCTTTGAAAATTAAAATTGAAGAGACCAACCCTGCTTTAAAGGAATTAGAAGACAAAATCTCCGATTTAAATTATGCTTGTTGCATAAAAGATTCATACAACCAAAAACTGGATAAGAAAATTGATGAACTTAAAGAGGAAATCAAGTTTTACCAAGTGAAAGTTTACAAGATCGATCGATCGAATAAACAAATCTTTTTAAACAAGCCAAGAGATTTTGCCGATGGATTTACTCAAGGGTTGGGTTTTGAAAATCCAAAGAATTTGCTCAAAGCACAACAGGAAGTTCCACCGTTATATGACGCCAACTTAATGAGATATGGCATGACCATTCTGTATGTTCGACCAAGTTATGGTGATTATGAGACAGAGGATTGTCTAGCAAAGTGTGCAATTAAATGTAATTATGACAAATCAATGAGTCAAATGATCTTTTCAATCTTCCACTTGTTCCTAAAAGAAAAACTCACTCTGTTACTATTGTTGAACTTGATGAAAACTCGAGTGACCAACAACTTGTGGTTCTTTCTAATGAGTCTAAACAAGTAGAAGAAAGTTCTGTTCCAAAACCTGCTCCTGTTAGACCATACATTCCACAAAGTGTTTTGGAAAAGCAAATTGATGATCTAAAAAGAACACTTGATGAAAAACAACTTTTGCTAGATAATCTAATGCCTCAAAATCACTGTCCCAAGATTGTGCCAGTTGTTCCTACCACACCAATTGGTGTTGTTTATGATTGTGCTGAAACTAATTGCTCTGCTTGTGAAGATATCATGTCTTTGTCTTCTCTTTCCTATATTTCTGCATGTGATCTTGTTGATGCTGCTGTACAAACTGAATGGGATTCTGTTAAGACATATAATGTTTTGATTCAAACAGACCTTGACATTCCTACCAATGAGATCCCAATTGACCCCCAGATTTACTTAGATGAGATTGCTGCATTAAAACTTGATTTAGCAAAGGAACGGTGTATCAAAAAGGAAGTTTTTGAAGGTGTTCACATTTCGGTTCAAACTGATTGTGAATACGAAGTTGAAAAAGATCATTTCTTTCCAAACGTTTTTGACACTGAACCTCTCAAGTTTTCTGAAGAAACACAAACTTACTTGAATGAATTTGATACTTTATCTAAAAAGTTTGAAAAAGAAAGAGAACAAAGATTGAAATTACTCGCTGAACTTAATAAAATTAAGATGGAAATGGCGTACAAGAATATTGTTCTTCAAGCTTTTGCAGATAATAATAATGAAAAAGCTTCAAATTTACTCAAGGGAAGTCATTGTCCGGTCAAATCAGGTGAATTAAGTCACTCAAAGTTTTCAAAGATATGAGGTCGTT
>CM067167.1:40372333-40424520 GCA_034093135.1 Erigeron breviscapus
AACCACTCCAAGAAGAAGAAGAAGAAGAGACCGATCCAATGGAAGACCCATCGGAAGACGATAATGCTAGAAGTGTTGCCTCTAGCCAACCTGAACGCCGCTCACCCTCGCCACCACCATCACCACCAGCCCCTAGAGCACCTACTCCGCCGAGGCAAGATGCACCCATGAACCTAAGTGATGGGCGATTTCCAGCCCAAGACCCATACTTTCAGCCGCGTCTTCCTCGTGATCATCCCTGGTACCATCTCGGACATAGGCGTCAAGAAGAGGAACCACACCGCCCAGTCTATGGGGTACCCCCTCCACCTCCCATTGGTATGACTCGTGAAGAAAGGGAGAGGGTGTGGGGAATAGCAAACGGATTGAGGGATGCTAGGCTAAGGGTAAGGACTCAAGAGGTGATGATGGAAAGGGCCTTAGGAGTTATGGATCGAACGGGATTATGCGAGTTTGGCGATATCAGAAGTTCGACGAGTTAATGAGGTGATATTTATTATGGGATGTGTGCTTATTTTGGGAGAGGGGGGGGGTTTTTGGGGGGATTTTTTTTTTGTTTTTGTTTTTTTTTTCCTTTTTCTTTTTTTTCTTATGGATGTGTGCTTACAGCTTTTTGCACTCTCGTAATAGCTCTCATGCTTAGGAAGTAAACCTAAGAGTTACCTTATTTATGAACTTATTTGATGTATGAACGTTTGTACTTTGTTTCAATTCTTGAACTTTCTAGCTTATATGTGACGATGATCACATCGTATTTGGCATGTAGCAATTTTGTAAACTTATCTTGAATGATATATATGTATGCTTAATGCCTCTCTATGGTTACATGATGTGCTATCCTTGTTGTGATATAGTCATCTCTACTTATAAAAGTTATAGTTACAGCAGGAAATCAGTTCTGACCACTTTTGGTAGAACGGCCATATCTGGAGTTCTATTTCGTCTTTTGACCTGATTCCAGTTGGAGGTGAAACTTAACTCATAGGGCTACGTTTCATATTTTATGAGTTTTTCCCAGATCGTCCATCTTAAGCCACTTTTACGTGCTCCAAGTTCGTACACAGATTCTATAATTCTCTTAATTAACCTAGAAAGCATGGTTGATAAATTTTAGAATGTACCTAGCCAGTTACTTACTCATAATGACAAGTGAGTCGTGATTATAAAAAGGAATATGAATCGGGATATACATATACATATGTGTGCAAACGAGCCCTCTATGCACTAAATAACTTTAGATGTACTCGTGTGAGATCAAGAAGTCGTGAGTCGAGTTTATGCCATATGATTCAATACACGAATGACTAAACTATATTATCCTTTGTAGAGACATGGCACCACGAAGGACCGGCGGAGAAACAAGTAAAGAGGCCCAGCGAAGAGCCGAGTTAGCTGAGCTTATCTCCCAGCAAATCAATGCCGCCATGCCAAACATTGCCACCCAAATTGCGGAGAATGTGACCGCTACACTCAACACGGCTAGAAGACAAAATGGAGGAGGAAATGCTATTAACAGGAATGCCTACAAGGCTTTCACGTCTTGCAACCCCAAGGAGTTTCATGGGACAGAAGGTCCTGTTGGGTTGCTTACTTGGTTCCAAAGCATGGAAGCCAACTTGAACATTATTGATTGTGCACCGGCTGACCGTGTTAAGTTTGCTGCTAGTAAGCTTCAAGGAAGAGCTCTTACTTGGTGGAATCTCCAAGCGACTACTAGAGGTCCTGCAGCAGTCAATGCTTTGACTTGGGAGCAGTTTAAAGATGAGTTGAAGTGTGAGTATTGTCCACGAGAAGAGGTACAAAAACTGGAGATGGAATTCTGGAACCATGCCATGAGAGGACTGGAATTGGAAGCCTATGTGATCCGCTTTCACGAGTTGAGCGTGTTGGTGCCGGAGATGGTAACCCCTGTGGCTAAGAAGGTTGAGAGATTTATCTATGGATTGGCACCTGAAGTTAGGTTGATGGTCACTGCAGCAAGTCCTACCACTCTTGAGCAGGCTATAAGCTTGGCAACCAGGCTAGTAAATGATTTGGTTAGGCGTGGGAAGTATACGAGAGGTGAATCAAGTTTGAGACAAGGAAGAGGAAATCGGTTTGGTGATCGCAAGGGGAATGGGCCGGATAAAAGACAAAAAGTAGTGAGAAACTATGGAATTGCTGATGTTAACCCCCAACCCAAACGGT
Organism: Erigeron breviscapus; assembly: GCA_034093135.1. Classification (NCBI taxonomy): domain Eukaryota; kingdom Viridiplantae; phylum Streptophyta; class Magnoliopsida; order Asterales; family Asteraceae; genus Erigeron; species Erigeron breviscapus. Next base: position 40,374,521 of record CM067167.1, read on the forward strand.
GGCATGCCGCCAAGATGTAATCGTTGTGGCAACCACCATCGAGGAGAATGTAGGCAGTGCATGACTTGCAACCGATTTGGACACCTTGCTGCCTATTGCCGAAGTGGAGCAAGAGTTGGAGGAAACCCTGGAGCATGTCGTGAATGTGGAGCCACAGATCATTGGAGGAATGCTTGTCCTAGGTTGAGAAGAGCACAAGGCAACCGTGGAAATGGAAATGGTAACCCTGGCAATTTTAGGAATGTTGGGAATCGCGGGAACCAAGCAAACCGAGGAAACAATGGAAATCAAATTAACCGAGGAAATGTTGGGAATCAAGCTAATATGGGGAATCAAGGCAACAACGTTGACCAAGGGAATCGTGGGAATCAAGGAGGTCAAGCCCGAGGAAGGGTGTATGCCATGGGAGCGAATGAGGCACGTGATGACCCTAATGTCATCGTAGGTACGTTTCCAATAAATAATGTTTATGCATCTATGTTGTTTGATTCTGGAGCTGAAAGAAGTTTTATTTCCTTTGAATTTAAAGAATTGATTGATAGAAACCTAGTGAACTTGAGGAAACTTATTATGTTGAATATGCCAATGGAAACGAGTATGAAACTAAGGAAATTATCCCTGATTGCAAGCTGACTTAGATGATAAGAGCTATAGTATTGACTTGATTCCCATAGAAATAGGAAGTTTTGATGTGATTGTAGGAATGGATTGGTTGTCAAAGATGTGTGCTGAAATAATTTGCCATGAAAAGATCATTAAGATTTCTTTAGATAGCGGTGAGGTACTAATAGTTCAAGGCCATAAGACGGGAGTCCAACCCAAGATAGTGTCGTCTATGAAAGTGAGGAAGTATTTACGCAAGGAAATACCACACATACTTGGCACAAGTAGTGGATAAGCGAGTGAAAGATAAGGATCCTTTCAAGGTAACAGTGGTTAGAGATTTTCTAGATGTGTTTCCGGACGAACTACCTGGACTTCCCCCAGCAAGACAAGTAGAGTTTACCATCGATTTAGTTCCCGGGGCAGCCCCCGTAGCTAAAGCACCGTATAGGCTGGCGCCCTCCGAAATGCGAGAACTCTCGGAGCAATTGCAAGAATTGCTTGATAAAGGTTTAATCCAACCTAGTTCTTCACCCTGGGGTGCGCCAATTCTCTTTGTCAAGAAGAAGGATGGATCTTTGAGAATGTGCATCGACTATAGAGAGTTGAATAAATTGACGATCAAGAATAGATACTCGCTGCCGCGAATAGACGATTTGTTCGATCAACTGCAAGGAGCGTCATTTCTCGAAAATTGACCTTAGGTCCGACTATCATCAGTTGAGGGTACGAGAAGAAGATGTACCTAAAACGGCCTTTAGAACTCGCTATGGGCATTATGAGTTCTAGTGATGCCATTTGGTCTCACAAATGCGCCAGCCGTTTTCATGGACCTAATGAATAGGATTTGTAGGCCATACTTGGACAAGTTCGTCATAGTGTTCATCGATGACATTTTGATATACTCTAGAAGTAAGGAGTGGCACGAGAAGCACCTGAGGATAATCTTGCAGCTACTTAGGGACGAGAAGCTATATGCTAAGTTTTCTAAGTGTGAATTTTGGCTCCGACAAGTCCAATTTCTGGGACACGTTTTGAACGAAGAAGGGATTCATGTAGATCCGTCTAAGATAGAAGCAATCAAGAAATGGGAGACACCCAAGACACCAACGGAAGTGCGTAGCTTCCTAGGTTTGGCGGGTTATTATAGGAGGTTCATTCAAGGATTCTCTAAGATTGCGGTACCCCTAACCCAATTGACCCAAAAGTCAAGAGAATTTGAATGGGGTGAAGAACAAGAGCAAGCGTTTCAAACGCTCAAGGACATGTTGTGTGAAGCACCAATACTAGCATTGCCGGATGGAATGGAAGGATTTGTAGTATATTGTGATGCGTCAAATAAAGGGCTAGGGTGCGTACTAATGCAAAGAGACAAGGTGATTGCATATGCATCCAGGCAATTGAAGCCACATGAGAAGAATTATTCGACACACAATTTGGAGCTAGGAGCCGTAGTGTTTGCCTTGAAGATATGGCGACATTACTTTTATGGCACCAAGTGCACCATATTTACCGATCACAAGAGCTTGCAACATCTTCGATCAGAAGATGTTGAACATGAGGCAAAGGAGGTGGATGGAGCTGCTTAACGATTACGAGTATGAAATTAAGTACCACCCTGGAAAGGCAAATGTTGTTGCTGACGCCCTTAGTAGGAAGGTGAGCACCAGGGTGCCAAGGGCAAGAATTAATCACTTACGAGTGAAAATGTCTCTAAGGGACAAATTCTTAGAAGATCAAGCAAAGGCTTTTGAAGGGAAGAACATTGAAGAAGAGGCATTGAGTGGGGTAGAAACCAGGTTCGATAGGGATGATGAAGGCATCTTGTACTTCAAAGGAAGAGCTTGGGTCCCAAAGATCAACGGGCTGAGAGAGGTATTAATGAATGAAGCTCACAATTCAAAATACTCGATTCATCCAGGAGCGGATAAGATGTACCAAGGTCTAAAAAGGGACTTTTTGGTGGCCTGGGATGAAAGGTGATGTAGCTCTATATGTGAGCCGATGCATGACTTGTGCGATGGTCAAAGCTGAGCACCAAAAGCCAGCTGGACTTTTAAAGCAGCCGGAAATACCCGAGTGGAAGTGGGAGCAGATAGCAATGGACCTAGTGACGAAATTGCCTCGGACAAAGAAAGGTCATGATGCTATATGGGTGATTGTTGATCGTCTTACGAAATCAGCCCATTTCATCCCCATCAAGGAAGATTGGAACACTGAGCGTTTAGCACGTTTGTACGTTGAAAAGATTGTGACATTGCATGGTGTACCTCTGTCCATAATATCCGATAGGGATGGTAGGTTTACCTCACGTTTCTGGGGTCTTGTGCAAGAAGCAATGGGCACTACGTTAGCATTAAGCACGTTGGAGGATATGCTAAGAGCTTGCGCATTAGAATTTAGTGGAAGTTGGGATGAACACTTGCCATACGCGGAATTTACTTACAACAATAGTTATCACTCTAGCATACAATGTGCGCCGTTTGAAGCTCTCTACGGGCGTAAATGTAGATCACCCATGTGTTGGATAGAGGCGGGTGAAAGAAGCCTAGCTACCGTTGATTTTGTCCAAGAGACAACGGACAAAGTGGCGATCATTAAAGAAAAGCTTAAAGCCGCGAGAGATCGGCAAAAGAGTTATGCGGATCAAAAGGAGGAAGCCCCTAGAATTTGAGGTTGGCGACAAAGTACTATTAAATGTGTCGCCATGGAAGGGAACCGTAAGGTTCGGCAAAAGAGGAAAGTTAGCCCCCGATACATTGGGCCATTTGAAATTGTTGCTAGAATAGGCCCCGTGGCCTATAAGTTGAAATTACCCCAAGAATTGGGAGATGTTCATGACACATTCCATGTGTTAAACTTGAAGAAATGTGTGGCGGATGATTCGAAAGTGGTCCCACTTGAAGAACTACGTGTGGAAGATAAACTCCAATTCCGTGAGGAGCCAATAGAAGTTCTCGATCGCGATGAGAAACGCCTTAAGAGAAGCAAGATCCCTATCGTTAAAGTTCGATGGGATACGAAACGCGGACCAGAGTTTACATGGGAGCGCGAGGACTTTATACGCGAGAAATATCCTCACTTACTCCCTAAGCAAATTCAAATTCCGAGACGGAATTCTTCTAAGGGGGTAAGGATGTAACAACCCTACTTTTTAAATATTATATATGTGCTAGTTATGTTGCCTTTGATCTCGCAAGCCATAGTTATACTTAAAGCTAGTAGATAATGCCCCTAAATTAGCAATCTAAAGCTATTGTTCAATTCTAAATGTGATTTATAAAATACCATTGAACAAAATTTTATTGATGATCAATCAAATTATCTAAATAATAATATAAGTCTCACAAGTTGAGATAACCATCAAAAATCCTTACGAAGGTCCAACAATTTAATCATTTAGCTAATTAAAGTAAATTTGGTCACGAAAATAAAATTTCTATTTCAAAATAGGTTTATAAGTTCTTATGCGCATAAAAGCGTTTAAATCATAATAAGTATATATATATATATATATATAATGCTTAAAATAAATACAAGATTACCACCAATGAGCTTTGTAACAAATTAGAACACCAAAAATATATACATATACATACATATATACGGCACACACACATATGTTTTGGATCTCACTAGTTAACTTATTATTACAAACTAATACATACACCTAACACATACATACATTTTATACAACAAAATTTTTATAAAAAAAAAAGTGAGAAAGACCCTCCAAATGCCTTATGAGGCCGGCCCCCCTTCACACCACACACACTCACCCTTTTCAAAACCTACACTCCACATTCATTCTTGAAACTCTCATTTTACACACTCTTCACATACTAACTTGTCTCCTCTCAAGAAAAACCTTTCCCCCCTCCCTTTTCTCTTCTTATTTTCGGCCAACAACAACCATAGAACACCAACAAAGATCAAATTAAACACCTAATAATAATAAGGATTAAGTTAGATTACTAAAGGGTTATATCAAGCAAGGGTTTAAGGATTGTTTTTGGGTTAGATTAAGGGTTGTTGGAGACTCCAAAGGCCACGAAAATTCTGCCCACTTCTTCATCCAAAACCAAGTTCAAGAGGGTATAATCTTCATCCTTTTTACTAGATCTAATCTTGTTTTTGTTTATATTCCAAGGTTTTATCAAAAACTCATACTTTCTTCTTGTTTTCTTTGTAATATACACTTAATGAGGGCAAAGTTAATAGGATCTTTCTTTCCATGCTCATGCATGTCGAATCTAAGAAGAAAGATCCAAGGATTCAACAAGTTTAAGACCCAAAATTGTTGTTATAGATTAGTAGCTTTTAAAGTGATTTTCCTTTTGATAGATCTATATGTTTTTGTATATTTTGAAGAATATATTCTGAAATTTTTCATTAAAAAGATGTTTTTATATTGTTGAATGTTAGATCTATAAAAGTTGATATTAAAAAGTGTTGACTTGAATGCATGTATGCTAGATTTAAGAAAGTTGGATCTTTGTTGGATTATGAGATGGATATGGACTTGTTATAAGTGAAAAATATGTTAATATTAGTGTTAATATTCTGGAAAAATTGATAAAATATCAAGGATATAAAGCTTGAATCAAAACATGTTAAAATAAGCTAGAAATCATAAACCGAAAACACGCAAAAATGCATTTTGAGCACACACATGCACCATAATCTTATGACCAAGAAAATATGATAAACCTACTGGAAATAAGTTGAAATAAAAGTATAAAACTCAGATCTATTGGTTCATGACAACAATAAGCTCAAAAATCACCTTTTCGGGTCAAATAATCACTAACCGAAAGCACTAAATTGCACATATCACACCACCACCACTATCACGATTTTGGACACCAAAGTATGATGAACTTTATGGAAATAATGAATCAAGAATGAAAATCCATTTTGAAGTACCTTAATAGCTTAAGAATTGAGGCTAAAATCACTATTTCGGTAAACGATTTTTAATCATAAAACCCTCAAAATGAGCAAGACACAAGAGAGGTTGAATTGATATGAATTTATATTGATAAAAGTTGCCTAAAGGCCTGAGATTTTTGACCAAAATGTTTAGTGATGATTTCTAAGAATTTCCATGAATTATTGAATTTAAATGGTAATTAAAAGACATAAAAATCAATAAATAAATTATGTAAATCAAGAATGGGGTTAAATCATCTTAACCATTGATAAAAATAACTAAAACCTACTGGAGAAAAATAGTAAAAAGGCAAGAGACATGTGTTACATAATTTAAAGATAAATAATTAAGTAAAAATAATTAATTAAATATTATCATTAAAATAAATGGAAAATACACAAATAAAAGTATAAATCATGAAATTATAAATTAAGGAGAATATATATCAGAAGATAATTCAAATGAAATTATCCATAATTTATAAAGGCAATTATGACACTTAAAAGTATTTTTAAGGAATTATTTAGTAAATAAATCAATAAAGTGAATAAATAAGTAATTAAATATTATTAAATTAAATAAGTAATTACAAATCAGAGAATATACATAAATATTAATATTATAAGACCACTAATGTCAAATATTATTACTAAGCAAAGTGTAAATGGAAATCATATAAATCAAAGCCAAACTACCGAAATTCCAATAAACGTACAAAAACGTATAATGAGAAAACGACTCTTATCACCAAATCTCTTATAACCAAATAATGAGAGCATCATAATGCACTTAAACTCCATAATCTAATAACAACCAAAGATGGGCAAGTCTACTAGTATACATCTCATGATCTAGCTCACTAGTTCATGTCACGCGAACTTACGTCGTGAATATATACGTTATGGTTTAGGCTTGCTTGAGGCGCAACAAATCTAAGCGAAGGAATCGCGTTTGATCAGCCCCTAACACTCTCAAATCAAGTGAGTCATAGCCCCCTTTCAAACTCTTTTATATGTTTTACTTGCGGGGTGAAAAACATGATAAATGAAATGGCTTTACACATATATATGAAATGATTCTTGAAAGAATGATTATGAAATGGGATATTGTATGTTCAATGTGTTATATGTTATACGATGAGCTTGAGTTCTGTCAAACCGAGATACTTCGGTACACTACTATTTAACTCCGATAGTGGAGGCCTGTAGTTAGAGGGTTGCGCAACTAGAGTCATCCACTCACCCACTAAATAGGTAACGGTGGAATGTTTGGTCTGCCTTTGTGGCCACCTTCATTGCCAGTCCGACCCGAGCGGTGCTCTAACTATCTGTATATATTATTGGTCGTCTCCATGGCACGACCCCAATGGTGATTAAAGCACTTGATTGACAGCTTGTGCTCTAAAATGAAATATTATGTTGTTGGGACATGTAAATGGTCTTAGTATTGGCTTAAGCATATACTCATCGAATTATGCCTTTGGGCTGAATGGAAATCATTATTATTGTGGATGGAAATTTATTGATTGAACATACGGTTTGGGTATGGACAGTATGATGAGATTCTTGGAAATTTTATGACATATTATCTCTTGAATTGAAAAAAAAATATATATGTGGTTGTTAGCATAAACCTATGAACTCACTCAACTCTCGTAGTTGACACTTTTTCTTCATGCTTTTCAGGTCTAGGGCAGTAAGTTAGCTTTTGGACCGCCTCATGGATGATGTGTTTAATTGTTGTATGTTGGACTAGTAATGCGAACATTTGATCTTTCGGTTATGAATTTGGTTATGTAATGTTTATTAAACATCAACTTGAACTTGTAATCTTTTGAATTTGAATGGCATTTGAAACTTTATGTTGATGTTTTATACTTAAATCTTTTGTACCATGTCGTTCTGTGGCATCTCGTATTTCCGCTTTAGTCGGGGTGTTACAGAAAAATGGTATCAGAGCCAAGGTTATAGAGAATTTTTGCTATAACCTACGTATTTTCAAAACGAGTCGAATATTTCTTAAACAATTGAGTCGATCATAAAGTATTCTTGTTTTACTTATGCATAGCCTGATCAACTATGCCTAACTAAAAATTTAATATGGAATGATCGAAATGGTTGTCTAAGGAATATTCAAAATGAGTCTTTTGAAAATAAACTTTAAAAACGATTCTTGGTGCAAAAGGTACATAACCAAATCCAATGTTTGCATTACCTATTAGAACCCTTAGTTAATACCCCCACTTGGCTAGTATTACTTTGTCCATTTAGATATAATACATGAGAGCTATGCACAAGTTGAATTCTAGTCATTACTTTAATTATAAATGGTTATGTCGGTCGTGCGAGTTGAGTTGGTCGTCGGTTGTGAATGGTCATGTCGTTGTTTGGTTGTTAAGCTTGTGAGTCGTTGGTCGAGTTGGTTGGTTGCTTGTCGAATGGTTAAGGTCGTCTCATGGTCCGTCGAGTCGTCTTGCTGTCCGTAAGTTGCCATATGGGTCGTCAATGGTCAAGTCGGTCGTCCATGGTCGTCTAAGCGTCGAGTCGAGTCGTCATCTCACGCCTTTGTGAAACTTGTGTAGGAACATCATGTCGCAAGCAAGTGGAGCTTCCGGATCAGCCCCTAGGCCAAGGAACTTGTATGGATTCGTGGACTACATGGAAGAGGAAGAAAGGTGACGCCTAGAGCAAGAGCAACCTCCCCAACCACTCCAAGAAGAAGAAGAAGAAGAGACCGATCCAATGGAAGACCCATCGGAAGACGATAATGCTAGAAGTGTTGCCTCTAGCCGACCTGGACGCCGCTCACCCTCGCCACCACCATCACCACCAGCCCCTAGAGCACCTACTCCGCCGAGGCAAGATGCACCCATGAACCTAAGTGATGGGCGATTTCCAGCCCAAGACCCATACTTTCAGCCGCGTCTTCCTCGTGATCATCCCTGGTACCATCTCGGACATAGACGTCAAGAAGAGGAACCACATCGCCCAGTCTATGGGGTACCCCCTCCACCTCCCATTGGTATAACTCGTGAAGAAAAGGAGAGGGTGTGGGGAATAGCAAACGGATTTAGGGATGCTAGGCTAAGGGTAAGGACTTGAGTACCATCAAATGCTTTTGCTCCACACTTCTGAAAACTCTCATACTTAAAGTTATTAGCACGAGGGGCAACCACAACATGAGGCTCAACCAAATTTTCAACACCATTCACATTAGCAACAACATTTTCAGGAGCAACCTGTGACCTTACCATAGATGGCTCGGTACGGTTTGAGCGGTTGGAATAGTTTCCATCAGTATGCTCATCCCGTTGCAAGCTAGCTTCCTTTTCAGCTCTCATTTGAGCCAACTCTTCTTCATTCTTTAACAAAAGAGCTCGAATAGCCCTCAATTCTTCATGCATTTCAGCTCGGGTAGGAACTTGTTTCAATCACTGGGTTAGCCCTATCAATTTCTGACCTTGTGGGTTGTGCACCCGGAAATGGCCTTCGTGGAGGCCTTTGGTTAACACCATTTCCAGCCCCATTTTGATTAGTCGGAGCATCGCTAGCATTAGCTCCATCTCTTTGACTGTTAGCACGGGTATTAACCATCTTTCTACAATTTAGTGACGAATGTTAGAGATGAATCGAGTGAGAACAAAGTAAGGTTAGGCCTACTTAATTACACAAGCATAACATAAACATATATAAGCCATAAACCAACACTCACACTCATCCCAACCCGTCCTAAAAGCATTTCCATCATAAAGCTAAAGCATTACTACTTAAGCCAATCATTTCTCGTACGGTTTAAGTCCAAAATCCTAAGATCTTGGTCGAATTTTTTTGGTTCACTTAAACCATTTCTCTGATACCAACTTGTAACACCCGTCATTTAAAAACTTGGATTTTCAAAAATCTTTGCCAAACAACGTTTAAAATAAGCGGAAAGGATCACTTATAAAATCTGCCCCATCCGTAATAGATGGTACCTTTAAAATTGGTGTTACTACTAGCATCATCAAAACAATAAAAGTAAATCCAAGCTTTGGCACCAACATGAATGCCCATCATTACAAATCTGAAACATAAGCAAAATAGCCAAACATAAAGCTAAAGGAAGTCTAAACGTTTAATGTCTTTGCTAAGCTTCTTTATTCGTTCTACCCAAGTCTCACCAAGCTAATCTTTGCCTAGCTCAAATTTGATTATCCTGAAGGCACAACATTTTCAAAGAACAAGTGTTAGCTAATAAATTAGCTAAGTAAGATAACACGAATTTGAAAACATTTGCCAATTCATAATATATTAACAAAGTCATCTTTTAATATTAATATCACATACAATCATAACATATCATAATATAACACATTAGGATCATCGTACTCCTAATTGTGCCTAGCTTTACTTTCTTTATCTTTCTTTCTTTTCTTTATTTCTTTGCCTAGACGTAGGCTAAGAGACTTATACCACTTACATAGGGATGTGGGATTGTGTGTAGGCGGTCATAGACCATACATGGAGTCCTCACACCCGACATGATGGGTAAACCATAAGGTGGTCCATCGGCGTCGTTAAGGAATGACATTGTCTTTCCAACTGAATAAACCGTTTATGCCTTTACGCATTGGTGGTTAGTTACTCCACCCGGAATAATCAAACGTAACTATGCCACGGGAGGTATCATGATTCCCAAACCACGTGACCACGTACGCACCAGCCCCGAGGAGCTAGCACAGGTTAAGCTTAACACAAGACTTTACATATTGCTCGAGACTTTAATCTTTGTATTAGTTTAGGTTACACTTTCACCTAAGCTAATCACATATCATCTTTTACTTTAGGGCCCTTAACGTGCACGTGAACATGACAATCCTATTCATAAGTCTAGTGACTAGGTGTTCAAGCCATGCATACAAACATATGACATAAGCACATCATCATTTCATAATCGTATAACATTATCATATCAACATTTCATTCCATAAGACTTACATCTTACCTTTGCAACCTGCAAATGCATACCATACATCATGAATGGTAAGCCACATATCCCGTAACAACCTCCCATAATCACCCTTTAACTTACTTTTAAGCATTCATAAACATTTGGGAAGTTTAACTTATGAAAACGTGTTTTGTTGTACCATCAGGTGACAAAAGATGTTATCTTACCTCGTAGACGCGCACAACAAATGATAACGTATATTACCAAGCTTTGCAAGTATTCCCGGCTACCTATAATCAACATAGGACCAATTAACGAGTATAACGAGACTAAACTGACCTACAGTCTATATACGTGTCGCATACCCTGTAATTACCATCATTCCAGATAATAGTCTCTTTTTGACTATTAATACCCCGGGTAGGTTGTCTCTTTTTGTCTACTTCGAGACTATTATCCCAGGTAGGTAGCCTCTTTTTGGCTATTCTCAACTTTTGTCTATTTCTAGACTATTACCCCAGGTAGTTAGTCTCTTTTTGACTATTCTCAAATTTTGTCTATTTCTAGACTATTACCCCAGGTAGTTAGTCTCTTTTGGTCTATTTTTCCAAAAACGGGTTTTACACCAGAAAAGACTCTTTTAAGACCTAATTGATGATTTGGCACCATCAATTGCTCCATGAACGAGTTGTTAACAAAAATAAATCACTAGGTCACATTAAACAACCATTCCTAACATCGAAACTCGATCAATTAACCACAAATGATTACCAACAACCCAATCCGTTCTCCAAACCCTAAGACCTGAATTAAATCCATACAATTGATTCACATGATCACTAATCAAAGGGAAATCACCTATATTACCTGTAGATGATCACAATATTGAAAGATCTTGATCAAACTTCAATCAAACACCAAGAAATGGAGAGATTTGGTTGGAGAATTGCTTTGAGAGGGAAAAGGGGCGGCTTGGGGGTTCTTTCTCACGTAAAATCTGTATAATGACAATTAGGGAAACCTAATTATCATATAACCCCTGGCCATCACTTCCTTAATTTCCATCTTATGTCCCTCAACTCTACAAACGTTACATCTAAGGCTTTTCTTTCTATCGGGAATACTTTATAACTTACCAAGCACTCGACTTTCATAACTTTACTTTTAATTACTTTCATCTAACTCATATTAATCATTTCATATTAAACACATAAGCATTTAATTAACATAATCCCATTTAGGGCACATAAACTTAACGAACCTAACGTTAACTAACGGAATAGTCAAATAGTCAAACTTAAAAAGTTTGGGATGTTACATCATTTAATTGATACTCCACCCTTTCTAGTCTATCAACAGTGTATGTGGAGTAGGAAATGCCCAAATCTTTAGCAACAAGGGGCTCGACTTCTTTTGGCAATTTAGAAGAACAACCAGGAACAGCTTAGAAAGAGGAAGGCATGCCCAGAGATAGCATGGTGTTCACTAGTTGTACTGGTGGAGTTTTGGGTCTTGCAGTGAGAACTGCTGGCTCAATATCGGCTTTAGTAGATGTGGTCTCAGCAGCAGATGTGGTCCCAGCAATTTGAATTTCTTGAGAGACATTTCCTCCAGTTGGCTCAACATTCTCTTCATCTTCTCCCACTTCCATGTCACTGGCTTCCTTTTCATCAGCATGATTGTAGGAATCCAGCTGAAAGTCATCAGCAACAATATCGCCCAAATCTAAATCACTTTCATCATCTACACCCTCCTCCATAAAGACATCAGATTCTTCATTTTCACCAACATTAACAATAGTGGTCTCTACTTCATTTCTACCTTCAACAACATCATCACCAGCACCTTCATTTGTTTCAATATGACTACCAGCATTATCAATTATATCAACACTTCCACCATCTCCTTCAATATTTCTATCAGCATCTATTTCAGTCAAACCAGCACCTTCAACATTTTCTACATTCCTTCCTTCAACATTTTCAACCATAGTTTCTCCAGCACCAGAACCTTCAACAATATTATCATTAGCAGCTTGCGCATCAGTTTCATCAGCAGTGGCTGCTTCTCTTTCAGCGATAGAGAAGTTGAGAGGGGTAGGAGACAGGCATGCTTCTGTTTCATCATGATGCTGCTCTAAGTTTTCTTCAGCAGTGGGGTTTTCTTCCTCATCAATGAGAGACAGCTGAGAGGATTCCAACCCCTTAATCGTGAGTCCCTTTGCTGTTTTCTTTTTTCTTTTGGGAACATCAGCAGCAGATGAGGAAGGAACAGTAGTCTTGGAAGACTTGGATCATGCCTTTTTGGCTTTCTTTGCAGCCTTGGTGATTTCTTGAATAATTACTGTGCCAGCATCCACACCAGAGGGTGCTCTTATGTACAAGTGTGGATAAGAAGAGAAAAGTACCTCTTTCATTGAGGAGTGAGTTCAGCAAACTTGCTGTCAAAGAATTCAGGATCACAAGCAGGCTGTTTGTAGACAGAGTGACCAATTCTTGGTGGCTTGCAGACAGTAGCACCAAATTGATTGTATTTTTCTTTAAGTTCTTGTCTGAAAATCAGATACAAAAATCTTGTATAAGGAATTGTGTATGAGCGGTTGCTGGCTTGAACCTTTGATTTCATGTCTTCAAAGATCACTGAGGCAAAGTCAATGAACCTGCCAGTAGCTAAGGCATGAATAATTTGCATGTTTGAAGCAGTGGCCTGATCAAAGGATCCAGAGTTGCCACCAAAACAATGGATGACATGAGCGAACAATAATCTCCAAACACCAGGGAGATGCTTCTTCAGGGGGTTGCTGTTTGGCAAGTCTGCTCCATACCCAATGGTTGGGAGCCATGCTTTCCATTGATCAACAGTTGCCGGATTTACAAACGACCTTTCTGTGGTTTGTTCTGGTAGACCAAGTGCTGTATGAATGATTCTGGGTGTGATTTTAATTGTCAGCTCCTTCTTTTTTACTGTGCCAGTAATAGCATCAATGCCTACCTTATAATCACACGTCCACCAGAATTCTCGGAGAAGATAGACGTACATATCTTCAGGATCGGAATAAATGGCATTTGTCACTGGGCATGCTTTTATGAAATCAAGCATGTGTTGGTACCCAATTATGCCGGATGGAACTTCAAGGGAACCCAGATAATTATTGGATTTGATGGTGAGTCTTTGGGCTTGAAAGTTTACTTTTTGAGATGAAGGAATAGTTTCTGGATCAAATATTTTTGAATGCATATAAAGAGGAACATGTTTAAGTGCCTTTTGAGTCCCCAAGTCATCTTCTGGCAACTCAACATGAGTGGGAGATACAGGAGGATTATTGGATGAAGGGTTTTCAGTTTGTGGTTGATTTTCTGGTTGTTGTTGTTGGGAAGATGAAGAAGACATTTTTTTATTTTAGGAATATGAAGAAGAGAAGATGAAAAGATTGAAGAAGAAATCAAAAAAGATATTAGGAAATTTGAGAGTGTTTTTAGGAGATTTTGAGAATATGAGAGAAGGAATGGGAATTATGAGAGTATAAGGGAAGGTGATGGAGACGGTGAGAATATATATGGTATGGATATGGGCCCCATAACTGCAAAAGTGAACCGTCATGTATACTCTCTTTCATACGTAATATAAGTATACGTATTTCAAAAAGGAAAATAAATATTTTGTAAATATAAAAGTACAAAATAATAAATTTTTAATTTATAAAATACGTTTGATATACGTATGTGAGTAACGTATAAAAGTGGTTTGATGTGACAACTTGTACCACGATTTCAAATACACTCGAGTGGTTACGGCGCGTACAGTGTACAAGTTGCCATTAGGGAGAAAATCGAGGTAACCGTTTGAAATTCCTATTAAAATATTAGTAAAAGTACTTAGTGGATATGCTCATATGATAAGTAGTTAAGATCTAAGTATATCCACTGACCAAGTTAGAAAATATGGTTACCTTATTTAAAAAAAGTGTCAATCAGTGACTTTACGACTTACGTTGGTCGCTGACCAATTTTATACAATTTTTGGCAAATTGTCAGCCATCAACGGATTTTGTTTGTCTTTACCAGCAGCCGTTTGCTGCTGGACTAGATAGAGACTTTTAGCTCTCTATTGCTTTTGTTTTGCTTTTTCCCAAAGCAACAGGGATCAACGGATTTTAGATAGTCTTTACCAGCAGCCGTTTGCTGCTGGACTAGATAGAGACTTTTAGCTCTCTGTTGCTTTTGTTTTGCTTTTTCCCAAAGCAACAGGGATCAACGGTTTTAGAAGTCTTTACCAGCAGCCGTTTGCTGCTGGACTAGATTGAGACTTTAGCTCTCTGTTGCTTTTGTTTTGCTTTTTCCCAAAGCAACAGGGATCAACGGATTTTAGATGTCTTTACCAGCAGCCGTTTGCTGCTGGACTAGATAGAGACTTTTAGCTCTCTATTGCTTTTGTTTTGCAAGTAAGACACACTTGATTTTGCTGAAAGAAATTTTGACCATAAGGCCACTTTTCAACTTATAAGAGAGATGTAAGTTGAAGCATCAGCAGAAATGACAAGTCATGTTGCTGATTCACCATTCAGCATTCCCAACTTACTGACCAGATACTTGAATCTGGTTTCATCTAAGGGTTTTGTGAATATGTCAGCAAGTTGGTCATCAGTGGGAATGAAGTAAATTTCAACATCTCCTTTCATGACATGGTCACGAATGAAGTGGTACCTAATGTCTATGTGTTTGGTCTTAGAATGCTGAACAGGATTGTATGTGATAGAAATTGCACTTGTATTGTCACACATTATGGGAATCTTAGAGAATTCTAAGTCATAGTCAGCAAGCTGGTTTTTCATCCAGAGGACTTGTGCACAACAACTTGCTGCTGATACATATTCTGCTTCAGCAGTGGAGATGGACACCGTATGCTGTTTCTTACTAGACCAACTAGTCAGCTTCCCCCCCAACAGTTGACATCCACCACTGGTGCTTTTTCTATCTAACATGCAACCAGCATAGTCAGAGTCAGAATATGCAACTAAGTCAAAACTGGAGTCTTTGGGATACCAGAGACCTAGTGTGGAGGTACCTTTTAGATACTTGAAGATTCGCTTGACAGCGAGAAGATGAGACTCCCTAGGAGAGGCTTGATATCTTGCACATAAGCAAGTAGCAAACATGATGTCAGGATGACTCGCTGTGAGATACATCAGCGAGCCAATCATTCCCCTATAGTGAGTGGGATTCACATGCTTACCATCAGGATCAACATGGAGATTATTAGGAGGAGACATAGGAGTGGCTTTAGTGGTCACATTGGACATGTCAAATTTAGCCAGCATGTCTCGAATGTACTTCTCTGATTAATGAAAATCCCATTTGGGAGTTGTCGAATTTGTAGACCAAGAAAGAAAGTCAACTCACCCATCATGCTCATCTCAAAGTGAGAAGACATCAGTGAGCTGAACTTAGTACAAAGTTTCTTGCTGGAGGACCCAAAGATAATGTCATCCACATATATCTGGACATAAAGAACATCAGCACCCTTTCTATAGATAAAGAGGGTGCTGTCAATGGACCCTCGCTGAAACTTGTTAGAGAGAAGAAATTCAGAAAGAGTGTCATACCAGGCTCTAGGAGCCTGTTTAAGGCATATAGAGCCTTATAAAGACGATAGACATGGTGTGGCTTGGCTGGATCTTCAAAACCAGGTGGCTGCTTAACATAAACTTCCTCATCGAGTTTTCCATTTAGGAAGGCACTCTTAATATCCATTTGATATACTGTGAAGTTTCTGTAAGCAGCATGTGCCAAGAATAAACGAATTACTTCTAATCGGGCCACTGGTGCAAAGGTTTCATCGTAATCAACACCTTCTTCCTGAAGGTATCCTTGTGCAACCAGCCTAGCCTTGTTACGAGTAGCTACACCATCTTCGTCCATTTTATTCCTATAAACCCATTTTGTGCCAATGGGTTCTTTGTCAGCAGGTAGAGGGACAAGAAACCAGACATGTTGTCGTTTGAACTGGGTAAGTTCTTCTTGCATAGCCTCTACCCAAGAAGGATCAACCATTGCTTCTCCTATATTCTTAGGGGTGATCATCGACAAGAAATTCACATAGAGACATGTGTTTCTAGTCGCTGATCGAGTAACAATCCCTTGAGAAGGATCACCAATCACTTGGTGAGCTGGATGACTAGAAGTCCATTTAAGTGCAGGAACACTTGATGAAACTAGTTGAGTGTCAGTGGAAGACTGAGAGATGGG
Source organism: Erigeron breviscapus (assembly GCA_034093135.1). Lineage (NCBI taxonomy): Eukaryota > Viridiplantae > Streptophyta > Magnoliopsida > Asterales > Asteraceae > Erigeron > Erigeron breviscapus. Next base: position 40,391,231 of record CM067167.1, read on the forward strand.
TCCAGCAGAGAGATTATTGTAAGAGGAGAAGTCAATGGTAAGAATGGGTTCAGGAGTAAGATCAGTAGAGCCATTCGACTGATTTGAGTTATCATTGATGTTGGAGTCATCAGCTGACTCCATATCATCAGCATTAGCTGATGCATCATGAAACTCTTCCTCAGTAGAGTCATCAGCATGCACGTCATCAGCCAGTGATCTAGGTTTGGCTGATGCTGCATGGATTGATCTTAAGATAGGCTCAACTGGCTCAATCGAGTAGATATGAGCAGCAACTTGCTCTGGTTCAGCATCTGCTGAACTATCCTGTTTGTCATGCTGATTATTATCAAGCAGCGAGCAAGATGCATCAACAAATGAGTCAGCTTCCTTAAAGTGAGGATCAGCAAGCTCATTGAAAATGACTTCAGATGAAGTAGTTTGAATGTCCTTAAGAGCTGATGAACTTTCATCAAAGGTTACATAGATTGATTCATCAACCTTTTGAAGGCGAGTATTGAATACTCTAAAAGCCTTGCTGATGGAGGAATAACCAAGGAAGTAGCCATCATCAGCTTTAGGATCAAATTTTCCTAGGTGATCCTTGTTATTTAAGATAAAGACAGGACATCCAAAGACATGAAGTATTTAATTTGAGGTTTCTTACCTTTCAAAACCTCATAAGCTGTCTTGTCATGTCTTTTGATAATAAGACATCTGTTTTGAGTATGACAGGCAGTGCTGACAGCTTCTGCCTAGAATTTACTAGGCAAGGAAGACTCGCTGAGCATAGTACGTGCTGCCTCAATTAGAGTTCTGTTTCTCCTTTCAGCAACACCATTTTGCTCAGGAGTTCTGGTGGAAGAAAAGTTTTGTGAGATCCCTTGATCAGCACAAAAGGATTCAAGAGTGTGGTTTCTGAACTCAGTACCATGATCGCTTCTAAGTTCTTTAACCCTTATGCCGTTGAGGTTTTCTATTTTCTTGATGAAATTGATAATCTCTTCAGCAGCATCACTCTTAGAACGAAGAAAAATAGTCCAAGTATATCGTAAATATTCATCCACAATTACTAAAGTGTATCTGCTACCCTTTAGACTTTGGACATTTACAGGACCAAAAAGGTCCATGTGAAGAAGATGAAAGCAACCAGTGATAGAATTGGCCTGCTTTGTTTTGAAAGTGGCTCTGTGGCTTTTACCTTTTTTACAAGCACCACAGAGTCTATCCTTTTCAAAAGAGAGATGAGGAAGGCCACGAACAAGGTTCTTTTTGGCCAGAGAGTTGATGGTTTTGAAATTCACATGCGACATACGCTTGTGCCATAACCAATTGAGTTCAGCAGCTGACTTAGCAAAGAAACAAGTCTCACTATCAGTTTTGATGGGAGTGAAGTCCACCAGATATACATCTCGTTTTCTTGGAGCGACCAAGACGACTTCCTTGTTTACATTTACAACAGTGCCTTGATGCTTATCAAGAATCACTTTATAGTCAGCATCACAAAGTTGACTTATGCTGATGAGATTATGTTTTAACCCATTAACATATGCAACCTTGGTGAACTTAATGAGACCATTAGAGAGATGACCATATCCTTCAGTTTGTCCAGTGGAGTTATCGCCAAACACTACAGTAGGGCCAGCAGCCTCTATGTAGTTATCCAGCAGGGTCTTAGAGCCAGTCATGTGTTTTGAACAGCCACTGTCCAAGTACCACACACCTTTTCCTAGCGAGCCCTGCATGAATATCATCATCAGTAGTGAGAGGAAGAGGAGCACTTGGGTCAGTATTCTCATCTCTTGGAGAGTTATCAACAAGTTGATGAGCATGAAGCATGTCACGAGTAACCTCATAGGTGAAGTATTGATCAACAGAGGTATAAGTGACAGTGTTTCCAGTATCTAGAACAGTCAAGTTGCTGACTTGATTGTTGTTCCCATACTCGACCAGAATGCTACCATGACCATTTGAAATGATCTCTTGAGACTGGGGAAAGGAGATTCGCTGAGCAGCAATGAAGTCAGCAATGTTTTCCTCAGTGAGAACAGTTGTATCTCCTACACTATTTTCAAGTTCATCAGAAGGGGTATTCTCGCTGACCATAGTGGAGGAGGATTTGGTTGAATGACAACTTCAGGAGCATCCCTCGAGTTATCTTCATCACAATCAGAAGCAACATGACCTCTGCTGCCACATATGTAGCATTTTTTACCAGAGGTGCTGCCCTTTTGATTTTGAAGGAGAAATTCCTTCAATTGAGAAGAGAGATCATTAACTCGCTGAGTGAGTTCGTTAATTTGGGGATCAGAGGAGGAAGATGCCTTTTTCTTTTGCTTTGGCTTTTGCTTATGCTTAAGTGTAACCTGAGGCATCTTAGGAGCAGGACCCAAGATGGACTTTCCTTTTGGATCCTCTGATTGAGAAGTAGAGGGATTTTGTGATCCCTTTACAACACTCCATGCTTGTCTGACAGCAGGATGAGAGGAAGAAGAAGAACCCTGCTGAGATGGATGCACTCTTTTAGGAGTGATCGATCTGGGTTGCTGATTAGGAGTAGCTGACCTCATTTGCCTATGAGGTAGGTACTGCCTGTTAAGAGTAGTAGCTCTCACTTGCTGATGAGGCAAGTGTCCTCTTTGAGGAGTGATAGGTCTTACTTGCTGATGGGGCAAGTATCCTTTCTGAGGAGTGATAGACCTATTTTGAGTATGAGGCATTCTTTCTTTTTGAGGAGTTTTATACCTCATATTGGAAGGAATAGGCATGGATTGGGGTGCCTACTGATGGACCTGTTTATCAGCAGGTCTGACCTGAGAAGGTCCTACTTGCTGATATCTAGCGTCACCGAACCTGACGCGTCTTTTCATAAGACGATCATGCTGATCTGATTTACTGTCAGCATGTGCAGGTGCTTGATGAGAGGTTGAGAAAGAAGGGGTTTGAGAAGCAACTTGTTGTGATTGCTGACTGACAGAGTTAGCACGCTGAGGCGTGCTGTAGTCATAAGGTACATCAACTGTGCTTCTCTTAAAAGGTTCAGTAGCTTTAAGAGTAAGTTGCTGAGGAGCGACTGGTTTAAAACCATCACTGCCAATATCTCCTTCAAAAGATTCCCCAGAAGAGTATTGAACTCTTCCTTCATTAGGCATCATGCCAATAATGGGAAGATAGGATAAGGATTGCTAGTGCTTGCTGAGGAGCTAGCACCATTTTCCTCGGCAGGGGTAGATGGGTCGCTGGTGGAGGTAGAGGTAGAACCAGCTTCCATTTCATTATGGTAATCATTAAGACCCCTAACGAAATACCATTTCTTCAGGAGAAATGACAGCAGAAGGAGGAATGGAGATTTCAAGTTTCACATCATCATTGAACAAGTCAGAGAGAGTGGCAGTGGCCTCAAAGTCACCGCCAATGACTGCCTGAACTTAGGCAGGGACTTGTTCATTTAGACACTTATGATGAAACCTGGAAGCTTTTGACCAGGAGGTCACAATCTTTTTAAGGTTGGCAACTTCAAGCTTGAGTTTTTCATTCTCAAGCTGAACTTTTTGTGCCAGCAACTCATGAGGTTGGAGTTCAACATGAACATTCCTCAGCTCATTGAGTCTTTCAGATTTGTCACTTAACTCTAAGGAGACAGAGTCAAGTTTAGATTGGATATCAGCTTGTATAGATTCAACGAACTGGATATCACACAGAAGAGATTCGAAGATTTTAGGTTTATCTTCATCAGAGGCAGAAGAGTGAGCACATACCTTTTTAATGGTGACATTTACCCACTGACTGGAAGAGACTTGGTCTTTTGTCAGTGCATCACCATCAGCGAGGGCCATAAGACACATGGCATCAACGTACTCTTCACTGTCTGAATCATCTGATTCAGCCCAGTCATGTTCTTCAGCGACCAGCCCTTTTGCTGGTGTTTTTGCCTCCTCCATCTCAGCAACCTTTGCTTTAAGCTGATAGTATTCGTTCCTGTACTCATTAGCAGGTTTAGATGGGTTAGATTTAGGAGCAGCAGGAGTTGGAAGAGCAACTCTGCACTCCTTTTGGTAGTGTCCCTTCCTACCACATCTCCAGCACTCCTCTTGAGATTTGTCAACAGGAGGCTTATATGGAGCAACCGACTTACGGTTGTTCCATTTTCGTGAGTACCTCTTGCCAGCGACCAGGGCAAAAGTCCATGAAGTCGCTGAACATCTCTTGTTTCTCATCAGCGTCGAGATCATTAACAAGAGATTGAATAGGAGGTGGGAGATGAGAGGAGCTGGCACCATTATTAAGATTAATGGGCTCAGCAGAGACAAGGGCAAGGGGATCAATAACAGAATATGCTGAAGAAGAAGTAGAAGAGGAGGGACCAACACTATGTTGTGCGTCAGCAGCAGCTCTTAGAGTTTGAGCAAGAGCTCTCTCTTCAAACTGAAGCGTGCCAAAGAGAGATTCAAGATCAAGACCATTGAGTCGCTCTGTGGTCCTAAGGATTTGTCTCAATCCTTGCCACTTGATTGGAAGACTATCAATGAATTTGTGGCACACCTCAAAGTTGTCATGGGTGATACCAACATTGGTCATGTCATTTAGCAACCCTTTAAATCGGGTATAGGTGCCATTGAGACCTTCATTTGGAAGAGAAAAGAATTTTTCATATGCTCTTTTAAGGTCTATCTTTTTAGTGGCAATGGTAGCAGCAGAGCCCTCATACATGCTACATAACCTATCCCAGACTTCTTTAGAAGTGGGATATTTGATGATGAGTTTCATGATGTCAGTAGGAAGGGTAGAGACAATCATGTTTTTGAGCCTGGAATCAAGATTTACCAGTCTACGCTCATCATCGGTACATTGTACCTCTGGTTTGACTATGTCAATCACAATCTCAGGAGCATCAGCAGTTGCTCCTGGTGTTCTTTGTACCAGAGTAGGTACGTATGGACCTTTGGTCATTATGGTTATGAGGTAGGGTTCTACACCAACTATGTGAAGAAGCATTCTTTCCTTCCAAATCCAAAGTCTTCAGGCTCGAATCTTGGAGGAACAGACACGTAACCAAAGTCACGTGTGTTCACAAGAGTTGGTACAACAGTCATGTTCTTGTATTTTAAGAAAGAAATAAGAATTTAGATAAGAAAAGAACAAAATTTAGAAAGAAATAAGTATGCAAACAGATCTTTGTTTCAATAATTTAGAAACAGTGGCTCTGATACCACTTGACAGTCCACGATTTGCACACTTATAATATAATTAATCTAGACAAGAAGGTAAGTAGAAAGTAAAGAACAAGAACAAGAATAAAGTTCAAGTACAACAAACTATGCAAGTCTAATCATATGTATCATTGATTAAACAGTGAATACATGGTCGATATTACAACTTGTCTTACAAGAAAAATACAAGAACAATATAATTGTTTAGTTTTAGACAAACTAGAAAACTAAAACAATTACAAGAAATAATAAGTGACACACACTTGTGGTGACAAACACAAAGTGTAAATGATGCGGCTGTGTTGCTTTATATAGGGGAGGAATTAGGGCAACACAGCCTTACAATGATAGTGATAGAATGGTGGTTGTCGACTTCTCATTGGCTCGAAGTACTTGGATCTAGGAGCCTTTGTCTTCTTTACCAAAACGGGTATGAAAGAGAAAACCCTTGTTTTGGTTCCAACTGTACCTTTGCCATATAAGGTAATATCCAGTTGGAAGAACCACCATGTGACTCTTGTCTTTACTTGATTTGAATTCTTCCCACCTTGATTCACAATTTGGAAAGAAACCACCCGCTGACGAGAGTCACTGACTCGCTGATGACTCGCTGACGACACACGTCAGCGACCAAGTCTGGTCAGCGAATCCTTGACTCAACAAACAGCATATTACCTAATCATAAAATAGCATTACAACATGACATGCTAATGTCGACAAAACAAAGAAACTTAAACTTACATAACTAACTTTATAAAGGTGGCATCAAGAAACTTTCAAGAAATCTTCATTGACGTATATAAGGTAATAGAATATAGGGTTAAGTGCACGGAAATGTAATCAACTAAGGCCGAAAAGTTATTGTATACATGAACTTACAAAAGGTTTATTGTATACATGAACCCTTAAAAAATGGTTATAGAGTACACGTTTTACCTGCTATTCCCTTAGCCGGTAACCCTTGTGAATTCTTACAAAATTGCTGACGTCAGCAATTTTGTCTTTTCTATTTTTTTTTTTTTTTTTTTTTTTTTTTTACGATTGTATATTTTTATAGTTTCTTATTTTTACCACTTAACTTACTTTTAAAGTTTTTAATTTTTATCAATTAACTTTGGATTTTAACTTTAATCATCAACTTTTTTTTATTTTTTTTTCTACTTTCTATCTCTTAATTTAACGCTTTTAACTTATTTGTACCACTTAACTTATTGGTTTTTTAACTTTAGTCTAACTTTTTGTATACAAACTTAATTATAGTTTAGTTTTAAAGTTTTTAATTTTTATCAATTAACTTTGGTTTTAACTTTAATCATCAAATCTTTTTTTTTCTTTACTCTCTATCTCTTACATTAAGGTTTCTAACTAAACTATAGTAAATTTTATGTGTCCAAACTTTTAGGTACCGTTGTATGTATAAATGCTTGCATGACGCAGTGTCGATCCCGAAGCATGCCAAAGAGAGATTCAAGATCAAGACCATTGAGTCGCTCTGTGGTCCTAAGGATTTGTCTCAATCCTTGCCACTTGATAGGAAGACTATCAATGAATTTGTGGCACACCTCAAAGTTGTCATGGGTGATACCAACATTGGTCATGTCATTTAGCAACCCTTTAAATCGGGTATAGGTGCCATTGAGACCTTCATTTGGAAGAGAAAAGAATTTTTCATATGCTCTTTTAAGGTCTATCTTTTTAGTGGCAATGGTAGCAGCAGAGCCCTCATACATGCTACATAACCTATCCCAGACTTCTTTAGAAGTGGGATATTTGATGATGAGTTTCATGATGTCAGTAGGAAGGGTAGAGACAATCATGTTTTTGAGCCTGGAATCAAGATTTACCAGTCTACGCTCATCATCGGTACATTGTACCTCTGGTTTGACTATGTCAATCACAATCTCAGGAGCATCAGCAGTTGCTCCTGGTGTTCTTTGTACCAGAGTAGGTACGTATGGACCTTTGGTCATTATGGTTATAAGGTAGGGTTCTACACCAACTATGTGAAGAAGCATTCTTTCCTTCCAATATCCAAAGTCTTCAGGCTCGAATCTTGGAGGAACAGACACGTAACCAAAGTCACGTGTGTTCACAAGAGTTGGTACAACAGTCATGTTCTTGTATTTTAAGAAAGAAATAAGAATTTAGATAAGAAAAGAACAAAATTTAGAAAGAAATAAGTATGCAAACAGATCTTTGTTTCAATAATTTAGAAACAGTGGCTCTGATACCACTTGACAGTCCACGATTTGCACACTTATAATATAATTAATCTAGACAAGAAGGTAAGTAGAAAGTAAAGAACAAGAACAAGAATAAAGTTCAAGTACAACAAACTATGCAAGTCTAATCATATGTATCATTGATTAAACAGTGAATACATGGTCGATATTACAACTTGTCTTACAAGAAAAATACAAGAACAATATAATTGTTTAGTTTTAGACAAACTAGAAAACTAAAACAATTACAAGAAATAATAAGTGACACACACTTGTGGTGACAAACACAAAGTGTAAATGATGCGGCTGTGTTGCTTTATATAGGGGAGGAATTAGGGCAACACAGCCTTACAATGATAGTGATAGAATGGTGGTTGTCGACTTCTCATTGGCTCGAAGTACTTGGATCTAGGAGCCTTTGTCTTCTTTACCAAAACGGATATGAAAGAGAAAACCCTTGTTTTGGTTCCAACTGTACCTTTGCCATATAAGGTAATATCCAGTTGGAAGAACCACCATGTGACTCTTGTCTTTACTTGATTTGAATTCTTCCCACCTTGATTCACAATTTGGAAAGAAACCACCCGCTGACGAGAGTCACTGACTCGCTGATGACTCGCTGACGACACACGTCAGCGACCAAGTCTGGTCAGCGAATCCTTGACTCAACAAACAGCATATTACCTAATCATAAAATAGCATTACAACATGACATGCTAATGTCGACAAAACAAAGAAACTTAAACTTACATAACTAACTTTATAAAGGTGGCATCAAGAAACTTTCAAGAAATCTTCATTGACGTATATAAGGTAATAGAATATACAATGCAATTGGATACGACTTCCGAAGTGACTATCGTGGTTTTAAGAATCATAATCACTCTACTAACTAATGAAAGTCCGAGATGCATATGTACTTCTACTTCTTCAAATTTCAAATTAAATATTGAAATATTTCGAACAACAAATAAAGAAGGTTATCTATAGAGAACCATTAAAGGTTTTTCCAAATTTGATTATTGTATTTCAAAAAAACCATGATCGATTCTATTTAAAAAAATATTCCAAAAGATTGATTTTTCCACTAATCCAGCCAGTCCACGTCATGCCACCCTATGCCTATAAGGGAAAATGGGGTCTGTTTGCGATGGTGCTCGTTGATCAACCTGACCTAGTTAGACAATGGGTTAGGATTTTCAATCCTAGCTTGAACCTCGTTAACCCGGACAAAACCCATTTGACCTGTTCAGCTATCGGGTCAAAAATGTTGGCAGGTCCTATTTGACCCTTTAGAGATATTAAATAAGCTAAATGAAATTATCCTTCAAGAGCTATTGTTTCTTTTGAACAGCCCTTCAAGAGCTATTACCTGATAATCCCTCTCTACATAGTAGATAGTGATGGCTTCATGGGATAAGAAAGTCTAATCTTCCCTTTAGCAATAAGCTTTATTCACCTTTGCTAACACACAAAGCAATACAACCTTATAAAATGTTGAAACTTTTGACACCGATGATGTCAACTAATTATGTGCCTGAAAACATACGAAATAACAAAAAAAACCAAATAAATAAGCAATAGTTAAAAAAAAAAAACTTAGAAGAAGTTAAATTAAGTCACCTCAATGGTCGCAAACTAATAACGTCTCATAATACCTGTACATAATTCCGCAATAGACAATAGATCTGATATAAAAGATAGATCATCCACCTATTCTTGGTTTTGATTCAGCAAATTAACCATTTACGGTTATATTATTTTCAGTTTCAATTTTAAGTCCAAGTAATTAGCTTTAAAATGAGCATGCAAACGAAGTCAAGAATTTAGGTCCATACCATGTAGCATTGTCACATTTTTAGGCCCATATGTACACTGTCAAAGAAGATAATGCAGGTTAATGAATAATTACATCAAAAACTCTCAAAATCATAAGGGATGCAGCTACCACCAGCCAGGATTTAGGTTCATTAAAGACATTGACAAACCCGTCTCCAAGGCATGTGGAACTGAAGGTGTCATCTGAAGATGCTGTATAAACAGTTCCATCATTTGCTGGAGTCGACCTGCATATTAATCAAAGCAAGCAGTCTACAAGCAACAGTTCATTTTCGTCCATAGATGACTGTAGCAACAAGATTACCAAAAATGAACTTCACAACTCAGATTTTGAACAATCATCTTTAAATTGGTCGGATCATGTTCAAATAATCATATATTTCAGTACTTGACAAAGTCTGTTTCTTTAACAAATCAAAGCACTTTCTCAAATAAATGTGAGACATTTTGCCAAACAATATTAAAATTAAAAATCTCTTACATCATATTAAAAGATGTAAATATATAAACTCTATTTCCATACCAGGTTTAGTTGCGGCTTTTGAGAAACTAATTATTTGACCACTATAAATTACTGTAAAACTTGTTCATCCATACGTTAAAACAAAATACCCCTCCATTACAACCCACATTACAACCAATCATCGGTTTTAATTAATTAAAAAAAAAGAAAAAGATTCCAGCATATCAGTTGAATCATCTCTTGTAAACATTACATCAAACACTTGGAACGCTTCATTGAAGATTATTCTATTTATGCAAACCTGAAAGTATTCTTGTTTCGTTCTCATGGATGGAGCAAAAGAAGTAAATTTGTAAAATACTCAAAGGTAATTTGCGGGTGATGAAAGAATATACAATCCCTTCATTTTCTAAAATATATGAAAATATGTATATTAATATAAGGATAAGGATGTTTTTTTTTTGGTGAATTTCATGTTTAGCTACATGTATAGTGATTATTATCAATTGTTAAAGAATTAATACGGTTATTTATGATTTAGACCGTCTAACTTCTATACGTTAACCATTACTCATGATACATTAGCTCAGCCGAACTACATCAAATGGCTTTATTAAAAAAAAACTCAACCATTCGAATGTTCCACCATCTTATGTAATATTTACCATTAAAAGAATTTTCAAATAATGGCTAAATAATGGTTTGGATCTTTTTTATTAAATGAGTTTTTAAAAGATAAAACCATCACCCATTATTTGTTGCATAAACATGTTTCCTGATATCTTTAAATAGTGTTACATTATTTGGAATTAGAGTTTGCTAAAGGTAATATAGAATGTGTTTGACAAACCACCACATTTTTTAAAAAGTAAATAAAGAATTTGTGTTAAAATGCATGCGAAAGATACATAATATAAATGCATAATTCCAAACCAATTGATTGATAGTTATAATATATAAGATTTACTTACCTAACATTCATATTAAATTTTTCTAAGGTTATTTTTAATTTGTAATGTATGTGTATATTTGGGTTTTTGTATTGTGGTGACAATGTTAATTCTGAGAATAGTTCGGTATGCAGAAGAAGTAGATGCACAATATCCACCAAGAACACCTCAAATGAGTAGCTCAGTATAATGTGTTCTTATGCTTATGAAGACTTTAAAACCGAGATTAGTTTGGATAGCTTGACAGGGGAGGGATCGAGCAATAGTGGTGCAGCCAAAAAGCGGGAAGTGTAAGAAATATAACAACTTCATGTGAACATATTGTTATGTTTACGCTTGGATAATGTGTTTCACATGTGTCGTACGGGTTCATTGGGGATTCTGAAGTAGAAGACGAGGGTTGAATGATGGAAGATTGTCATGTATCGGAGTTAAGGGCATAAGGAATGATGGAAGATTGTCATGTATCGGAGTTAAGGGCATAATACGTGCCATTGGCATATTGGTGTTTTACATATTAATTTTAGAAACTATGTTGATGCCATTATCGGCTTTGGTTTTTATGTTTTGGGTTTGTATCTAAACCTCTATTACTTAATCATCCAACTATATCATTTTACTTATTATTATTGTTATTGACTCATTAATTGGGGGGTTTTATGGTTATGGTTATTTATCCGGGTAATGTTAAAAGATGGTTTTAATGTTGAGGTTGGAACTCCAAAAACACCAATCCGTCCTTTGTAGGGTTCTTTAACATTTCATTATTAATACTATTAAATTGGTAAATGAGGCTTTATGCTCTTACGTATATCAATGTATGTACAACATGAAACGAATACGTTATTATCTAGGCCATGCATCGCACGGGTTTTACCCCTAACATATATATATATAATAATCACAAAAGAAATTTTTATAAAATGTTGTAGGGTTTAAAAAGAGTGGCCACAACAGATTTTATGGTGAGAAACAAAGCAACGTCCAATAATGAAAAGTTACAGAAATGACTCTCTTTATTCTTTTTAACAAATTTACCTTTTTCAACTCAAAGCCATTTTCATATTTCACTTTTATTTGTTTTTGTTATCTTTCTAACGCTCCATTACTTGCAAGGCAACGCTAGGATGAGAGGCTTGATGATGTACCACCTCCTTAATAACTTGGGGATGATAATATCGCTTCTACCCTATGGAGGCTACTAGGCTACGTAGTCTCCGGACTTGAGCCTAGATGCTCCATGGAAGTTCCTGATGAAGCCTTCGTACTTGAGCATGGCTGCTCCATGAGCCTCTTGACGAAGCCTCCGGACTTGAGCATGGATGCTCCATGGAAGTCCTGATGAAGCCTTCGTACTTGAGCATGGCTGCTCCATGAGGCTCCTACGAAGCCTCCGGACTTGAGCCAGAGCTCCATGGAAGTTCCTGATGAAGCCTTCGTACTTGAGCATGGCTGCTTCATGGAGACTCCTAACGAAGCCTTCGAAAGTGAATATAGCTACTCCATATGGAGACTCCAGATGAAGCCTCCTGGCCCGAATTCAGATATAACCTATAAAGCCTAACGCTCCATTACTTGTAAGGCAACGCTAGGATGAGAGGCTTGATGATGTACCACCTCCTTAATAACTTGGGGATGATAATATCGCTTCTACCCTATGGAGGCTACTAGGCTACGTAGTCTCCGGACTTGAGCCTAGATGCTCCATGGAAGTTCCTGATGAAGCCTTCGTACTTGAGCATGGCTGCTCCATGAGCCTCTTGACGAAGCCTCCGGACTTGAGCCAGAGCTCCATGGAAGTCCTGATGAAGCCTTCGTACTTGAGCATGGCTGCTCCATGAGGCTCCTACGAAGCCTCCGGACTTGAGCCTAGATGCTCCATGGAAGTCCTGATGAAGCCTTCGTACTTGAGCATGGCTGCTCCATGAGGCTCTCTACGAAGCCTCCGGACTTGAGCCAGATGCTCCATGGAAGTTCCTGATGAAGCCTTCGTACTTGAGCATGGCTGCTTCATGGAGACTCCTAACGAAGCCTTCGAAAGTGAATATAGCTACTCCATATGGAGACTCCAGATGAAGCCTCCTGGCCCGAATTCAGATATAACCTATAAAGCCTAACGCTCCATTACTTGTAAGGCAACGCTAGGATGAGAGGCTTGATGATGTACCACCTCCTTAATAACTTGGGGATGATAATATCGCTTCTACCCTATGGAGGCTACTAGGCTACGTAGTCTCCGGACTTGAGCCTAGATGCTCCATGGAAGTTCCTGATGAAGCCTTCGTACTTGAGCATGGCTGCTCCATGAGACTCCTAACGAAGCCTTCGAAAGTGAATATAGCTACTCCATATGGAGACTCCAGATGAAGCCTCCTGGCCCGAATTCAGATATAACCTATAAAGCCTAACGCTCCATTACTTGTAAGGCAACGCTAGGATGAGAGGCTTGATGATGTACCACCTCCTTAATAACTTGGGGATGATAATATCGCTTCTACCCTATGGAGGCTACTAGGCTACGTAGTCTCCGGACTTGAGCCTAGATGCTCCATGGAAGTTCCTGATGAAGCCTTCGTACTTGAGCATGGCTGCTCCATGAGCCTCTTGACGAAGCCTCCGGACTTGAGCATGGAGGCTCCATGGAGGCTCTTGACGAAGCCTTTGTACTTGAGCATGGCTGCTCCATGAGGCTCCCAACGTAACCTCCGGACTTGAGCGTGGCTGCTCCATGAGGCTCCCAACGTAAACTCAAGACTTGAGCATGGCTGCTCCATGAGGCTCCTAACGAAGCCTCCGGACCTAAGCATGGCTTCTCTATGGAGGCTCCTGTAGAGTATAGAATTCGAGCTTTAGTGTGTGTTTTAGTGTGTGTTAATGGAGGTTTCTAGTGAGAGAAAGTAGAGAGAGAGTAGAGAGATGTCAGGGAAAGATTTTTTTGTATTATGTGGTGAAAGGTTACAATTAACATAATGGAGGGAGTTTATATACATATGAGCTATTTACACTATGCCCCCTTCCATTGTAACAAGATTACAATATAAGTACAAATTAACATAAGGTACACAAATCAACTACTACATTTATATTTCTAACAATCTCCCCCTTAGTAGTGATTTGTGAAAAATATCCAGTCTTTGTCTTTCTTTAAGCTCTTGTATTCGGTCTATCTTTGTTTGGATGCCAGAACCAATTTTCTCCTTCAGGTCTATCATCAGGAACAACCATGTTGTCTGCAAAGTTTCTTGGAGGAATGTTCTGTGGACCTGGACGATGACCAGGCTCGTATTTGATCCAACAACCTCCTCTTCGACGTACGACGTACTTAGACTTCTGAACATTCTTTGCTTCTCTCATCATTCTAATGCTGTCTCTGTACTCGAGTCTTTGATTAATCTTGGAGATTGCTTTATCAAACACCTCCTTTTTCTTTTCATCTTGCTCGTCTTCTTGCAGGCACAACAACACATTCTTACAAAACTCCAAAGTTCCATCAGAATAAGAAGCAAGTTCATCCATGCGAATGAAAATCTTCTTCTTTCTGCTATTCAAAAAGACAACACCGAAGGATGGTTCTTCTATGATATGACCAATACTTAGCTGTTCAATATCTGCGGTGTATAGACTTTGATCTGGATACGGCACATTAATCTTCCTCTTCACAACTTCAAATCCTATTTGAAAATCTTCCAATGAAGCGTACTGAATGCAGCTTGACATATATCTTTTAACAGCTTCAAAGGCAACAACATCTTCACGGTATCGCTGCATTGCATTCAAGAAATGATTGTAGAGGAAGATAATGTCATCAACGGGCAGCAACTTGAATTGTGTTTCAGTAAATCTGTAGCTCTTGCCATTATCTCTTTTGACATGGAAACTTGGGATTGAGATAGTATTCCTTTTAACCAAAATAACTCTGACCAGCACCAAGATCTTGTGATTTCTTTGTTCTTCAAGGAGCTTGGGATTATATTGCTTGGTGAGTTTAAGAAGCTCTTTGTATTCTTCAACTTGTCTAGCTTCCTTAAACTTATACATTGAATCCAACTCTGGTCTTCTGGTCTTGGTAACTTTGGTAGCTCCACAAAATATTGGAAAAGCTCTTTCTTCCAAAAATCTAGACTTCTTGGCTGCCTCCTTTGGCTTAACACCCAGTGCAACCATTCTTTCTTTATCCCTCAAGAAGTATCCCCGATTAATGAATCTCCTTTGTTCTTCAGTTAATTCTGTTGGAAAATAATCAGGGAGAACTTCCTCGGATATGATTGCTTCTTTCAGCACTTGTTTATATGTTGATTTCTTGAAGTTCTGTGATGCAGCCTCAGGAGTCTTTCTCAATTCATCAAAACTATTGAAGTCTTCAAAGGTATAGTGTTGAGGAGTAGTGAAACCCTGAGTAGAAGATTCTCCAACTTCTTTTCTGCTCGACGAACCTGTTTCAAAATAATCAAGATCTGGGAAATCTTCAAACACAGGTTCCTCAACAGCTTCTACGTTTATTGGAGTTCCAACTATTTCTGGCTCATCCAAGGTTACATTGTCTTTTGCAGCCTCAATGTCTGCTTCTCCCTCAGTATATTCCAACACTTCATTTTCAATCACAAACCCTTCTTCTTCATTAACCTCAACATTTTCAAAATCTTCTTCACTTTCTACATCAGAATCATCTCCAAAAACTTCAACTAATCTTCTTCTAATCTCATCATCTAAAGAATCGTTCTCAACATTCTCAACATTCACACCCTCTGCTCTTTCTTCCATCACCACATCTCCAACATTTCCTTCAACTCTTGCCGAAGTATTATCAATGTTCGTTTGACCTTCTCCTTGGTTCTCCCCCTCGGGGTGATCATCAGAATCAGGATCATCCCGACGAGAAGCAACCGAGGCCGGTCGGCAAGATTCTAATGCCAACAATCTTAATTCAAATTCAGCTAGTTTAGCATCATACTCAGCCTTTTGTCTTTGAACTTGTTCTTGTAAGGCTTTGACTCTTCTTTCAGTTGCAATTTCCCTTTCTCTAACTTCCAAGGCATTCAACACTCCTCTTTCAGTAACAGTCGACAAATCACCCTCCAATCTTAAGATATTTAACAAAACTTCACATGCAGAATCTTTGGTTGGTAGATTTGTTGATGTTGATGGAATTTGAATTGGTGTTGGTGTTCTTTGTGTTGGTGTTTGATGTGGAGGATCCAACCCGGAGGTTGTTGGCACACTTGTGGTGTGACCTAAATTCAGCGAAGCTGATTCAGGATTTCCTGCGGATCCTCGGGTTATACCCTCACCAGCAGTTTAAGATTCATGGGCTTTGCAACCCGAATCAATTGGTGTCCTAGACTGTGATAAATCATTGTCCTGGACTTGTTGTTGTTGGCAACACCACTCACAACACCGGGGTCACTGAGAATGCCCGTTAATACAGTCTCAGGTTGATCCTGAGGAACAACAGTGTCACTACGGCGTTCATACTGTCCCCCAGTCTCGGTCTGAGGACTGTTACCTGCGGCTAAAGCTGGCGTGATGTTAGCTAAGGCAGGATTTCCAAGCTGTCCTTGAGGGTCACACAAAGTGGGTCCCTCTCCGCTTGTTCCGGCACCAGTACTCAACTGGGCTTGTGAATCAGTGTCCCTAGGAGATCTAGACTCTTGTGCATGAACTGAAGGCGAGAGGTGGGGCTGGTCCTCTCTAATTTCAACACTCTCATCCTCCAAATGAGGAGAGTGTGGTGAGCGTGGCTGATCCCCGTGCATTTGTGAGACTAACTCCTGTTGTGAGGAGTCAGAATGGCTGGGAGAGTTTGGTGCATACGAGAATGGGCAGTTCCTGATTTCTACCCTAGGGTAAACAACCCGGCTAGACACATTGGTTTGAACTAATGGAGGGCCAACGTTTTCTTTATGCCCTTGTCCTAACCCGGACCGCACATCCTCTCTGGTATTTTCAACTCCTCCCTCAAATCCGCCTTGTTCCTCCAGCACATCATCATCTCCAGTGCTAACATTCTCAGTTTCTAACTCAGATACAACATTATCCACAATTCTTGTTGCTTGTTCAACATCAAACTCCATTGAGACACCAGGTTGTTCATTCACATCTGCTGAAGTAGATTCAAGTCTTTGTCTTGCAGATTTAGACGACTTATGTTTTCTTTTTGATTTCTTCTTCTTTGAAGTCTGCTTTAGAACACTTCTAGCAGACATTTTAAGTCGTCTACCTGGTGGTGGAGTAGGTTCATCAGGTAGAGCAGATGCAAGTGGTGTTGGATTAAGAATCGGTGATGAACGAGGTGGTGTAAAAATTGGTGGATTCGGTGAAACAACGGATGGTATAGGTGTAGATTGCGAAGGTGAAGATTGCGAAAAATGAACGGTTGGTGTAGATTGTGTAGATTGTGAAGGTGATGTTTGTGAGGTAATGTTTGGTGTAGATTGTGAAACAGGTGAAGAAATAGGTTCAGGTGAAGCAACATCTTGCTCAAACATAACTCTCTTTGACTTTCTTTTCCTCTGCTCAGAGGCCCCTTCATCACTAACCCCTCTTTTTCTTTTTGATTTCTTCTTCTTTGAAGTCTGCTTTAGAACACTTCTAGCAGACATTTTAAGTCGTCTACCTGGTGGTGGAGTAGGTTCATCAGGTAGAGCAGATGCAAGTGGTGTTGGATTAAGAATCGGTGATGAACGAGGTGGTGTAAAAATTGGTGGATTCGGTGAAACAACGGATGGTATAGGTGTAGATTGCGAAGGTGAAGATTGCGAAAAATGAACGGTTGGTGTAGATTGTGTAGATTGTGAAGGTGATGTTTGTGAGGTAATGTTTGGTGTAGATTGTGAAACAGGTGAAGAAATAGGTTCAGGTGAAGCAACATCTTGCTCAAACATAACTCTCTTTGACTTTCTTTTCCTCTGCTCAGAGGCCCCTTCATCACTAACCCCTCTTTTTCTTTTGACACACTAGGACCCTCACTTGGCGACCTATGCTCAGCTTGGGAAGGAGTCTGTCGGCTTTCAGACCCCATTGCTGAGACTAACCACTCGAGATAAGCCCTAAGGTGAGGACTCTGAGCAGGAACCAGATTTATCAGGAATGGTGGAATCGGAAAAGGTCTTACAGTTTCACAACTTGTGCCTCTCAAGTTGGATTTATACATCGCAATCACACACTTGAAGCTGTTCTCCAATTTTGGAAAAATTTCAAGTCAGGCACCAAGTCATCGAGTATTGGAGATGAACCTCGTGAATGCCGAGCTCAAAGCTCTGCAAATGAGCAGTTAAGATTCACTCCTTAAAAAAATGTATGAAATTTTCTTTTATTGAACAACAAAAATGTTGTCAATTGATAAAGAACAATTTCAATATGAAAAATTTCAAGTCAGGCACCAAGTCATCGAGTATTGGAGATGAACCTCGTGAATGCCGAGCTCAAAGCTCTGCAAATGAGCAGTTAAGATTCACTCCTTAAAAAAATGTATGAAATTTTCTTTTATTGAACAACAAAAATGTTGTCAATTGATAAAGAACAATTTCAATATGAAAAATTTCAAGTCAGGCACCAAGTCATCGAGTATTGGAGATGAACCTCGTGAATGCCGAGCTCAAAGCTCTGCAAATGAGCAGTTAAGATTCACTCCTTAAAAAAATGTATGAAATTTTCTTTTATTGAACAACAAAAATGTTGTCAATTGATAAAGAACAATTTCAATATGAAAAATTTCAAGTCAGGCACCAAGTCATCGAGTATTGGAGATGAACCTCGTGAATGCCGAGCTCAAAGCTCTGCAAATGAGCAGTTAAGATTCACTCCTTAAAAAAATGTATGAAATTTTCTTTTATTGAACAACAAAAATGTTGTCAATTGATAAAGAACAATTTCAATATGAAAAATTTCAAGTCAGGCACCAAGTCATCGAGTATTGGAGATGAACCTCGTGAATGCCGAGCTCAAAGCTCTGCAAATGAGCAGTTAAGATTCACTCCTTAAAAAAATGTATGAAATTTTCTTTTATTGAACAACAAAAATGTTGTCAATTGATAAAGAACAATTTCAATATGAAAAATTTCAAGTCAGGCACCAAGTCATCGAGTATTGGAGATGAACCTCGTGAATGCCGAGCTCAAAGCTCTGCAAATGAGCAGTTAAGATTCACTCCTTAAAAAAATGTATGAAATTTTCTTTTATTGAACAACAAAAATGTTGTCAATTGATAAAGAACAATTTCAATATGAAAAATTTCAAGTCAGGCACCAAGTCATCGAGTATTGGAGATGAACCTCGTGAATGCCGAGCTCAAAGCTCTGCAAATGAGCAGTTAAGATTCACTCCTTAAAAAAATGTATGAAATTTTCTTTTATTGAACAACAAAAATGTTGTCAATTGATAAAGAACAATTTCAATATGAAAAATTTCAAGTCAGGCACCAAGTCATCGAGTATTGGAGATGAACCTCGTGAATGCCGAGCTCAAAGCTCTGCAAATGAGCAGTTAAGATTCACTCCTTAAAAAAATGTATGAAATTTTCTTTTATTGAACAACAAAAATGTTGTCAATTGATAAAGAACAATTTCAATATGAAAAATTTCAAGTCAGGCACCAAGTCATCGAGTATTGGAGATGAACCTCGTGAATGCCGAGCTCAAAGCTCTGCAAATGAGCAGTTCATCTTCTGACTCTAGAGAAAATTTAAAGTAGTCTGCTGTGTTATGCCTTTTACTTCCTCGTACATATTCAATTGATTGCCACAGCTCAAAGACATACTTTTCAGGTACAATTGCCCCTCCAGTCAGAGCATTATTCAGTGGATGATAGCTAAGAATCTCTGGAATGATCGGGAATTTGCAAGCAAATGGAATGTGAAGTGCTTGATTAGCTTGCATTTTCATTGAATCTCCTTCTCTGAACATTGCCATCTTGGTACTTTATTATTTTTCTGTTTAAGACAAACTGACCAAAGTTTTTGACCAGAAAATACAATTCAAACACAGAAAAATAACAAAATATACCAACTTTTAAGAAACACATTTATTACACAGACAATGTTTTGCATATATATTAAAAATGAGAGAACAAAGTAGTACACAAAGGCGTTCGATACCTTGCATCTCACTTAAATATATATACAAAACATGACAATATATAGGATCACATAAGTATTAAAAGATAAGAAAACAAGGTAGTACACAAAGGCGTTCGATACCTTGCCTCTCACCCCAAACACTTATGAAATACTATATATTTACCAACACAATACACATACACATTTAAACATTTTAAAAACACAACACAAGAAAAATGGTTTTTGGAAAAATTTCAAGTCAGGCACCAAGTCATCGAGTATTGGAGATGAACCTCGTGAATGCCGAGCTCAAAGCTCTGCAAATGAGCAGTTAAGATTCACTCCTTAAAAAAATGTATGAAATTTTCTTTTATTGAACAACAAAAATGTTGTCAATTGATAAAGAACAATTTCAATATGAAAAATTTCAAATTGTACTGTTTGCCGAGCAAAATGCTCTGCAAACAGTTGGTTTTAAAACTTGATGAAAAAGTTTCACTTTGTACAGTTTGCCGAGCAAAATGCTCTGCAAACAGTTGGTTTTAAGAACTTTGGTGAACAAAAAAAAAAAAAAAAAAAAAAAAAAAAAAAAAAAAAAAAAAAAAAAAAAAAAAAAAAAAAAAAAAAAAAAAAAAAAAAAAAAAAAAAAAAAAAAAAAAAAAAAAAAAAAAAAAAAAAAAAAAAAAAAAAAAAAAAAAAAAAAAAAAAAAAAAAAAAAAAAAAAAAAAAAAAAAAAAAAAAAAAAAAAAAAAAAAAAAAAAAAAAAAAAAAAAAAAAAAAAAAAAAAAAAAAAAAAAAAAAAAAAAAAAAAAAAAAAAAAAAAAAAAAAAAAAAAAAAAAAAAAGAAGAGTAAAAGTGGTTCAAAAAAAAAAAAAAAAAAAAAAAAAAAAAAAAAAAAAAAAAAAAATAAAAAAAAAAAAAAAAAAAAAAAAAAAAAAAAAAAAAAAAAAAAAAAAAAAAAAATCTTTTTATCATTTTAGAATTTTCTAATTTTATATTTGATTTTTCAGTTTTGAAACAAACACACATATATAAAAAATTTAAACAAATAAAAACAAACAAATATCAATTAAGCAAACAAATATTTACATGCATTTGCACACTCCCCCTCAAATTAAGCATATATCAAAATAGTGAATTTACAAACTCCCCCTTAAATCATGCATTCTACCCTTTTTCTCCCCCTCAAACATTGCATGTAATGACAAGGAAATCACATCAATGTTTGAAGCAGAAAATGAACATAGAATACATGGCATGAAAGCATTTAAGTTTGTAAATCAAGCATTCCCAACTTGGTTTTCAGAAAATTGAACCTGTTTTCATCCAAAGGTTTGGTGAAAAGGTCTGCAAGTTGGTAGTCTGTTGGACAAAATAGAGTTCGATGTTACCTTTCTCGACATGATCTTTAAGAAAATGGTACCGAACATCTATGTGCTTGGTCTTGGTGTGCTGTACAGGATTGCAAGAAATAGCAATAGCACTTTTAGAGTCATAGTAGATGGGAATCCTGTTGAACTGAAATCCATAATCAGTCAACTGTGTCTTCATCCAAAGAACTTGTGAACAACAACTTGCAGCAGCAACGTATTCAGCCTCTGCAGTAGATGTGGATACACAATTCTGTTTCTTTGAAGACCAACTGACCAATCTATCCCCTAGAAACTGTACACTTCCAGAAGTACTCTTTCGATCAAGCTTACAACCTGCATGGTCAGCATCCGAATATGCAATTAACTGAAACCCGGTATCCCTTGGATACCAGAGACCAAGGTTCACTGTGCCTTTCAGGTATCGGAAGATCCGTTTAACGGCCTGGAAATGACTTTCCTTGGGATTGGCCTGGTACCTGGCACACATGCATGTGGCGAACATAATATCCGGGCGACTAGCAGTCAAATACATGAGTGACCCTATCATACTGCGATATTTCTTTTGATCAAAAGATTTTCCATTTAAGTCAGCATTAATCTTTGTCCGAGCTTCCATGGGTGTCCTAATTGTTTGACAATCCATCATATCAAACTTTTTCAACATGTCAAGAATGTACTTAGATTGACAGATAAAAGTACCATTTGACAACTGTTTTACTTGAAGACCAAGGAAAAAGTTTAATTCACCCATCATGCTCATTTCAAATTTTCTAATTTTATATTTGATTTTTCAGTTTTGAAACAAACACACATATATAAAAAATTTAAACAAATAAAAACAAACAAATATCAATTAAGCAAACAAATATTTACATGCATTTGCACACTCCCCCTCAAATTAAGCATATATCAAAATAGTGAATTTACAAACTCCCCCTTAAATCATGCATTCTACCCTTTTTCTCCCCCTCAAACATTGCATGTAATGACAAGGAAATCACATCAATGTTTGAAGCAGAAAATGAACATAGAATACATGGCATGAAAGCATTTAAGTTTGTAAATCAAGCATTCCCAACTTGGTTTTCAGAAAATTGAACCTGTTTTCATCCAAAGAACTTGTGAACAACAACTTGCAGCAGCAACGTATTCAGCCTCTGCAGTAGATGTGGATACACAATTCTGTTTCTTTGAAGACCAACTGACCAATCTATCCCCTAGAAACTGTACACTTCCAGAAGTACTCTTTCGATCAAGCTTACAACCTGCATGGTCAGCATCCGAATATGCAATTAACTGAAACCCGGTATCCCTTGGATACCAGAGACCAAGGTTCACTGTGCCTTTCAGGTATCGGAAGATCCGTTTAACGGCCTGGAAATGACTTTCCTTGGGATTGGCCTGGTACCTGGCACACATGCATGTGGCGAACATAATATCCGGGCGACTAGCAGTCAAATACATGAGTGACCCTATCATACTGCGATATTTCTTTTGATCAAAAGATTTTCCATTTAAGTCAGCATTAATCTTTGTCCGAGCTTCCATGGGTGTCCTAATTGTTTGACAATCCATCATATCAAACTTTTTCAACATGTCAAGAATGTACTTAGATTGACAGATAAAAGTACCATTTGACAACTGTTTTACTTGAAGACCAAGGAAAAAGTTTAATTCACCCATCATGCTCATTTCAAATTTCTTGATCATTAAAGCAGAGAAATTCTTGCAGTATTTAGGATTAGTTGACCCGAAAATTATGTCGTCAACATAAATCTGGATTAGAATGATATCACTCCCTTGTCGTTTGATAAACAAGGTAGTGTCAATCGACCCTTTGCTAAAGCCAGATTTCACAAGATAAGAGGATAGAGCATCATACCATGCACGAGGCGCTTGTTTCAGACCATATAATGCCTTGTCTAACCTGTAAACGTAGTCTGGATGTTTGGAACTCACAAAACCTTCTGGTTGTTCAACGTACACTTCTTCTTTGAGAATTCCATTTAAGAAGGCAGTTTTAACATCCATCTGATAGACTGTGAAGTTCTTGTAGGCAGCATAGGCAAGAAACATCCGAATAGCCTCAATTCGTGCAACTGGTGCGAATGTCTCATCGTAGTCAATTCCATCTTGTTGGCAATATCCCTTTGCAACCAATCGTGCTTTGTTGCGTACAACAACTCCAGTTTCATCCTTTTTATTCTTGAAGATCCACTTGGTTTTAATTGGCTCCTTGTTCTTGTAAGGATTGGGAACCAATTTCCACACCTCAAGTCGTTCAAATTGATTCAGTTCCTCCTGCATAGCTTTCACCCAATCTGGACAACTTAGAGCTTCATTAACTGTCTTTGGTTCAACAATGCTCAGAAAATTCACAAACAGACATTCATTCGCGGAAGCAGATCTTGTCTGAACTCCAGTTGTTGGATTACCAATGACTTGTGAAATTGGATGAGCTCTTGTCCATTTGGTTGTATGAGGAATTGGATCAAGTGGATCACCAGATTCTTCAGAATCAATAAAATCCGGAGAATGTTGTTCTGTCAATTGTTCAAACGAGGTTGCAATTGGTTCAACAAAGTTGTCATGAACATAATCCTCAGGATTGGTTGTAGGATTAGTCACTTGTGAGATAATATGAGGTTGAGTATGCAACTCTGACATATCAGTAGGTGGAGGAGAATCAGATGATGAATTAACATCTGTTGATTGTGATGGAGAAGACTCATTGGGATCCATTTCTTCTGAATTTGAACTGGTTGGTTCATTGTCATTTCCATCAGATTCAGGAACTTTCTTCGAAACATGGAAAAATTCTTCGAACAAGATGTCCAAATCTTGTGTTGTTGGAGTAGAGATTGATTTGACATTTGATGCAGTCTTAGTTGCGGAAGCTTGTGGACTTTGAAGTTCGGGTCTTGAACTGTGTTGTTCAAGAACCATTCCCGAGAGTTCATCAAATCTAACGTTCATACTCTCTTCAATTCTCTTGGTTCTTCGGTTATATACACGATATGCAATGGATTCTCTTGAATAACCGATGAAATATGCCTCATCGCCTTTTGGTTCAAATTTGCCCAGATTGTCTCGATCATTGAGAACATAACATACACATCCAAAAATGTGCAAAAAGTTCACATTGGGCTTTCTTTTGTTGATCACCTCATACGGAGTTTTATCAAACCTCTTGTTTATTATGGATCTGTTTTGTGTAAAACAAGCAGTAGCAACAGCTTCAGCCCATAAATTCGGTGGCAACTTCGAATAGGCAAGCATTGTTCTAGCTGCTTCAACAAGAGTTCGATTTCGACGTTCAACTACTCCATTCTGTTGAGGTATTCTGGCAGCGGAAAATTGGTGTGAAATACCCATGGACTTGAAGAAAGAATCAATAGTTGAATTCTTGAATTCAGTGCCATTGTCTGAGCGAACAATTCTAACAGATGATTTAAGATTGACTTGGGTCTTCTTGATGAAATCAATAATCACTTGCGGAGTGTCACTCTTTGCATGAAGAAAGAATACCCAAGTGTAGCGAGAATAATCATCTACAATCACTAGAATGTATCGCTTGCCATGGATACTTTGAACTTTCATAGGGCCACACAAATCCATGTGAATAAGGTGCAACGGACCTTCTGTACTTAGAAACTTCTTTGGTTTGTGTGTTGCTTTCTTCATCTTTCCAATTGCACAAGCTGGACAAACATGTGCACTTTCATACTTGTAATCCGGAAGACCTTCAACAAGTTGTTTATCCACGAGTGTATTAATCGTTTGAAAGTTAAGATGAGAAAGTCGGCGATGCCATAACCAAGAGTTTTGAGCAGTTGCTTTCGAAAGAAGACAAATCTCTGAAGAATTAGATGGGATGTTGTTGAGATCAATTGTGAACAAATTATTGTCTCTTGTTCCAGTCAGAATATCCACACCATCTTCAGTCTGCACTTTGCATTCATATCTCCTAAATAATACTTGAAGATCATTGTCACAAAATTGACCAACACTAAAAAGATTGTGTCCAAGTCCTTCAACGTAGGAAACTCTCTTGATAGTGACTCCATTTTTGACAATGTCTCCATAACCAAGAATAGGAGCGATATGATCGTTTCCGAATCTTACGGTTCCCATAAACTTTTCAACAAAGTTCGAAAGAATTGACTTGTTACCAGTCATATGGCGAGAACATCCCGAGTCGACATACCATACACAAATAAGATATTCCTGCAAGGACAGGGAATATGGTTTAGGTACCCATGTAGATTGGGTCCTTGCAGGTTAGAGGGATAACATGCAAGTACAATCAACAAAAACAAAAAAATAAACATCAAGCAAAATGACACACAAACAAACATTTTATTCAAATAACAAACATGCACACATAAATGTTCAAAACACAAATACGAATTACAAGCAAGGAAGAGTAAATGTTTATACACATGTTTTGGTACAAGCGGGACTAGTCCTATATTTATTAGCATTGTCTAATGTATTCGATCTACGGACAATCCACACTTGTTTGACATTGGCATTTTTCCCATGAAGCTTGACTTTACTAGAAGCATTCAAATATCTATCCTTAGGAATCCATCTACTGCTACTAGTTAAGCACACGTCACCTGAAACACGAACATGCTTTGAGTTAGCAAACAATTTGTTAACTTTGTTCTTAACAGGTTTCTTCTTGATGGGTTCTGTGGTGTTGTTCACTTTCTTTATGTTATTAGGTGACAACCAACCATACTGATCTTTGTATTTAGTCATTCCAGAAACAGTATCTCTAACCCTCTGTAAAGTGCACTTAGGATTCTTCTGAGAATACCTAGGAAAACTAGAATACCTAACCTGCTGAGGTTGTTTGTTACCTAATGAGAAAGTTTCATTCTTAACAATCTTCGGACCACTGCTTGTTTTGACTTCTTTTTGTGACTGAGATTCAGATTTGACCTTGTACATCTGTGTTTGCCTAGAAGTCTTTGATTTCATTGGAACATTGGGACCTTTTTGTGGTTTCGGACTTGAACCCGTCTTAGGTGATTGGTTGGTCTTGGGTTTTGAAACAGTCTTTGGTATTGGTTTGGTCTTTGGTTTTGAGTCTGTCTTGGGTAATGGGTTGGTCTTTGGTTTTGAGTCAGTCTTGGGTAATGGGTTGGTCTTTGGTCTGCGGAACTCATCGAATGGGGAAGGTTGTGAAGAGTGTGACTTTGGTTTCTTCTTTAGATAAAAATCAAGTTTTTCCTTCTTTTGAACAAAATGTTTTTCAAATTCAGGACTAAAATCATGATTTCCTTCCAAATATGTTGACATATCATCATTTTCCAACTTCACACTCAATTCACCTATCTTTATTGGACATGGACTTTTCTTGAGTGGAATTGATGCTTTTTCTTTCTCTTTAAAAGATTGAAGTGCTACTTTCTGAAGTTGAATTACAACTTTTAGGTCATTAAGTTCCTTTAGCACTTTCACCCTTTTGTCTTTTTCGTTTTTAAACTTCTGTTTTAAAGCATCAATTTCATTCAAGTCTGGTTGAGTTCGCTCATGCAATTTGGTAAAAGTCTTAGTCTTGAAAACAGTCGGGAAGTAATGATCAAGAACATCATCAACGTCATTTAGATCACTATCAGTTTGAACAGACACATGAACAGCTTTCTTGAAGTCTACATTCACATTTTGAACATGAATTTGATGCCTGTTTGCAAACTCATTAGTTTTCTCTTTCATAGATAAAATCTTCTTATTGATTTTCTCAATCGAATCAGAAAACTTTTTGTCAAAATCAACTTTGCATGTGTCAAAAATCTGTGATTCTCTTTCAGTTTGCACGGAAGCATTTACCAGTTCACACATAGAAAGCACAGCACATGCAGATTGATCAGAAACTTTGGAATCTACCTTGGGTTGGTCAATGACATAGTGATTTTGAGTCTGCAAATTTTCTAACAACGATTGCTTTTCATCAAGAGACTTTTGTAAATCCTCTATCACCTTTTCCAAAACTTTTTGTGGGACATAAGGTCTCAAGTTTTCAGCTTTTGGAATTGGATAATTTTCTTCTAAAGGTTTTTCTTTAAAACACTCAAGAATTTCAGGGATTATAGCCTCATGAGTTTCTTTTTCGTCTTTTTCTTTTTCAATTTTATGTGTAGGGTGACTGAAAAAATCATATGAGTCGTCCATTAACTCATAGTTAAAGTAGAATTTTGCACCCTTTTCTAGAAAATCATCAGCCTCATAATCACTATCTGTCGGTCTCACAAATTGGTCTGTCATCCCACACCTCAAATAAGATTCCTTGTATAAGGATGAGATCTCTTCCTGTGCTTTGAGCAAACATTTTGGATTGTTATAACCCAGCCCTGATGTGAATATTGTTTCAGAACTTCTTGGCCTATTTAAAAAGACTTGTTGATATGAACGATTGATCTTATACAATTTTTCTTGATAATACTTGATTTCAGCTCTCAGCTCATCATTTTCTTTATCAAGTTTTTGTTTAAGAGAATCTTTTATACAACATTCATATTTTAGGTCAGAAATTTTGTTTTCAAATTCTGTCACATCAGGGATAGATTCTTTGAATTTGACATTTAAAGACTCAATGTCTTCAGCCAAAGCATTTGCTCGAAACATCTCATTGGTCTTTTCAACTTGAAGTTGTCTGACAGTCTTGCTCAGTTCAAGAACTTTGGTCTCAAGTTCTTGTTTCTCAAGATGCAGTTTGGAGGTCGGAGTAAACATAACTGCAGCTTTTTCAGTTTTCAAATTGTCAAAATCCTTTTGAAGTGATTTAAATTTATCTTTAGAATTTTGAAATTCGATCTCTTTGTCTTCCAAAAGCTTTGTTAATTGAGAAATCTGTTTACTCAACCCTTTCCCATACTTCATCGATTGAGCACACTTATTCATATAGTAATCTAAATCAGACTGAGTAAAGTTGATTACCTCATCCTCGACCTCTGAAGAACTTTCATCAGCTTCCTCCAACTCCGTTGATCTCTTGATCTTTGTCATGAAACACACGTTTGCTGCAAGTTCATCTGTCTCCTCATCAGATAGATGCAACCACTTGTCATCTTCAGCGAGAAGAGCAATTCCACTTTCTTCTTGTCTTGCGAGCAACAGTTTGTACTTATAATACTCGGAGTTCTTTTGTCGAGGTCTGGTGCAGTTGATAGCAAAATGTCCAGGAATTCCACAGTTGTAGCATTCTTTGTCTTCCAAAAGCTTTGTTAATTGAGAAATCTGTTTACTCAACCCTTTCCCATACTTCATCGATTGAGCACACTTATTCATATAGTAATCTAAATCAGACTGAGTAAAGTTGATTACCTCATCCTCGACCTCTGAAGAACTTTCATCAGCTTCCTCCAACTCCGTTGATCTCTTGATCTTTGTCATGAAACACACGTTTGCTGCAAGTTCATCTGTCTCCTCATCAGATAGATGCAACCACTTGTCATCTTCAGCGAGAAGATACATGTTCAGAACAGTCGACAACCTTATGGTGTTTGACACATCAGATCCTTCCATCTGCTTCTCCACTTCATCCCAAATGTCTTTTCCTGTTTCATAGGAATCAACATTGCAGTAAATGTCATCAGGAAGTGCTTGGTATAGGTAGGCAATTGCACTTTGATCAGCCTCAACTCTGTTTTTCTGATCTGTATTCCAACTCTCTTCAGGTAAAACTTCTCCACTAACAGGGTTCTTTGGAATCTCAGGACCATCTTTGTATGATTTCCTTAACAGTTTTCCATTCTTTTGCCTGTCTATCCAGTTCAGAAATCTTTTCTTCCATTAGGATAAGATCCTCTAAACAAGACAGGTGGTCTTCCTTCAGAACCAAGTGCTAAAGCTTCCCTTGAAGCCATTTCAAGCAATTAACAGACTTAGAAAAATTTGGTAATTTTCAATTTCAACTAAATGCAGAGCTTAATCCTCTGCAAATAGAACAAGTAAGAAATTTCAAAATTTCAAAAATTTTGATTTTTCAACCCACTTGAAGAATATTGATGAAAAATGGTTTTGAGAAGTTATCTTGAAAAATTTTGATTTGAGAATCTTAAAAACAACTAAGTGCCGAGCTTAATTCTCTGCAAATGGTGTAAGTGACCAAGTCGCAACCCAAGTACTTAGATCAACACACAAAAACAACTGAATGCCGAGCAAAAACCTCTGCAAACAGCACAACTAAGAAAGTCACTTGGTCGAAGAATCAAATTCAACTATTTGCCGAGCAAATATCTCTGCAAACAGTACAAATAGAACTTGTACTTAGTCACACCAACCAAAAACACTTGTTTGCCGAGCTTAAACCTCTGCAAACAATGCAAGTAGCACCAGTCACAAATCAAGAATTCTCAAAAACAACTATTTGCCGAGCAAAAAGCTCTGCAAATAGCACAAGTAATCTCAACACTTAACCACAAATCCTTGAACCACTTATTTGCCGAGCAATAAGCTCTGCAAATAGAACAAGTGAACTTCACACTTAACCAAATTTCTTGAAATAACTATTTGCCGAGCAATAAGCTCTGCAAATAGAACAAGTAAGAATACCACTTAGCCAACGACCTCTGCAAATACGAGTAACCACAACATGACAAAATAGTCGGTTAGGTTATCTTCTATGTTCAGCCAACCCCTTATTTGCAGAGAGACTGAAAATCTTCGATATCTTCTTCATTTTTGCGAATTAGAACTCGAATTTTATATCAAAATGTTTAGAAAATCAATGCGCACAAATCCTCAAACAAATTTGATGCTAATTTCAACTGGAAATCAAACCCTCACGAACATGCGATTTGTAGAGCTCGATCAAAAACAACTCAAATGATGAAATTAGCTTCTGAAATTGATAGCGAAGGAAGATATACTGATATTAAATCGATCGGAGAACAAAATTAGAACAGAAACACACTTAATTTGCAGGAATCACTGAAACAGTGAGCTCTGCAAATGAACCTTTCAGAAAAATTACTCAAATTCTAAAATTAAGCACAAATTAAGCTTGTAATAAGCTTGTGGATCGTTCAGCAACTCTGATTGTGCTCTGATACCAATTGTAGAGTATAGAATTCGAGCTTTAGTGTGTGTTTTAGTGTGTGTTAATGGAGGTTTCTAGTGAGAGAAAGTAGAGAGAGAGTAGAGAGATGTCAGGGAAAGATTTTTTTTGTATTATGTGGTGAAAGGTTACAATTAACATAATGGAGGGGGTTTATATACATATGAGCTATTTACACTATGCCCCCTTCCATTGTAACAAGATTACAATATAAGTACAAATTAACATAAGGTACACAAATCAACTACTACATTTATATTTCTAACAACTCCTGACATAGCCTCCGGAATTGAGCATGGCTGCTACATGGAGGCTCCTAATTTAGCCTCCGGACTTGAACATGACATTAGCCTTAGTGGCGAAGCTAGCAGGGGGGATGGTCGATCTTTAGCCCCTACCATACCAGCCAGCTTCCATTAGAGTTTATGTTCATGGCCTACATAAAGAAATGGGTTTTTGTAACCTAGGCTCCCTTAATTTTCCATAGCTTACTGTTCTTTGAACTTTGTTGATGAAAATTAGTAACTTTGTTAAAATATATACACTATTTTTTTTTTATTTTTTTTGTCATAGTTTGCTTTGGATGTTAAAAATATTTTTCGTCATAATATTATGTTTTTATATTTTACTATTGTCATAATGTTTTATGGGCTTATTTCTTTTTATTGAGCGATGTCCCAAAACCTTTTTACATTCTCGAAAAAGTTGATGGTTTTAGTCTAAATAACATGAGAAATGTTAGAAAAACAACATTTCTAGCTCTTCAACCACTGTATATGTTCATAAATGGTGTGTTTTTGAACCACAAATGGTGTGTTCTTGAATCACAATCACAGCATGACTTTCCCGAAATAAATTTACATTCTCAAACATGTACATGTTTTCATGTTTAGTTCTTATAGGTTAAATAGCATGTGAAATGTAAGGAAAACAATAATTTTATTTTCTTTAACCTGTGTATATGTTCATAAATGGTGTGTTTTTGAATCACAAATGGTGTGTTCTTGATTCAAAATTGCAACATGAGTTTATCATGTTGTTAGAAAAAAATTCATGAGCCCCCTTTTAACTAAAAATTCATGAGCCCCCCTTTAACTTAAAATCTTGTCTATGCTTTCCTTATCACTACTGAGTCATGGGCCTCATTTAGGCCCAAGCATGTAAAGCGCATCACTTAAATCACTAAACCTTAAATCTCCAATTCCTCTATAAATAATAGACAAAAGTCTCAAACTAGAGGGAGCTTTCTCTCTCTTCCTCTGTGACTCTCTCACTCATTCTCTATAGCCTACTTCGGTCCAGCTCCGGCTTGACTAATGGCGTAAACAAGTCAGCTTATAGTCACCAATTAGGGATAGCCATCTAAAGTAGCAACAACATCATCTTCCCTATTTCATCTTATAAATCCAGGATTAACCCCCGTACTTAAGTGTAATCTTATACCCTAGCAGGTGTAATATTATGCTTAAACAAACATCAATCATTAAATGGTATTAGTTTATAGTAATTATGTCAATGTCAATATCCATTTAGTATTTTATTAACTAGGAAATTTCCGGCCCCGCGTTGCGGGACATCAATTGTCGTGTTGAAACGATTGTGTTATTTAGTATACTTGCATTGAATTAACAAACATTATGTCATGGATAGGTTTGTTTAAAAGTTTATCATATCAAATATATATTTAATATATTTATTTAAAGGCAACACCACAATAGTTTCCGTCTGCTTTGCGCGATTTCAATTAGTTCGATTAGTTTTTGTTATCGATGATTTATGTTTCTAAAAACTTTGACATATAAAATATATACATATTCAAAGACAATACCACAAAAAAATTAATAAAAGTTTTTAATATATTGTTTGGAAACCTGAAAACGATTATGTTTTGTTATTGATGATGTGTCGCTATATATGTTTGTTAAAATATTTGACATATGAAATGATATTATTCAAAGGCAATAGCATAAAAAAATAGTTTTGATATATTATTTGAAAACCCAAAAGAAAAAAAATGTAAGAAACCAAGAAGTGACCCGTAATTTTAAACCTGAAAGGGATCTAATGTGGTAAAATCTGAATATTGTTACAAAAAAAGAATAAACTTTTTCAATATAATTATTTGAAACCCGAAAGGAAAAACATATGGAAAAAACCAGGAAGTAACTCGTATTAGAAGACCTGAACCGGATGCGATTTAGCAAAATCCGAATAATGGTGCGGGTTATAACATGTATGAATAGTAACTCGCCACGCAGGCGAGTTACTATTCACAAGTTATTGGACGAATAGTTACTCGCCACATAGGCGAGTTACTATTCATAAGCTATTCACTTATTAGAGTAAATGAGGAGTTAAAAAAAAGTTTACAAAGTAAAATTGTGAAAAAGCTAAATATGTGTCAATGATATTACCAAAATTAGTATACATATACGAATAATATTAAGGAAACACTGTAAATTTGTTGTCCAGGTTATAAGTTCAAAACCGGTGTTTTTTAGTTAAGACATAAAAAAAATCGAGAATTCACTCCTTCCTTAAGGAAAAACATAGAAATAGAATTCTAACATTCAAAAAGGAAAAACATAGAAATAGAATTGCGGTAACCAAGAATTAGAGTAATCAGAATTATATGAGTATACAAAAAGGGATTCTCTTGGTAAAACGAACATTAAAATCGTTGTAGGGTATTAGAGAAGCAAATTTAGATAATCAGAAACTGAAAACAAAAGTTGAAAAATAAAGGGATTTTTCATTGGATTTTTAACTTCCGAATGTATTGAATCACAGTATATACTTTCTTATTGTTCATCTTCTTCTTCATTGTGTTCTTGATTGTGGCTTCATTATATTGATCACTTTTTAAAGATAAAAAGTTTTTATTTTTTGAGAGGTTTAACTTTCAAGAAAAAAGCTTTGATTTTTGTCTTATGGGTTTTGCTAAACGCGGCTCTTAGGGTTGTAGTTAAGGTGCATAAAATAGTTGTATACTTACCATAAAATTCAGGGGGTGAGCTTTTGATATGGAAGGTACAAATTTTCTTATGCACATTAAATGCAGTCCTACGGACTACGTTTAACATTTTCCTTGTTTCATACAAATGGGATTCTTGATGATTTTTCATCAAAAAC
>CM067167.1:40425520-40457005 GCA_034093135.1 Erigeron breviscapus
TAACCTTCCGCATATCAAAAGACAACTCTGATTCATGATTCAACAATTCTCGAAGATTCAAGTCACACACATTTGTTCGACTTCATTATTCTCTTTATTCAAGACTCACACGCATTCATTATTCTCTGTTTAAAAGAACATTGAGAATCCTCACATGATTTAACTTCAAGAAGTTCAAGACCAAGATCAAGACTGAATCAAGTTCTCCAAAGACAAAAGAAGAAAGCTTTGAAGACTTGTTTCAACATCCCAATTGTCTTCACCACCGGGCTCATCAAATTCATTCAAGACAATATAACACGTACTTCATTCTTTACAATGTATCACTAAGGGGGAGAATGTTAGAAATCCAAAAAATAGTGATAAATTGTAATCTAGATTAGAGGAATTTCTTGTTGTTAAGTCATAGATAAATGATCACTAAGGTTGAGGGGCTAATTGTGACAATTAGCATAATTGTGTAATTAGACTATAAATAGCCCTCTCATACCTTAGAGATCATAACCTAGACATAACTTTGACATAATTTTCACATACTTCATAACTTTAATTCCAGTTCACACACTAGTTCATACGATTCTCTCTCAAAACACACCCAAACACCAAGAACACACACTAATCCAAATCCACCATTGATGACTTGAATTCAGCATTAGAAATCTTGCTATAACAATCCTTCTTCTTCTTCCCTTTATGAGAAGCAGACACTTCTAAAATCTCAAGATCCAAAGTTTCCACATTTGGAGCAGATGGATTTAAAGAGCTCGAAATCTCAGGAGGATCATTATGGGCACCAGAAGATTCAGCATTCTGCGAAGGATTATCAGCAACATTACTCCTCTGACCTCCAGCAGACGGTACCATAGTCACCTCTTTCACACCTTTCTTCACAAACTTCCTATAAGGCATATTTACAAAAACAAAGACATGATACATAAACATAAAAGACCCAAATATTCAAGTCAAAGCACAGCAATGAACCTTACCATCAATGCCTACACCACCAGGAAGAAAACCAAGCACTTTTGCTTTATACAAAACAACATCAGGATACGAAACCACCTTTATGGGGTTAGACCGAATATATCGACACAAGTCATCAACGGTGTACTCAGGTAAGGGATTTTCATATTTCTTATGAATGCACAACAAACTTCTATCAACAACAGACTCATAATCACTGGGAATCAAAGAAGACTCCATAAAAACAAACCCACTTTTCCACTCGCGGATATCCAACCCACCCCTGCGGAAACAACCACTCTTTGACCGATTTCCTACAGTAACCCACTCACCAGAAGGACAAGTTTGCACAAAATACCTAAATAAATCAAGCGACGGTTCTCCACCATAGGCCCTACACATAACCTCAAAGGCCACTATCCTAGATAAACCCAATGGAGTAACAGTTGAAATATGAATGTCAAAGTAATCTAAGACTTCGAGAAGAAAAGACAAAAAGGGGTATCTCACATTCCCCTCAGTCATCGATTTTATGTAAAAACCAACATATCCCTCAGGTGGAGTCAGAATCGTTTCCCCATCGGTTGGGAGTTTAAAAGAAGCCATCCTACCGGGAAAATATTTTTCTACAAATTTCTCTAACTTCGACCGGATTACAGTCGATTCGGTCACTGCAATACCAACCTTCGACATCGACACAAATATAAGAGCGGAAAAGTTAAGAAAACACGGGTGAAAAGACGTACCTAAAGAGATGATCGGAAGATGGTTACGCCGGAAACCCTAGGAGAGAGAAGGGGGTTTTTTTCAAATTGGATAGAATAAAAAAGAGAAAGAGAAGAAATTAATTTATATATCCGGTTGCATGCGATCTGGAACCGTCGATATAGCCACCTTGGGATACGTGCACATCTACCACACTTAAATTGATTTGATGGATAATTAAGCATGGTGGAGAATTTTCATAAAACCCCCCCATTAATGCAGTTCAAGTCAAGGATAGTCCAAGGCCACGACCAATTTGCAAGGCTCGTCCCCTTGGACTGGGGGGCTTGATGGTATACCCCTCCTGCGTTACGCAGAGCTTGTCGCCCACAACATTAATGAAATACGCTGCGACACGAAGGGATATTAAAACACCTGCATTAAGATAAAAAGGGAAGGAACTAATCACCCATAAATCAGGGATTCAGTTCCACCTTTACGAGCAGATAATTAAGGAAATGGTTGACGATGACCATGGATGGGGGAAACCCTAGGAAAAGGTCTATACGGCGCTAAATCATTTCCCGCCCTATAAATAGGGAATAAAAAGACCTTCAAGGGCATAATACAACACACACATACGATCACAGAAAGATCATCCTCAACTTGTTCGACTGGCGTAAAACCGTATACGTAAATACGAGTTACCTCCGGGGAACCGCCAATGAACAACCCTAAAACACCCATCATCCCGTTTTTATCCTAATCTCGGTTCGGCGTACAAACAGTGCTTCCGCTCCTTGTAGTATTCTGCTGACGAAATAAATTCTGCTAGCAGCACAGAACTTACGCATTCCGCGGATGATGCTATATATATGTACAGGGTTTCCCCTGCTATGGGGGATGTTAAGGTTGGTAGTTCTGCGATATACTTCTTCATTTGCTCAAAAGCTTCATTAGTTTCGACGGTCCACTTAAATGGTTTCTTGTCGATACACCCTTTGAGCTTCTTGAAGAATGGGAGTTGTTTTTCCGCTCCCCTGGACAAGAATCTGCTCAGCGCTGCCAACTTCCCGTTCAGGCTTTGTACTTCCTTTATGGAGGTTGGTGGGAGTAGTTGCGAAAGTTTGTTTACTTTGGACGGATTGACTTGTATTCCTTTCTTCGTGATGTAATACCGCAGGAATTTTCCTTCTTCTACCCCGAATGAGCACTTCTTTGGGTTAAGCTTCATGTTGATACTCCTTAGGGTATTGAAGGTTTCTTGTATATCTGTCAGCAATTCTTCCTCGCTTTTGCTTTTGATGACCATGTCGTCGACGTACGCTTCCAAGTTTCTACCTAACTGATGTTGAAAAACTTTGTCGACCAATCGCTGGTAAGTTGCCCCTGCATTTTTTAGGTCAAACGACATCTTTGTGTAACAGTATATTCCTTTGCTAGTGTAGAACGATGTATTCCCTTCGTCGCCTTTGTCCATCTGTATCTAGTGGTATCCTTTATATGCGTCTAAAGAGCACTTTAGTCTGAAGTCCGCTACGGACTCGACTTTCCAGTCAATCTCGGGTAGAGGGTTGCAGTCTTTTGGCGTGGCTTTGTTTATGTTTGTAAAGTCTACGCACATCCGCCACCCTCCATCGCTTTTCTTTACCATAACCGGGTTGGCTACCCATGATGGGTATATTGATTCTTTTATTATTCCGGCTTTTAAGAGCTCCTCCACTTATTTTAACGCGGCCTGATCTCTTTTTGCTGCCAGAGATCTTTTCTTCTGGTGAATGGGGGTTAGGTGCTTGTGTTCGTTTAGCCTATGCTCCGTTATGAATTCTTCGCCTCGTACTGATATTTTCCGAGGGACTCCCGTCATGTCGGAGTACTCCCATGCGAAGACATCCATGTTATCTTCTAACAATTTTCGGAGCCTTAACTTGAATTCTGTTGGTAATTGCTTCCCTATAGAGATTAGCTGCTCCGGGAATGCTGGGTTTATCGCGATCCCTTCTTCCTTATCCTGCTCTACTACTGCTGAGATTGTGACCTTCGTCTCTTCTCTGGCGCGTCTAACACCATGGACGTGTCTTCCAGTATCGCGGAGGGACTCTATTGTTCCTACCCCTTCTGGGGTCAGGAATTTGACAATTGAATGGATTGTTGACGCGATAATTCCTAGCTTCCTCATGACAGGTCTGCCTAATAACATATTATAGGGGGAGGGCGACCTTACTATGACAAAGTCGAGATCCTCCGTCCTGACGGTGGGGGTCTGGCCGATCTGAACGGATAGGTTGATTTCTCCAATCGGCCAGATTCGTTCCCCTGCAAACCCTATCAGAGGTGTTTTGGCAGAAGTCATCAGGCCTCGTACTTGATCAGGGAACTGCAAAAAACAATGTTCATAAAGAACATCACATTCGCTACCTCCGTCTATGTATACCCTGTGGACTAGGATATCACGGACGGTGACTTGTATTACCAGCGGGTCTTCTGAGAACGCATCGGCTCCTTTTGAGTCGAAGACTATATCTTCGAAGATGGCGTCGTCTCCCACGCTATTCTTTTTGGTTCCTATTTCGGGGAAAGCTCGGGGCGGCCCGTAGCCGTTGCCACGAATCTCCCTTACTCCAGAATTGAGGTCGGCCATCTAACTTTTTTCGATCGGCAATGGGCTCGGTTGCTGTATTAGGTCCCACGGATGACGCCAATTTGTTTGATCAAATGATCGCGCTATGGGTCCGACCTAGGGTTTGGGGGTGTTTGTATTTTAGAGAGGCGATTCCCTTACGGTAAGAGGGCTGAGAGGCCGCTTTACGCCTGGTTGTTTAGGGTTTTTTTTATCTCAAGAGGTGAATGATCCTCTTGGACGTGAATTCATCCCTATATATAGGGGTTAGAATGCTTGAAGGGCAGGAAAAGGAGTTAAAGTAAATATTTTCCTCTTTGAGAATATCTTTTATCTTTTAAGAAGATTTGTGATGATCTCGTGTCCGAGATATGCGGACCCTAATATATACTTTCCATACGGTATACACATTCCTCCGGGACTAGGTAATTTGACCTAAGAGCTCCGGGAGTATTTCTGTTTACGGAGGTAGTGCTTCGTATAGGTGTTTCAATTTTACCCGTAGGTACCTGCTACGGAGGTAGAGCTCCGGGTAGGGTACGTCATCAACATATATTGACAAACTTCCTGAACAAATCAACAGTAGGTTCACCGCCAAACGCACGACACATAACCTCAAAGGCCATAATCTTCCCATGACCTTGAGGATGCCATCGCGACAAATGGTTTCCATAATGACTAAGCACGCTAAGGAAGAATGGGGAAAATGGATACCTAACATTGCCAAGAACGAAGGAATCTAGATATATAATTATATACCAAAAAGCCATCAGGGGGAGATACTATACTCTGCTTTTTACCAGGCAATCGAAAAGCCCTAATTTTACCCGAAAAATATTTATCTACAAAATCCCTAAGTTGATCAACGGTGATAGAAGATGTAACATCCCACCTTACCACAACACAATATTGTCCGCTTTGCCCGTAGGCTCACGGCTTTGTTTCTGGTTGCTCGGGAAAACTTCCCAGAAGGGTCACCCATTTGGCATTGCTGCCGCCCGAGCACGCTTAACTGTGGAGTTCTCCTCTCATCCACAGCCAATACGCCCAAAACGCGTTGTGTTATGTAAGACCATTGATGTCACTTATAGACAAGATCCCCCTTGTATGTTAAGATGTATGCTTTCACACCCCCTCAACACAACTCAACGTCCTCGTTAAGTTATGCAAGTGCGCCATACACTCCTAACAATCCAAGGGTTGCTCTGATACCAACTTGTAACACCCATCTTTAAAAATATCAGATTTCTTTTTTTTTAAATGAATATATTATTAAACAAAGATCACACGTGGCGGAAAAGGTCTTATGAAAATAAGATTTGGGATGTTACAACTACCCACAAGGCCTCTTTTGCAACTTAACTTTGACGCTGTAATTTGCACAACATCAGGCCCAACATACTTCTTTTCCCCGGGCTCCAGCCAACACGAAGGAGTTCTACACTTCCGCCAATAAAGCATCTCGAACGGTGTCATGTTGATGCTAGAATGATAACTATTGTTGTAAGCGAACTCAACTAGTGAAAGGTGATCATCCCAACTGCCACCATACTCTATCACACAAGCTCCCAACATATCTTCTTTCTTGACATTCAGCTGATGATAACCAGATCGCAAATCAATCTTAAAGAAATAAGAAGCCCCTTGCAGCTGGTTAAATAAATCGTCGATGCGAGGGAGAAGATATTTATTTTTCACCGTTCACTTATTAAGCTCTCGGTAATCAATACACATCCTCATGGATCCATCTTTCTTCTTCACGAATAAGATAGGAGCTCCCCAAGGCGAGGAACTCGGACGAATAAACCCTTTATCAAGCAAATCCTGAAGCTGGGTCATAAGCTCCTTCATTTCTGTTGGAGCTAGTCAATAAGGTGCTTTAGCAATAGGTGTTGCATCAGGCAAAATATAAATTTGAAACTCGACCTCACGGTCGGGTGGAATACCAGGAAGATCTTCGGGAAACACTTCCGGAAAATCAGAAACAACATCAATATCGCTAACAGAAGATTTCTTTTCTCTAGAATCAATAACATAGGCCAGAAAATGCTCCTTAGTTTGCCTAATATATTTCAATGCCTTCATCATAGACACAATCCCCAATTCCCCTTTTTGTTTCTCGCCATAAACATGCACCACATCACCATTTGGTGCCACAAGACGAACAATCTTTCTTTTGCAAAGGATATCAGCATTAAACCTTCCCAACCAATCCATGCCAAGAACAACATCAAAACCCGCAAGAGTGGTAGGTAAAAGATGAACAGGAAAAGAATTTCCCTCGATCTCTATAGAACAATTTCGATAAATCTCACGAATAGTAATGAGTTTACTGTCAGGAATCTCCACCTCAATGATGGAACCAAGTATAGATATAGAAATACCAAGATTTGACCCAAACAAAGCAGACACAAAAGTACAGTTTGCACCAGAATCATATAAAACACTAGCAGGTATGGAATTAACAAGAAAGGTACCGTTAACAACATCATCATTACCTCTGGCATCTTCAGCAATCATCTGAAAGGCTCGGGCATTTGTCTTCTTGTCATTCTTCTTAGGCTCAGCAGCTCTATCGGGACAATTAGTGCTGATATGTCCCTTCTTGTTGCAGTTGAAACACTTAACCTCATTTTTGCAATCTGTACTAGCATGGCCACTCTCCCCACAACGAAGACACTTCAGAGTAGCCATAGAACAGTTCCCGTGATGTTTAGCCCGACACTTGTTGCATCATTTCCCATTATTAAACTGTTTACCCTTACCCTTATCATCTTTCCACTTCTTTGAAGACCCCGCACGATCATCATTCTTCCTCTTAAACCCGGTTCTTGTCAGAATCCTTCTCAACAACCTTCTCAGCTTTGAAATCATCATCAAGTCTCTTGGATTCTTTGATAGCAGCTGACAAAGTAGTATGTTTCCTACATAGGCCACGGTAGCTAGGAGGAAGACCATCACAGTAAGCTTCAACTTTGTCAACTTCTCTACGAACCATGTGACCAACGAACTTGAGCTTTTCCAAAAATGAGTGAGCATACTCACCTATGGCAACGGGCTTGGCGGTTAAAGCTCTAAACTCTTTCTCGATCAATCTCAACTCACGAGTACCCTCATATTCTTCCAGAAACTTCTCCCTGAAAGTACCTAAAGGCATTGCAGCTAATACCTCAGGAGTCAATGAAACAATATTAGACCTCCACCAATTGCGAGCATTCTTCTTTAGCATGCGAGAAACACATAACACCTTCATATCCTCGGGACAGTAACATGAAGCAAACACCACCTCTATATCATCCAACCATTCCATAGCACCTACAGCATCTTGAGTGCCATCAAAATCTTTGGCACCACATTTCTGAAAACTTTCTGTTATAACACGATTTCTATCACTGAATTCAAGTCATCAATGGTGGATTTGGTGAGTGTGTGTTCTTGGTGTTTGTGTGTGTTTTGAGAGAGAATTGTATGAAACTGTGTGTGAATTTTGTATTAAAGTTATCAGGTATGAAAGTTATGAAAGGATTATACAAAAGTTATGATCTCTAAGGTATGAGAGGGCTATTTATAGTCTAACTACACAATTATGCTAATTGTCACAATTAACCCCTCAACCTTAGTGATCATTTATCTATGATTTAATAACAAGAAATTCCTCTAATCTAGATTACAATTTATCACTATTTTTGGATTTCTAACATTCTCCCCCTTAGTGATACATTGTAATGAATGAAGTACGTGTTATATTGTCTTGTAGGAATGAATTTGATGAGCCCGGTGGTGAAGACAATTGGTGTGTTGAAACAAGTCTTCAAAGCTTTCTCTTTTGTCTTTGGAGAACTTGATTCAGTCTTGGTCTTGGTCTTGAACTTCTTGAAGTTAAATCATGTGAGGATTCTCAATGTTCTTTTAGAACAGAGAATAATGAATGCGTGTGAGTCTTGAATAAAGAGGATAATGAAGTCGAACAAATGTGTGTGACTTGAATCTTCGAGAATTGTTGAATCATGAATCAGAGTTGTCTTTTGAAATGCGGAAGGTATGAATCTTGGTTTCGAATGTTTCAATCTTCGATTCTTGAGTGAAATTCAACTTTTTGATTTTTAGGTTTTAATTCTCGAATGAATTTCATCTTCTTGGAATAAAGTTTCATGAATATGAACTCTCCCCCTTTATGTATGCATTGGAGTTTCTTGATAAAATGTTGTTGTATGACTTGAAGATCTTGAATGAAGTGTGTTTGATGAAGACTCTTTTGAAGCTTTACTTCTTTGACTTGAATCTTCTAACAAATCTTTAATCCTTTTTGAAGCTTTGTTCTTTGTCACATCAACATGAACACTTTGGAGAGTAAGCAATTGAATGAGGTTTGGATGAAATTCTTATGAAGTAATCATGCTCCCCCTCAATCCATGAGTATAAACATTTTGGAGAGTAAGCAATTGAATGAGGTTTGGATGAAATTCTTATGAAGTAATCATGCTCCCCCTCAATCCATGAGTATAAACATTTTGGAGCATCTTTGAACTTTTGAAGTATCTTGAGTGAAAATCTTTTTATCTTCGGTTTCATTCTTATCTTTGACGTCAATTCAGATTCCCCCTTTTTAAAATCAAAATCTCAATCAACTAAAATCTAGTGAAAATCTGAAACTATTGACACATCATGAAGAATTTTCTCCCCCTATACACAAACTTTGATAAGCCTAGAACTTTGATAAGCCTAAACCCAATTGAAACAACCAAACACAAACTTTTCTCCTTGTTTCCTTATCAATCAGTGAATCAGTCATAATATTTTCTCCCCCTCATAATGACAAAATTGGGAACCAATGTCATTATGTACACATTTGATTGATTAAATGTCAAAAGGAATAACAAGACATGGAGAAATGTCAACCATCAAAACATCAACCCAAACCATTAGCCCAACCCAAGAAATCCTAGGGGTGACTAAAATGTAAGATTGAAGTTGTTGGGACAAACGTTATATCATGGTGTTGGTGTTTTCTGTGTTTGTGTGATGAGAAATGAAACCGGAAAAGAATGATCCGTTAGCATGTTCAAAAATCGAAAGGATTAATGAAATGACCGATTGAAATGTATAACATATTTCGGATTTCCTATGTATCATTGAGATATGCACAAAACAAGTCTCTAACATAGTTCGGTCTGTGGCTTTGCAACCACGAGATTGCTTCAAAGAATAAAAATCATGATTATGACAGCCGAAGCGTTTGATAACCACAATCTTTTATCCTTAAAGACTTTTTAGGG
Organism: Erigeron breviscapus; assembly: GCA_034093135.1. NCBI lineage: Eukaryota > Viridiplantae > Streptophyta > Magnoliopsida > Asterales > Asteraceae > Erigeron > Erigeron breviscapus. The sequence continues at coordinate 40,435,085 of CM067167.1, forward strand.
AAAAACGAGGTCACTTAGACTTCTCGTTAACTCAATAATCACATAAATGTAATTACGAGACCTACTTTCAACGTTGGAAAAGATGTTAGCATTGGTAGGATTTCCATTCGATCATTGTGGAATATCAATTAAGATATCACTACGAATGTTCCGGCTATATCACAAAGATAAGCAATAATATCACAAAGATATGACTCGAATGTGTCCTATATAAAAAAAATGAATGATGATCAAATTAATGACCAAGCAAGATAGCTCTAGACACAAAGTGATCAAATAAAGTCGGGGACTGGAGCAGAATGTCGCCCTTTTTTCAATATCAACATCTTCCAAATGAAGAGTCAATAGAAATGTGAAAATCTCCGTGAGAAATGAAACAAGCATTTGTTAAGAAATACTTGAGTGGTTAGGAAAAGATGTGCATCGCTTCACTGGGTCCATGAAGACTTCTTCAATATCGAGAAATCAACAAATGAAATCCGATAGGGACGTGTTGACCCGGCTTTTTGAGAATTTGGGGAGGGCTTTTGTTTCTTTTAGCCCTTTCTCACAACATCATTTCACCGTAACCTCTCACTTTTCGACTTTACTCCCTCCATTCTATTTGCACGAAAACAACATCACTCAAAATACCCTCACTATCTAATGAAAGAAGTGAATACTCCGGGGTTAGAATTCATCGGCGATGATGAAATTCATGGAGGCAATTTTGAGAAATACCTATCGCTCATGTGCAAACTAATCACCGAACTCCATTTGATTAAAAATCATTGGAAAAACATCAAATGTGTGAATGGAAAAAAAATTGTAAACACATTTGAAGTTTTGAAAGTTGTTGAAATCACAAACTCCTCCTTAATCTATGCAGGAATAGATCAAAAAGTTTTCCATAGAAAGGTGGAGCAAAAATTGTTTTTGTGAGATCAAAAAGAGGAAAATCGTTGGTGTGATATTGTCGGAAAAATTTTGATAAACACAAAGTTTTGCGTCAACAACAATGTTGAGAGTAAGACAGCTAGGGAGTACACAAAGGCGTTCAATCCGTCGCATCTTACATCAACAAGTTGGAGGCAATTAAAACATTTAAGCAAATGAAAATCCAATCAATTGTACAAGATGAGACAACAAGGGAGTACACAAAGGCGTTCGATCCTTCGTTTCTCATATCAACAATTGATAGTTTGAAAATTTTATTTGAACAACTTGATTGCTATCACACATACATATTCATATAAGAACACTTGGAAGTACACAAAGGCGTTCGATTCCTTGTTATCTTATATCAATTTATATGTATAATAACAAAAGCTTAGAATGTAAAAACACTCTACAAATAAATATATCATTTAAGAATGGGTTGCATACATAGTATATGCAAGCCACTGAAATAAATATCTTTTTGTTTATTTTTGAAAATTTGCAATTTTGTATTTGATTTTCTCTTTTCAAATTTTGTATTTTGTTTTTCTGGAATGTGTCAAGAATTCCTTCAAAAGAGTTAAGGTTTAAGATTTAACATACCAAGCTTGGAGATAAGAAAATTAAACCTCTTTTCATCCAATGGTTTTGTGAACAAATCTGCAAGTTGAAAGTCAGTACCCACAAAGTAGAGCTCGATGTCACCTTTCTCAATATGATCTTTGAGAAAATGATATCTAACATCAATATGCTTTGATCGAGAGTGGTTTACTGAGTTGACTGCAATGGCAATGGCACTCTGAGAATCACAATAGATAGGAATATGATCATATTTCAGACCATAATCAGTTAGTTGTGTCTTCATCCATAAAACTTGAGCACAATAACTAGCCGCAGCAACATATTCAGCTTCAGCCGTTGATAGTGACACACAATTCTGTTTCTTGGAAGACCAACTCACAATTTTATCACCTAAAAATTGTAGAGTACCGGAAGTGCTCTTGCGATCAAGTTTACAACCAGCATGATCTGCATCTGAATATGCAGTTAGATTGAATCCAGTATCCCTTGGATACCAGAGACCTAAATCAGGTGTACCCTTCAGATAACGAAAGATTCGTTTCACAGCTTGATAATGTAAATCAGTTGGAGCAGCTTGATATCTAGCACACATACATGTTGCAAACATTATATCTGGGCGAGATGCTGTTAGGTACAACAACGAACCAATCATACTTCGATATCTCTTTTGGTCAAATGGTTTCCCATTTGTGTCAGCATTTATGTTTGTTCGAGCAGCCATTGGGGTAGAGATTGAAGAACATGAAGTCATATCAAACTTTTTCAACATGTCATTTATGTATTTACCTTGTGATATAAAAATACCAGTTGGTAATTGTTTGATTTGAAGACCCAAAAAGTAATTCATTTCCCCAATCATGCTCATTTCAAAATGATTAACCATAAGAGATGAAAAGTTTCGGCAAAATGTTTGACTGGTCGACCCAAATATAATGTCATCAACATATATTTGAACAAGTAGAACATGCTTACCTTGTTTGCGAATGAACAAGGTAGGGTCAATTGTGCCTTTGGTAAAGCCACCTCTTAGTAAGAAAGTAGTTAAAGAATCATACCATGCTCGGGGTGCTTGCTTAAGACCGTAGAGAGCCTTGTCTAACCTGTAGACATGGTTTGGCCTTTGAGGATCAACAAAACCTTCTGGTTGATCAACGTAAACTTCTTCTTTGAGGTCACCATTCAAGAAAGCAGTCTTCACATCCATTTGAAACACAGTAAAGTTTCTGAATGCAGCATAAGCTAAGAATATTCGAATGGCCTCCATTCTTGCAACTGGAGCAAAAGTTTCGTCGAAGTCAACACCAGGTTGTTGGCAATAACCCTTTGCAACAAGTCGAGCTTTATTCCTTACTACCACTCCATTCTCATCCTTTTTGTTTTTGAATATCCACTTTGTACCGATTGGATCATCTTTTCTAGGATTTGGAACTAATCTCCATACCTTCAGTCTTTCAAATTGTGCGAGTTCATCTTGCATTGCCTTAACCCACTCTGGATCACAAAACTATCAAAAATCTCATAATTCAATTGTTAAGACGGTCTTGGATGAAGATCGTTTTAAGAATTAGTTACACATTTGTTTCAGTCTTTTCTAGGATTTGGAACTAATCTCCATACCTTCAGTCTTTCAAATTGTGCGAGTTCATCTTGCATTGCCTTAACCCACTCTGGATCACGAAGAGCTTCAGATACCGTTTTGGGTTCAATATTGCTAAGAGAAAGTGCAACAAGACACTCATTTACTGAGGTACGAGTAGTTACTCCTGCTTGTGGATCTCCAATTATTTGATCAGTAGGATGGTCTTTCTGCATTCGTGTCCACTTGTGAGCATGAGGAAGAGGATCTTGTTGTTGAAGATCAACATCACCATCATTAAAACTTGAGTTTTGTTGAGAGATGGAGTCATAACTTGGTATAACTCTTTCCTCATAAGCTGGATGATCAAAATCAAGTGGTACATACACATTTGGAGTGTTTAATGGATTTTTTGTCTGAGTTAATCGAGAAGGTTGTTCTTGAACATTCACTTGAGAAGAATTATCCTGAGAGGATGGTGGAGAAGTATCAGTAGAAGAGGATTCTTGCTCTGAAGAACTTGATGAAGATTCATGAATGTTGTCAGGAACTGGATCGTTGTTATGAAGAGGTTCATTGTTTTGAATTGGTTCAACGATGATATGAGGTTCTTGATCATGAATCGGTTTTGAATTATAGAATTCTTCAAAAAGAATATCTAATTCATCACTTGTTGGAGTTGGAAACTTCTTGAATTTAGAAGCTAAGGTAGAATTCCTTGTAGAAGTACTTGAAGTACTTGGATCATTACTTGTTGGCAGCAAACCTTCTTGCTCAAAAATCATGCCTGACATCTCATCAAACCAAACATTCATTGTTTCTTGAATTGTGTTGGTTCGACGATTATAGAATTCTTCAAAAAGAATATCTAATTCATCACTTGTTGGAGTTGGAAACTTCTTGAATTTAGAAGCTAAGGTAGAATTCCTTGTAGAAGTACTTGAAGTACTTGGATCATTACTTGTTGGCAGCAAACCTTCTTGCTCAAAAATCATGCCTGACATCTCATCAAACCAAATATATGAAAGTAGTTGATGTTGGGTTTGCGTTTGTTAACAACCTCATAAGGAGTCTTTTCGAAACGCTGATTGATAATGGACCGATTCTGAGTGTGACATGCAGTGTCAACAGCTTCAGCCCACATATTGGATGGCAATTTGGAATAAGCAAGCATTGTCCTTGCTGCTTCCACCAGCGATCGATTTCTCCTTTCAACAACACCGTTTTGTTGTGGGGTGCGAACTGCTGAGAATTGATGAGTGATACCTTTGGATTTGCAGAATTCATCAAAAACAGCATTCTTGAACTCAGTTCCGTTATCCGAACGGATGTAACGAACTGGAAGTTGAAGATTTACTTGAGTATTTGTGATGAAATCTATCAACATCTGAGTTGTTTCATCTTTGGATGCAAGGAACTTGACCCAAGTATATCTTGAATAATCATCAACAATAACCAAGATGTATTTCTTCCCATTTCGGCTTTGTACTTTCATCGGCCCACAAAGATCCATGTGAAGCAAATGAAGAGGTGCTAATGAATTTGGAGATTTCTTCGGTTTATGAGAAGCTCTCTTAATCTTCCCAACAGCACAAGAAGGACAAACATGCTCACTTTCATACTTATAGTCAGGTAAGCCTTCAACAAGATGCTTGTTGACCAAAGTATTGATGGTTTGAAAATTCAGATGAGAAAGCCTTCTATGCCATAACCAAGAATTCTTTGAAGTAGCCTTTGAAATGAGACAAATATTATCGTTGGTTGGTTATCATCGAGATTGACGGTAAAAAGATTATCATCACGATCACCACAAAGAATATCAACTCCATCTAGAGTTTGGACTTTGCAAAGAGATTTTCGAAACAGAACTTGAAGATTGTTGTCACAGAATTGTCCAACACTGAACAAGTTATGACTTAATCCTTCAACATAGTGAACTTTCTTGATGATAATTCCATTTCGTTCAATGTCTCCATAACCTAAGATAGGAGCGAAATTGTTGTTTCCAAAGCGAACTGTTCCCATGAATCTTTCAACAAAATTCTTGAGCAAAGATTTATTTCCAGTCATGTGCTTCGAACACCCGGAATCGAGTATCCAAACACAGATGGTTATTTCCTGCAATCAAAGAAATTTAACCGTTTTTAGGTACCCACTTGAAGACGGGTCCTTTATGGTTAGTTAAAACAGGCAGGGTATATAACTTAGGATATGCATTCAAACATGTTTTCGAATCAACATAAGCATTAACAAGCACATTATCAACAAACACATTTGAATAAAAAGTACGAACATTCACATGAGAATTAAAAGTAACATGTCTACAAGCATCATCATCAGATACACAAGTACGAGAATTAAGATTGTTTACAAGCTCACAAGGTCTTGCCTTGGCATTTTCAACATTATTTGACAAAGAAAAATTGTTTTGATTAACATGAACACCCTTCCTCCTATTAACATTCTTTCTCCTCTTTCTTTTCTTCTTTTTCTCAACATCCTTTTGGTTACTAGTGATCTTAGGTACTAAAGTATTAGCAACCCATCTAGCACCACTAGTTATGCTCTTTCCACCTGTTGAATTGAAATTAAGAAGATTAGAACTAGAAGTTTTAAACACTTTCATCTTTTTGGAATCTTTTGGAGGTGAGGAAACTTCTTGCTTCTTTGGTTTATCATGAGAAAACCATCCATATCTATCCCTATATCTAGTTGTACCATTTGATGCATCCTTAGTTAGCGAAACTGTGCTAGACTTAGACACCTTAGGTATAGAACTAGATTGAGAGCTAGATTGAGAAGCATTAGGATAGTCTTTCGGAAGTTTCACTTTGGTGTACTTTGTCCTGTGTGGAGTCTCAGCTTGTTCCTTTTTGACATGTTTCACAGGGGTAGCAACAAAGGTTTCTAACTTAATGGTCTTTGGTTCAGTCTTGACGAGTTTGGTCTTAACTCGTTTCTTTGAGTAATATGAAGTTGGAGCTTTGGACAATGGTTTTTGAGATTCCACTTTTGTTTCCACTTTGATTTTGGTAGATTCAATCTTTTTCTCAGTTTCTGAATTAAAAACATATTCTCCCTCCATGAATTTATCAAAATCATTCTTTGTGAAATCTTTGGAAAAAGAAAATTTCAATGGAGATTGATTAGTTTCAGATTCATTTGAAAGTTTTGAAAAATCAGGAATCTTGGTGTCCAACTTCACAGTATGGGTAGTCTCAGAAATTAGGTCAACTTGAACTGACACATCTTTGGTTTCACAAGAAAATTGAGTAGAAGTATCAACACCTATACTAGCACTAGGCTTAGGGTGAACAACTAACTCATCAACAGTGTTGCATGTGAAAAACCTATAGAAGTACCATATCAAAACTAAACTATGTGCAAGTTCTTCATTAGATAAATCAGATTGCACATAATCATCAGCTATAAATGTAGCAGTATTTTGACAAGTACATTCAAGAAAATCAGTCAAGGTCTGGGTAGAGGTATTGGTAGATGAATCACAAGTAGTTTGGGTAGAATTGTCTACTAAAGCACTTTGGTTAGTTTGAGTAGAAACATTCTCACAAACTTTCTTAGTATCAACAACAATACATTTATCCTCTGAATTCGGACTTTGAGACTTGAGGTGATTAATAACTTTTTGTTGAGATTCCACCTTTTGTTGTAAACCTTCTATTTGTTTTTCCAAAAATGTGGTTGGAAAGTACATTTTAGTTGGTTTAGGTGGAGTACCGACAGATTCTTGGTTTTGAAAATTTGATTCAATTTCTTCCAATTTGAAAATTGAAGATTCCTTAGTTTTGTATGAATCATTTATTGCATCATAATTAACCAAAAATTCTTGTTTTGGTATTCTCTCAACTTCATCAGTCTCAAATTCGTCATCCAATGGACGAATAAATTGTTGTATCATACCAAGTCGTAGGAATTTTTCATCATACAAGGGTTCAATTTCCTCTTTGGCTTTTTGTAATGGTGTGATATTCTCAAATCCCAACCCGAGAAGAAGTTCTGTTTTGTCAATTTTTGACTTGTTGAAATAGGCAGTGAAATTCAAGAGAGGATTTTGTTCAACTTTATATAACTTTTCTTGATAGAAAAGTATATTCTTTTTAAATTCCTCAACTTGTTTTTCAAGATTCTCAATCTCAATGCCTTTTAGAAAACAATTATGATTTAAATCAGAAATCTTCCTTTCGAATTCAACATTGTTTGGTTTAGCTTCTTGAAGCTTTTTATTGAGAATATCAACATCCATTTGTCTTGCATTTGCCCGAAGCCATTCATTGGACTTTTGAATTTCAAGATCTTGATTGGTCTTTTCAAGATCATGAATGGTCTTTTCTAGATTTTGACATTTTTGTAATAACTTAGAATCAGGAGAGACATTCAACTCACATTCTTTAACCAACATCTTATCTTTGTAAGCTTGAAAATCTTGTTTAATAGCATCATGTTCAAAAAGTAATTTTGAATTTCAAGATCTTGATTGGTCTTTTCAAGATCATGAATGGTCTTTTCTAGATTTTGACATTTTTGTAATAACTTAGAATCAGGAGAGACATTCAACTCACATTCTTTAACCAACATCTTATCTTTGTAAGCTTGAAAATCTTGTTTAATAGCATCATGTTCAAAAAGTAATTTTGAATGTTCTTCAAGAAGTTTTGAAAATTCACTTTTAGAAAATGAAATGCTATTTTTCAACTTTTTGTTTTTGTTGGCTAAAGAATTGATATGAGTTGTTAAATCTGATAAAGCTAATCTACATGACTCTTTGTCCTTAATCAAAGAAAAAGTAGAGTCGAGATTTACCTCATCATCTGGGTATTCATCATCAGTGCTTTCTGCTTCAAAGACTTTGTTCTTGGCCAACCTTGCCATATAGCAAACATTAGCAGAGAGATCTTGATCTTCATCATCTGTGAGTAACAGCCATTTGTCATCTTCAGCTAGCAATGCATGTCCTGCTTCGACTTGTTTGGCTAACAGCATCTTCTGCTTGTAATACTCATAGTTCCGCTTTCGAGGTTGTTTGCAATCAACAGCAAAATGTCCAGGAATACCACAATTGTAGCACTTTTTGTCTGATGCCTTACCCTTCTCAACAACTTGTTTCTCATAAACTTCCTTCTTTTCACCATACCTTGATCCATTAGCTTCACCTTGCTCATTACTCTTAGGATGATAGTGTTCCTTCTTGGGAAATGCACTTGTAGAAGAAGTGCGGAGATTGTTGTTTGTTGGCCTCGCTTTGTAAAATTTCCTCTTGAAATGCTTTGTTACCGCGGCAAGAGCTTGATATAGTTCATCTGAAACACCATCTCTTGTAGCCATCAGATCATCTCCCTCCTCATCAGATGAAGAAACAACTACCATTTGCCTCTTAAGAGCTTCAGAAATCTTCCTTTCGAATTCAACATTGTTTGGTTTAGCTTCTTGAAGCTTTTTATTGAGAATATCAACATCCATTTGTCTTGCATTTGCCCGAAGCCATTCATTGGACTTTTGAATTTCAAGATCTTGATTGGTCTTTTCAAGATCATGAATGGTCTTTTCTAGATTTTGACATTTTTGTAATAACTTAGAATCAGGAGAGACATTCAACTCACATTCTTTAACCAACATCTTATCTTTGTAAGCTTGAAAATCTTGTTTAATAGCATCATGTTCAAAAAGTAATTTTGAATGTTCTTCAAGAAGTTTTGAAAATTCACTTTTAGAAAATGAAATGCTATTTTTCAACTTTTTGTTTTTGTTGGCTAAAGAATTGATATGAGTTGTTAAATCTGATAAAGCTAATCTACATGACTCTTTGTCCTTAATCAAAGAAAAAGTAGAGTCGAGATTTACCTCATCATCTGGGTATTCATCATCAGTGCTTTCTGCTTCAAAGACTTTGTTCTTGGCCAACCTTGCCATATAGCAAACATTAGCAGAGAGATCTTGATCTTCATCATCTGTGAGTAACAGCCATTTGTCATCTTCAGCTAGCAATGCATGTCCTGCTTCGACTTGTTTGGCTAACAGCATCTTCTGCTTGTAATACTCATAGTTCCGCTTTCGAGGTTGTTTGCAATCAACAGCAAAATGTCCAGGAATACCACAATTGTAGCACTTTTTGTCTGATGCCTTACCCTTCTCAACAACTTGTTTCTCATAAACTTCCTTCTTTTCACCATACCTTGATCCATTAGCTTCACCTTGCTCATTACTCTTAGGATGATAGTGTTCCTTCTTGGGAAATGCACTTGTAGAAGAAGTGCGGAGATTGTTGTTTGTTGGCCTCGCTTTGTAAAATTTCCTCTTGAAATGCTTTGTTACCGCGGCAAGAGCTTGATATAGTTCATCTGAAACACCATCTCTTGTAGCCATCAGATCATCTCCCTCCTCATCAGATGAAGAAACAACTACCATTTGCCTCTTAAGAGCTTCAGAAATCTTCTTCTCAACTATCAATGCCAAAGGATCAGAAGATACAACTTCTGGCATTTTGTTTGATGAAGCTTTGTTTAGGACTTGGTTTTCATTGAGTTTGAAAGATTCATAAAGAGTATGAATGGTGAACTTGGTCAGATTTTGATGTTGCTTGATCTGTGTTCCAAAATCTTCCCATTCTGGACCAAGAGCTTTGATGAATTTGATGTTTAACTCAATCTCTGTTTTCTTGACATTGTTCTTCCTCAGTTCATTTATGACATTGCAAAATCTGTAGTAGACAGCTTCAAGAGATTCATTAGGCAATTTGGCGAAGTTGTCAAACTCAGTCAAAATATTGGTCAATCTTATCGTCGAAGTCACGTCAGCTCCTTCCATCTGTCTAGCCACCTCATCCCATATCTCCTTGGCCGTATCATAAGAATCAACAGAGCCATAGATTTCATCCGGTAGAGCTTTGTATAAGCATGACCTAGCTCTGTTATCTGCAGCTGTTCGATCTTTTTGTTCAGCATTCAAAAGATCAGGAGTTAGAATTATTGCATCAGTAGTGGGATGGCGATGAACGGCAAGTCCATTAAGGATGGAATCTTTCATCATATGACCATTTGTTTGACTTTCCACATAGTCCATAAATCTTTTCTTCCATAGTCCATAGGAACCACGGTAGAGAACTGGAGGTCTTGTGTCTGAACCCAATGCCAATGCTTCACGAGAAGCCATTTGAATTTGATTTGATTTAAAAAATTGAATTGAATTAAGATCAGAAAATGAAACGATCTTGGTGAAGATCGTCTTAGGTTTCGAAGAAATGAAACGATCTTGGTGAAGATCGTCTTAGGTTTCGAAGAAATGAAACGATCTTGGTGAAGATCGTCTTAGGTTTCGAAGAAATGAAACGATCTTGGTGAAGATCGTCTTAGGTTTCGAAGAAATGAAACGATCTTGGTGAAGATCGTCTTAGGTTTCGAAGAAATGAAACGATCTTGGTGAAGATCGTCTTAGGTTTCGAAGAAATGAAACGATCTTGGTGAAGATCGTCTTAGGTTTCGAAGAAATGAAACGATCTTGGTGAAGATCGTCTTAGGTTTCGAAGAAATGAAACGATCTTGGTGAAGATCGTCTTAGGTTTCGAAGAAATGAAACGATCTTGGTGAAGATCGTCTTAGGTTTCGAAGAAATGAAACGATCTTGGTGAAGATCGTCTTAGGTTTCGAAGAAATGAAACGATCTTGGTGAAGATCGTCTTAGGTTTCGAAGAAATGAAACGATCTTGGTGAAGATCGTCTTAGGTTTCGAAGAAATGAAACGATCTTGGTGAAGATCGTCTTAGGTTTCGAAGAAATGAAACGATCTTGGTGAAGATCGTCTTAGGTTTCGAAGAAATGAAACGATCTTGGTGAAGATCGTCTTAGGTTTCGAAGAAATGAAACGATCTTGGTGAAGATCGTCTTAGGTTTCGAAGAAATGAAACGATCTTGGTGAAGATCGTCTTAGGTTTCGAAGAAATGAAACGATCTTGGTGAAGATCGTCTTAGGTTTCGAAGAAATGAAACGATCTTGGTGAAGATCGTCTTAGGTTTCGAAGAAATGAAACGATCTTGGTGAAGATCGTCTTAGGTTTCGAAGAAATGAAACGATCTTGGTGAAGATCGTCTTAGGTTTCGAAGAAATGAAACGATCTTGGTGAAGATCGTCTTAGGTTTCGAAGAAATGAAACGATCTTGGTGAAGATCGTCTTAGGTTTCGAAGAAATGAAACGATCTTGGTGAAGATCGTCTTAGGTTTCGAAGAAATGAAACGATCTTGGTGAAGATCGTCTTAGGTTTCGAAGAAATGAAACGATCTTGGTGAAGATCGTCTTAGGTTTCGAAGAAATGAAACGATCTTGGTGAAGATCGTCTTAGGTTTCGAAGAAATGAAACGATCTTGGTGAAGATCGTCTTAGGTTTCGAAGAAATGAAACGATCTTGGTGAAGATCGTCTTAGGTTTCGAAGAAATGAAACGATCTTGAAATGAAATGATCTTGAAGTGAAATTATCTTGAATTAAAGTGATTTTGGATTGAAACGATTAAAAAAAACTGGGACGATCTTGGTTGAAGATCGTCTTAGGTTTCGAAGAAATGAAACGATCTTGGTGAAGATCGTCTTAGGTTTCGAAGAAATGAAACGATCTTGGTGAAGATCGTCTTAGGTTTCTTTCCCAAAACTTATAAGTATTTGAATTGACCAAACCAATCCTTTCGGATTAATTAGCCAGAAACAAACACTACACAACACACACTTGTCTAGAACGATCTTGTGAAGATCGTCTAACAAGCCACAAAGCACAAGAATGAAAAACGAGCTTTCAAAGACTAAGACGATCTTGGGAAGATCGTCCTAGTGAAGATCGTTTTGGTGTCATCTTCTTCATCTCATCAGTTTTCCAGAAAACTCCATTAACAACTTCAGAAAGCTTCAATAACTTTTGAATTACTGGGAGTTAAATCATGAAATCACTTGCAAACTGATTGTATTCACGTCCGCAACAAGTGTATGAACAAAATTCAACACAAAACACAACAGATTCAAATCCCTCAAATTCGCGCCAAAAACACAAAATTCAATCTCGAGAATTAGATTGAATTGAAACTTGAAACTTGACAGGATTATGTTTTCAACAACCACGAATCTATTGGTGAACAAATAACTGTGATTTTATGTGATTTGAAGTGTGAATTTTGATGAACCAGTAGGTGAAAAATACGAACAAAAATTGTAAATAAATTTGATTTTGATGAATTTGTGATTGAATTCAGTTATGGATCGTCATCAGATCGATGTTTCTCTCTGATACCACTTGTTATAACACGATTTCTAACACCGAATTCAAGTCATCAATGGTGGATTTGGTGAGTGTGTGTTCTTGGTGTTTGTGTGTGTTTTGAGAGAGAATTGTATGAAACTGTGTGTGAATTTTGTATTAAAGTTATCAGGTATGAAAGTTATGAAAGGATTATACAAAAGTTATGATCTCTAAGGTATGAGAGGGCTATTTATAGTCTAACTACACAATTATGCTAATTGTCACAATTAGCCCCTCAACCTTAGTGATCATTTATCTATGATTTAATAACAAGAAATTCCTCTAATCTAGATTACAATTTATCACTATTTTTGGATTTCTAACACTTTCATACTTGAAATTAGTTGCACGAGCAGCAACCACAACTCGATTCATCACCCCTTCATTCTGAACCCCAACTTCATCATTCACAAGAGCAACCTGTGATCTCACAATGGATGGCTCAGCACGGTTAGAGCGGTTGGAATAATTTCCATCAGTATACTCCTCTCGATGTGGTTCAACTTCCCTTTCAGCTCTCACCCGAACAAGTTCATCTTCAGTCCTTCTCAGTTGGGCTCGAATAGCTCTTAATTCGTCAAACATCTCAGCTTGAGTAGGAATCTGTTCAATCACTGGGTTTGCCCTTTCAATTTCTGATCTTGTTGGCACTTCACCCGGATATGGCCTTCGAGGAGGCCTTTGATTAGCCGCATTTCCAGCCCCATTCGATTGGCCGGAGTGTCACTAGCGGTAGCTCCATCTCGTTGACTATTAGCACGAGTGTTAACCATTTTGTCTATATAACACAAAGACGACGATTAGCGAACGGATAAAGCGAAATAACGAGGAATAAGAGCTATCACGATAATACATATTTTAAACGTCAAAATATACATTAAGCTCAAATCCTGCACACGATTCGCTCAACCCAACCCGTCCTATATCAAGCAAACCTATTTTCCTATAGGCCGTAAACAGGTTAACACTACCTGATCCAAGGATCCTACAGTTTAAGACTAGAACCTATAATCCTATAGATTCCAAGTTCACTTAAACTAATGCTTTTGATACCAACTTGTAACACCCATCTTTAAAAATACCGAATTTCTTTTTTTTTAAATGAATATATTATTAAACAAAGACCACACGTGGCGGAAAAGGTCTTATTAAATGAAAATGCAGTCAATTGTGACCCGAGTTGACCACACGGGGTGTGAAAGCATACATCGCTGACATACAAGGGGGATCCTGTCTATAAGTAATATCATTGGTCTTACATAACACAACGCGTTTTGGGCGTATTGGCTGTGGATGAGAGGAGAACTCCACAGTTAAGCGTGCTCGGGCGGCAGTAATGCCAAATGGGTGACCCTTCTGGGAAGTTTACCCGAGCAACCAGAAACAAAGCCGTGAGCCTGCGGGCAAAGCGGACAATATTGTGTTGTGGTAAGGCGGGGTGTTACAAGTGGTATCAGAGAAACCCTTGGGATTGTTAGGAGTGTATGGCGCACTTGCATAACTCAATGAGGACGTTGAGTTGTGTTGAGGGGGTGTGAAAGCATACATCGCTGACATACAAGGGGGATCCTGTCTATAAGTAATATCATTGGTCTTACATAACACAACGCGTTTTGGGCGTATTGGCTGTGGATGAGAGGAGAACTCCACAGTTAAGCGTGCTCGGGCGGCAGTAATGCCAAATGGGTGACCCTTCTGGGAAGTTTACCCGAGCAACCAGAAACAAAGCCGTGAGCCTGCGGGCAAAGCGGACAATATTGTGTTGTGGTAAGGCGGGGTGTTACAGAAGAAAAGGTTGATTTAATACCTATCTTTGCCATCGCAATGCTAAACAAAGAGGAAGAACGAGAAAAGTACCTGGTATGATGGCTGGATTACTCGAATGAAAAGGTAGAAAGAACGACGAACAGTGGAGGGAAAAAATAAAACTAAAGGGAAGGAAATAAGTATTTATGGGATATGTAGCGCACGGTTTTCAAAGTAGGCTATGAACTGCCCCACTTGATGCAATTAAACTCACGCAACTACCTACCTAAATAAATTTTAGAATCCCACCCATTGAAGAAATAGTCACCGCCCTTCGCCCCTTGGTAACTAATAAAAAGTGCAAATAAGGTCCTTCGAAGAAATTTTCTTTGAAAGGATGACATACTTCGAAGATGACTCATCAAACAAACAAGGACGCATCTCTCAGCTCTCAATGTCATTGTTTAGTCCCACGAAGACAAGATTAAAGAAGAACTAAAAGCATAGTCTATAATCATATCCCTAGCAGTCTATAATATTAGACTGGGGCTTGATGTGCAAAATCGAGTTTAAAATTTATAAACAAGAAATACCCTAAAACTGACTACTACACACTTGCGGGCAGTGGACCCGTTCGTATATAGTATAGCTAAATGGTAAATCCAGGATCGAACACAGGGACAAAAACTAAGTAATTGGAGACATTAAGTAATTCAAAATAAAAGGGGTTGTGACCGAATTGTCACTTTGCAAAAGTTAGTCAACAATTAGTAATCCCAAAGGATTAATCGAAAAGAAATCCAAATGATTTTAAAGACAATAATATTGAAAGACACCTACTTGGATCAGCTTACACGTCAATCATCGGGTCTAAGCATTACTTGCAATGTTGAACGACTCAAAAGATAGTCAAGACGAACTTCCGTTATACTTGTCACTTTAATTGCTCCAAAATTAGTTATCGCTTCCGCGTTTAATTTCTTTCCAAAACAATTAAGCTTTAAGAACCTGAGTTGATTTTTACGATTTAACCTTTAAAAGCTTTCTTCCGAACTGCTTATTCACCTAATCAGATTCCTCTATCATAAGTGTTTGCACATTCAAAATGGATTTATTTGTTTGAAATCTTTATCGTTAGTTTCTTCCGAACTCCAACGACTTTAGGTTAATTATAGACCGATCAACCTTTTCATTAACCAATTGACAATGACCTAGATTTCTTCCGAACTTCTAATTACAATCATCAATCAATTAATATAAAAGATAAAAACAATATTCAAACCCAAATAAATGTGGATCTACGATTAAACATGAAAATCTTGTTAAACAATGGCAAGTAACATTAAATCGACCCTATGACATGCTTACTACCCAAGCGGGTGTTAAGAAGATTAGCTATTCATGACAAGATAAATAAAACCAACAATCATCAAATAAATAAGATCCATGATAATATTGTATAGTAATATAATCTTGTTATTAAACAACTAAAACTAATAATAAAAAGAAAAGGGATCGAACGAGAATTGTAAATCTCGGCTGCTGTTGTTGCACTTGTCGAATTGAACAAAAACCAAAAGAAAACCCCTTGCGGCTGTTGCTTCACGAAAATAAAAGAGAATAAACTTTTGTTTTTGTCTTATGCTGCCTCTAAATCACACGCACACCATCCTTCAAATAATATGATATGATGTGGCAGCACACACACACGACACCCCCCTCTATCATAATAATGATTAGTTTATATAGATATGAGGATGTAGGTTTATTTGCTACTGCCTTGCTTCTCACGCACGACCTCACGGCCCAAAAAGGGTTATGCCCACTTGATTCTCTTTTGGACTACTGCTTCTTCACATAGACATGGGCCGAAGCCCATTCTGCTTCTCCTTTTATTCTGGGCTCACGCACCACCAGGCCCACTGGCCACTTCTACTCTCTTTTGGGTTCTAGCCCATTTCTTGTCTTTTTGCTGTTGCACTTGAACGGACCAAAAGGCAACAGCCTTTTTGGTCTTTTTCTTCCTCCTGCCAAACCAACGAGCCCACCACCTTTTGTATTATTATTATTGTTCAATATTATGTGTTGTGCATTTTAGCCCAGTCTCGCCATCTTGTGTCTTGTAAACTCCATTTAACTGAGTCATCTTTTGAGCTCAATCTTTATCCACGCGTCTCAAAAAACATCCGTAAGCACTTCTTTCACCTCAAAAATGTCGTTTCTTCCAAAATTATGCTCAAGTACCCGTTAGTAACCTGAAACACTAACAAATACCATAAACGCAACAATTGTATACTAAAACAACTCAAAAACTATATGAAATCAACTACATTCATCGTGGGAAATGGGTATAAAATACGACATATCAGGGCTTGACGATGTACCCCTTCGAATCACTATACGAAGGACATACAATACGAAGCGTACTCACGAAGGGCACAAGCCCGAAGGCGATCAATTCGATCAAATAAGAAAAAGGATTAACACAAATCCTTTCCAAAGATAAATATACTCTTGCCTACTCCGGAATATTCTAGGATATCCTCCTAAGGAAACTAGATCGGATAAATATGGCAATAAGAGTTCGACTCAAATAAGGAAAGGAAAAAACCCTAACCTTCTCCTTCAAGGAACCTCCTCCTATAAAAGGAGGAGGATTCCTCCACAAACGAGATACGCAATATACACACAAATCACACGATCACGAATCGAACCAAAACCCTAACTAAAATCGAACACGATTCGACAACCACATCAAAACAACCTAGGTTGGCATAAAGAAGCACCGCTTCTACCTTCGGGGAATCGCCAACAAAACCTATAAACCCTTTAGGGTTTATTCTTAAATCGCTCTCAAAGCCTAAATACCTGATGTGTGAAATCTAGTTATAAAATTTATAAACACAAATCTCTAGAAAACTGACTACATGATGTGTAATTTCGAGTCTTAAATTTATAACACGAACTACCTAGCTACTGTCTACTACACACTTGCGGGCAGTGTACCCGTTCGTATGCAATATAGTTACTTGGTAAGTACGAGGTCGAACACAAGGACTTTTATAAGCAATTGTTAAATTCAATGATACAGAAAATAAGGGGGTTTATGACCGAATTGCCACGTTGCAAAAGTTAGTTAAAATTGTTAGTAATCCCGTAGGATTAATCGCAGGAGAATTTTGTTGTTTAAACAAGAATTTAAAAGATCATCTACCTCGACTCCATGACACATTTCATTTTGGTTGCATTAAGGTTAAAGCCAATTCAAATATGTTGATTCCGATAACTAAGTTAAGATAAGGAATTCACTAGTAGGTCGTCTAGCTTATTACCCTACCCGAACTCATTAACCTATTAATTCAATCCTAAAGATCCGGCTACCACCTTCCCTATTAAGATCTCCTTATCCGATTAATTTGTTTTGTTATGATTAGACAATTTCACCTATCGATTCTACCAAATCGTCAACACATTGAATTCTCTTACCTATTGTAGTTTAACAACTCGCTACCACGAATTACCCTATTGATTCTACCAAATCAACTAGAATAATGCACTCCTGGAATTAACTACCATTAAAACCATTTATACATCATCAACAAACAATAGAATAAATCATAAGAATTCAATACATTAAGATCTTGATGAAACGTTTAATAATCAACTTGAATTCAAAATAATATGCAACCAATATTCATTGTGTCATTTCATCGGAGTAGATGATGATGTGTTTAGCCTAACATAATCATAAATAAATCACAAATAGCAAAAGAAAGAATAAACATCTTGTACCGAATTGTGAAAGACAATGAAAAGCTAAAGAAATCGATGATTGAATGCCTTGAAACTCTTGAGCAACCCTTAGATCTTGGAGAAGGTAAAAGCTACTGAAAAATGCCTCAAGAAACCCTAAAATCGGCTGAAAGAAAGAGAGAGACGAATGGGCCAATTTTGGGCATGTATTTATAGTGTTACAAAAAACCCTTGCTGAACCGACCTACAGGTGCGGCGCACCTATTGCCAGGTGCGGCGCACCTTACTTGTTTCAAAATCTTCAACTACCCCGATATGCGGCGCACCAATGGATTGGTGCGTCGCACCTCTCTTCTTTCTCAGAATTCCCATTTACTGATCAACTTATGCGGCGCACCAATTAACAAGGTGCGGCGCACTCCATTAATGCAAAAGCCAGCCAACTTCCTGATCAATATATGCGACGCACCAATCAACAAGGTGCGGCGCACTCACTTACTTTCTTTGCAAAACTTGTGATTTCCAACTCATTTCTTCTCGTATTAGTACACGAACCATCCTAATGCCTCTTTTAGCCATCCACAAGCTATTTTTAACCATTTTACCTGTTCTAAGCCTGCAATCACTAACAGTACCATCAAAGCATCGAATATACATGTAATTTGCATACAATTAAGCTTAAAACGACTTAGAAACAATATGGGATTATACACATAAATGGACATATCACTACAACACACTTACGGGCAGTGTACCCGTTCGTATGCAGTATAGTAAACCGGTAAATCCGAGATCGTTCACAAGGACTTTTATAAGCAATTGTTTAAATAAAGTAATTCAAGAAAATGGGGGGTTTTGTGGCCGAATTGCCACGTTGCAATTAGTTAGTAAAATTGGTTAGTAATCCCGTAGGATTAATCGCAAGAGAGGAAGTTTTGATTAAAACAATAATTTAAAAGGCATCCATCTTGATTTCGCTCGACAACATGTTAAGATTGCACATAAGATGAAGTTCAAATCCAATTTAGTTGATTAAATAACCGAGACTCAAATTGATCACCAACCCCGTACCCGTCAAGTTAATAACTTCATTCGACTCTCTTGTATAAACTAGTTCCATTACAAAGACCGGTACCCCAAGACATCTTTTATAATTTTGCTAATTCAACAATGGTTTTGGTTATTTTAGATAACAATTGTGTCTATTGATTGTACCCAACCATTAACTCGTTAACCCTTATTAATTATTAATTACTTTCTACCGTACCCGTCATAGAAACAATCGCTTCTAACCAAGCAATCAAAATAACTTCTACACAACCTAAGTTACCACTAAGATCATGCAAAAACTATCCGCAATTAAGAATTAAATTACAAAGAATTAATAAGCTAAGATCACGACACAACGTTAAATTAAATCAACTTGAATTATAAAAGTAGTGCAATCCTTACATATTGTCTTACTCCATCAAGATGGATGAAAAGGCGATTAGCCACTCATATTAAAATACGAATAACAAATCAAATTAAGAGAATTCATCGTTACCGAATACAAATTAATGAAAACGAATAACGGAAATAACCCAATCGTATTGAAGTTCTTCAAAGAAAAGTAATCGGAAGAAAATCTGCTTCAAAGGCTCCAAAAATCGGTTGGAAAGTAAAGTTAGGGTTTAATGAATGTTTTCCAAGCTATTTATAGTTCCAAAAATAATATCTAAAATCGGAGCCACACTGCGTCGCAGTCCCGTGTTGACTTTTCTTGACTTTGACAATCGTTGACCTTGTCTGGCTTGTGTCTGGTCCCACTGCGTCGCAGTCCTACACGACTGCGAAGCAGTTTATTCCTCGAAACATGAAACTGCGACGCATGCCCATACTGCGCCGCAGTGTGCGTTGACTTTCGTTGACTAGCTTTGACTTGCTTCGACCAACTTCCAATCTTCAGTTTCGTGCCTCGTAAAACATCCGTAAGCACTCATTTTACTCCAGAAACATCATTTTTTCCAGATTAACGCCTAAGTACCTGTTAACAAACGTACCAAATATATACGAAAACGACTCTTAAACCATATAAAAACAACTAATTAAACCGTGGGAAATGGGTATAAAATACGACATATCAAATCCCCCCACACTTAAGCTTTGCTTGTCCTCAAGCAATTCCAAGCTGAAAAACAAATCAAACCTTGGTACATAATGGAACCACATTTCAGTAATAAAAAAAAAGCTCAACTATGAAATGAAAAGAGATGGTTAGACACTTTTAATCTTTAAATGAAAACCGGAATGTTTGACAATATTCGACTGATACATAAGCCTTAATAACACGACTAAGCACAAAAGAAACGAATAAGTGATATCTCGCCTATCCTACTCCATCTAACTTACTTTGGGGTTGAATATTTGAATAATCACTCAATGCCAAGTCGTGATGCATAATCTTTTAACCATAGGCTTGTACTAGGTTCGTTCCTTCATCGCCAAGGTGCAAGCACCCTATAACGTCTATCAGAAGAGGACTTTAAAGGGTTGTAACGAACTCTGAGGCTTAACAGGGTATTTAAACAAGGTATGGAAATTTGGGTAAACAAATAGTGTTACAAAGAACTAACACAACATTAAACAAAGTTTTCACATATAGTCTAGTACATAAACAATCCCATGCCATTAGTTGCCAACGGTCCAAAACTCGAGAAATTTCCCAACAATACCCCCCAATAGAACGATCAACAATCGACACCATTGTGGTGTATGACAATCAAACAACTCATCCTCCTAACTACCCATGTTGGCTTAAATGAAAATGCCAACTTAATCATAATAACCAAATATAACAATTCAAGAACACTTTGTTGGTTATACCGATGTACCAACTTAACTCAATAATGCATAAAAACAATGAAGTCTTATGTTGGTGTTTATGATGAACCAACTTACAAAAATGATTTGACAAAAAGGAGAAATACCAACTGACGGTCCAAGCTCTTTTTTTTTCATTTTTTTCATTTTTTCTATTTTTTTTCATTTTTTCTGTTTTTCGATTCTTTTATTCTTTTTATTCATTTTTTGTGAGCTACTTTTACTCTGACTAATTGGCATTCTCTTGAATAATGTGAGACAGTGACAAATCATTTATAAATATGCTAAGACGAATAATCCGGACTTGATCCTAAATCATGACGAAATCAAACTACCCCCATTAGATGAGAATATCCCAACCCGACATAACAAGATATAACCCAAACCATCCACTAGCATAGGCAACCAATGACCCACCAGGACTTCGACTATCGGTATGACGAGGAAAGGTTTATATTTAGGTGGATTTAATAACAAAGAACAGGCTAATGACAACATGTTTTCTATTGTTTCTTGCACTAAAAGTGAGTGCAACAAAAGGGTTTTAACAGGTGGTTCACTAACCAGTGTAGTTAGCTACTAAGCACATTGCAAAACATGCACATAACAATATTTTTACAAAACAAGGGGTGAAACATACAAAGAACGGGGGTTTTAATCCTAATTTGCCTCTTCATCATCTAGATAACACGGAACGATCAACCAGGACAAGTTCTAGAATCAACGCAATCACCGGCACACTCATAGCAAATGAAATAATCCGGAAATGGAAAATCAACCTCAAACTTGCACATCATAGTTCAAAGCTCTAAAAGAGACCCTTACTTCCGGATAAATCCAAAAGCCTAAGAGAGGGACAAATTTACAAGGCTAATAATTCCAAAACCGTACACCTATCATATCTAGCAATGAATCAATAATCTCACAATTTGGGTGTTTTGGTGCTTTGAGCGTGCTAGCAATGTTATTAATCCAGAAGGGATTGCCACGTTAATCAGTCAAACCACATTCCACATATTAAAATTTTGTACCAATGGATGTGTGTCAACCGATAAGATAAAGGATCTCCAAAGTGTTTGAAAATTGGCTCTATCCAGTCCGGAATGGAGAAAGCTCAAGCTTAAAGTAGAAGCAGAGTACACTTACATGTCAACAACTCATCTAAATTCAAACGGAGACAAATAATGATG
>CM067167.1:40458005-40473151 GCA_034093135.1 Erigeron breviscapus
CTGTAACAACCTTGTAATTCTTTGTATAGATTATTTCTTAATAAAGGATTACTTTGAAAACCACAATCTGTGTTCAAGAATGTCTTTGTTTCTTTACTGCTTTACTGTTTTAATGATTCCTGCTCTTTACTTACTTGCTTAATATATATAAACTGAATCTTAAAACGTTTTATTTAAAAGTTTGTAAAGATTAAGGAAAGTTGTATCACCCCCCCCCCCCCCCCCCCCCCCCCCCCCCCCCCCCCCCCCCCCCCCCCCCCCCCCCCCCCCCCCCCCCCCCCCCCCCCCCCCCCCCCCCCCCCCCCCCCCCCCCCCCCCCCCCCCCCCCCCCCCCCCCCCCCCCCCCCCCCCCCCCCCCCCCCCCCCCCCCCCCCCCCCCCCCCCCCCCCCCCCCCCCCCCCCCCCCCCCCCCCCCCCCCCCCCCCCCCCCCCCCCCCCCCCCCCCCCCCCCCCCCCCCCCCCCCCCCCCCCCCCCCCCCCCCCCCCCCCCCCCCCCCCCCCCCCCCCCCCCCCCCCCCCCCCCCCCCCCCCCCCCCCCCCCCCCCCCCCCCCCCCCCCCCCCCCCCCCCCCCCCCCCCCCCCCCCCCCCCCCCCCCCCCCCCCCCCCCCCCCCCCCCCCCCCCCCCCCCCCCCCCCCCCCCCCCCCCCCCCCCCCCCCCCCCCCCCCCCCCCCCCCCCCCCCCCCCCCCCCCCCCCCCCCCCCCCCCCCCCCCCCCCCCCCCCCCCCCCCCCCCCCCCCCCCCCCCCCCCCCCCCCCCCCCCCCCCCCCCCCCCCCCCCCCCCCCCCCCCCCCCCCCCCCCCCCCCCCCCCCCCCCCCCCCCCCCCCCCCCCCCCCCCCCCCCCCCCCCCCCCCCCCCCCCCCCCCCCCCCCCCCCCCCCCCCCCCCCCCCCCCCCCCCCCCCCCCCCCCCCCCCCCCCCCCCCCCCCCCCCCCCCCCCCCCCCCCCCCCCCCCCCCCCCCCCCCCCCCCCCCCCCCCCCCCCCCCCCCCCCCCCCCCCCCCCCCCCCCCCCCCCCCCCCCCCCCCCCCCCCCCCCCCCCCCCCCCCCCCCCCCCCCCCCCCCCCCCCCCCCCCCCCCCCCCCCCCCCCCCCCCCCCCCCCCCCCCCCCCCCCCCCCCCCCCCCCCCCCCCCCCCCCCCCCCCCCCCCCCCCCCCCCCCCCCCCCCCCCCCCCCCCCCCCCCCCCCCCCCCCCCCCCCCCCCCCCCCCCCCCCCCCCCCCCCCCCCCCCCCCCCCCCCCCCCCCCCCCCCCCCCCCCCCCCCCCCCCCCCCCCCCCCCCCCCCCCCCCCCCCCCCCCCCCCCCCCCCCCCCCCCCCCCCCCCCCCCCCCCCCCCCCCCCCCCCCCCCCCCCCCCCCCCCCCCCCCCCCCCCCCCCCCCCCCCCCCCCCCCCCCCCCCCCCCCCCCCCCCCCCCCCCCCCCCCCCCCCCCCCCCCCCCCCCCCCCCCCCCCCCCCCCCCCCCCCCCCCCCCCCCCCCCCCCCCCCCCCCCCCCCCCCCCCCCCCCCCCCCCCCCCCCCCCCCCCCCCCCCCCCCCCCCCCCCCCCCCCCCCCCCCCCCCCCCCCCCCCCCCCCCCCCCCCCCCCCCCCCCCCCCCCCCCCCCCCCCCCCCCCCCCCCCCCCCCCCCCCCCCCCCCCCCCCCCCCCCCCCCCCCCCCCCCCCCCCCCCCCCCCCCCCCCCCCCCCCCCCCCCCCCCCCCCCCCCCCCCCCCCCCCCCCCCCCCCCCCCCCCCCCCCCCCCCCCCCCCCCCCCCCCCCCCCCCCCCCCCCCCCCCCCCCCCCCCCCCCCCCCCCCCCCCCCCCCCCCCCCCCCCCCCCCCCCCCCCCCCCCCCCCCCCCCCCCCCCCCCCCCCCCCCCCCCCCCCCCCCCCCCCCCCCCCCCCCCCCCCCCCCCCCCCCCCCCCCCCCCCCCCCCCCCCCCCCCCCCCCCCCCCCCCCCCCCCCCCCCCCCCCCCCCCCCCCCCCCCCCCCCCCCCCCCCGGGCTTGTTTAGATACTTACACTTGGGTGTTTATCTTTGTTCCGCAACAATCCTTGTATTTGTTTATACATCAATAAATCAAATACATTGAAAAGAAAACAACGTGTCTCAATGCTACATGCTTGATTATATTTATATATATCTTTATATAGTTTCTGCCAACTTGTTCTTACATTTTATATCTAGTCAATTGTTTCTTGTTATCCATATCTGGATCGTAAACTGAACTTGTCCATCAAGATCAGTTGTACTTGCCAGTCGGGTTTAATTAACCATCTATATTTGGGACTCACAATTGGTATCAGAGCCACAAGGTTGAATTTTATCAATTCATTAACCTTTGATCTGCATAGATGGCTGACTTTGAACAAGAACGACCTGATCCTAATAATGCTACCCCACCCCCTCTCATCAACAACAATATACCATCACACAATGTACACGTACACTTTCCAAATAATCCTGTTCCCAAGTTTGATGGGAACAGTGAAAACTTTCAAACATGGAAAGCGTGCATGCTTAAGTATATTGCTGGTGTTGAGAGACATTTACCAGATATCTTAAAAGAAGGACCCTTTGTCCCTATGAATGCCTCCACTGTTGTCAGAAATGCCGATGGGACTCCTAGGCAGTCACCTAAGGAGAAGGATCATTGGTCTGAGGAAGATCATAGACTTGTAGACCTGGACACCAAGTTACAAAATATGATTTTATACGCAGTTCCAGAAACCCTAATGCCCACTCTTGTTTTACTTGAAAATTCCAAATTAATGTGGGAGGAACTAATGACACAGTTTGAAGGCACGAATGAGACAATTGTCACAAGAAAAGTTGCTTTAAACAAAAGATATGAGTCTTTCTTTGCTATCCCTGGGGAGTCTTTAACTCAAACCTACATCAGATTTACAAATCTGGTAAACCAACTGAAAGCCCTGGGTGTAACCAAAGACAAAGAAATTTTGTTGGAAAAATTCTGTGACATTTTACCTTCTAAATGGGAAAATTTAATCTTGGTCTTGAGACAAGGCAAAACCTTGCACAGTCATACTCTTGCTTCCCTTTATGGAGCCTTCAGATATACTGAAGAGAACAAAGCTGAAAGAGCCTTGGCTGAGCAGGATGCCAAGAATCATGTTTCTACCAGTTCTAGTACGGTTCAGTATTCTGAACCACAAAGTACTGCTTTACTATCTTCTGAGAGTGATGTATTTGACTCAATGAAGAAGATGGTTTCTGAAATGTTAAAAACTGGTGTCTCTGCTAATGTCACTCATGATTGTGATGAGAATGACAATGATGATCTGGTTGCCATGCTGGCTAAAACGTTCAATCGTTTTAAGGCCAAATCAAATCGATCTGGCAAACCTTTTGCTTCCAGTGCTTCTATTGACAAGTCTAATCTTGAATGCTTTAAATGCGGCAAGAAAGGACATTTCATGAAGGAATGCAGATCTAGTCAACCTTCATCATCACAATCTGCTCCTAACCATTCTATTTTTCAGAAGTCTGATGACAGCTATAAGGCCAAATACAAGAAGTTGAAGGCACATATGGCTCTTTTGGCACAAGACAACTCAAGCAACAGTTGTATGATTGCCAAAACTGAAAAGTGGGAAGACTCTGATGAATCATCTGATGATGAGGAAGAAGTTAGGGACATGTGTTTCATGGCACAAGAAGATCAAGGTCATTTGGTCAAATCCGATGTTGAATCTGGTCGCTGGGTGGATATAGTGATGAAAAAGGTCAGTAATTTTGGCTATGAAGAAAATGAGGAACACAAACTGGACCTTTTGGTTCTTTTAGAGGCTGACATCTCCTTTGTTGAGACAGTGCGTTCAGAAAGCCTAAAAATGTTTGAAAACAATGCCTCTGAACTGAACGCTAGTCATGCCAGATTGAAAGAACTGAAAGATGTTCATTTGGCTCTAAAAAGTTATCAGTCTATGGTTGCCACTTTAGAGTTGGAAAAAGAAGAGTTAAAAACCATCCTTGAAAAAGAGCAGAAAATAATTAAGTCTTGGATGAGTGCACCAAAACCAGATGCTGCAATTAAAAATACTTTTGCAAATCAAAAAACAGCATATGAATCTGGTGATCTTCACATGGCATCTATAATCACTGATTTAGATGCACTTCCAAAGGAAATGAAACCTGAAATTATTTTTCCTAAAGTTGGCAAACAGAAAACTGTGACTGATAGAGTCCAGGAACAATCTGAGGGTAAATCTGAAACAGCTCAGACAACTGGTTCAGAAAGAAAGGCTAAAACCAAAAAGCCATCCCCTCAGACTTCATCTAAGGTCTCTAAAGGCCAAAAGAAGAAGAAAAATATCTCCCCTACTGAGCCTTCTACCTCAGATTCTGGTAAGGCTCAGGTGTCTAATGAAGAATCTATTTTGTTAAGGTTAGAAAGTCAATTTCAACTATTGGCTAGACAAGTGCAGAGTTGTAATGCACGTTTAAAAAATGTTGAAACTCCTCCTCTTCAACCTAAACAAAACACAAAACCTTTTTCTAAGCAAACCAAGAAGAAATCTGAAAAGAAAAAGGTTGAAAACCCCATCAAACCAACTATTTTTCTGTCATCTGAAATAATGACTGAAATCCCCTTTGATCCTTCTGTTCCTTATGAACCAAAGAAAGAAGAAAAATATCTCCCCACTGAGCCTTCTACCTCAGATTCTGGTAAGGCTCAGGTGTCTAATGAAGAATCTATTTTGTTAAGGTTAGAAAGTCAATTTCAACTATTGGCTAGACAAGTGCAGAGTTGTAATGCACGTTTAAAAAATGTTAAAAACTGGTGTCTCTGCTAATGTCACTCATGATTGTGATGAGAATGACAATGATGATCTGGTTGCCATGCTGGCTAAAACGTTCAATCGTTTTAAGGCCAAATCAAATCGATCTGGCAAACCTTTTGCTTCCAGTGCTTCTATTGACAAGTCTAATCTTGAATGCTTTAAATGCGGCAAGAAAGGACATTTCATGAAGGAATGCAGATCTAGTCAACCTTCATCATCACAATCTGCTCCTAACCATTCTATTTTTCAGAAGTCTGATGACAGCTATAAGGCCAAATACAAGAAGTTGAAGGCACATATGGCTCTTTTGGCACAAGACAACTCAAGCAACAGTTGTATGATTGCCAAAACTGAAAAGTGGGAAGACTCTGATGAATCATCTGATGATGAGGAAGAAGTTAGGGACATGTGTTTCATGGCACAAGAAGATCAAGGTCATTTGGTCAAATCCGATGTTGAATCTGGTCGCTGGGTGGATATAGTGATGAAAAAGGTCAGTAATTTTGGCTATGAAGAAAATGAGGAACACAAACTGGACCTTTTGGTTCTTTTAGAGGCTGACATCTCCTTTGTTGAGACAGTGCGTTCAGAAAGCCTAAAAATGTTTGAAAACAATGCCTCTGAACTGAACGCTAGTCATGCCAGATTGAAAGAACTGAAAGATGTTCATTTGGCTCTAAAAAGTTATCAGTCTATGGTTGCCACTTTAGAGTTGGAAAAAGAAGAGTTAAAAACCATCCTTGAAAAAGAGCAGAAAATAATTAAGTCTTGGATGAGTGCACCAAAACCAGATGCTGCAATTAAAAATACTTTTGCAAATCAAAAAACAGCATATGAATCTGGTGATCTTCACATGGCATCTATAATCACTGATTTAGATGCACTTCCAAAGGAAATGAAACCTGAAATTATTTTTCCTAAAGTTGGCAAACAGAAAACTGTGACTGATAGAGTCCAGGAACAATCTGAGGGTAAATCTGAAACAGCTCAGACAACTGGTTCAGAAAGAAAGGCTAAAACCAAAAAGCCATCCCCTCAGACTTCATCTAAGGTCTCTAAAGGCCAAAAGAAGAAGAAAAATATCTCCCCCACTGAGCCTTCTACCTCAGATTCTGGTAAGGCTCAGGTGTCTAATGAAGAATCTATTTTGTTAAGGTTAGAAAGTCAATTTCAACTATTGGCTAGACAAGTGCAGAGTTGTAATGCACGTTTAAAAAATGTTGAAACCACTCCTCTTCAACCTAAACAAAACACAAAACCTTTTTCTAAGCAAACCAAGAAGAAATCTGAAAAGAAAAAGGTTGAAAACCCCATCAAACCAACTATTTTTCTGTCATCTGAAATAATGACTGAAATCCCCTTTGATCCTTCTGTTCCTTATGAACCAAAGAAATCTGAAAAGAAAAAGGTTGAAAACCCCATCAAACCAACTATTTTTCTGTCATCTGAAATAATGACTGAAATCCCCTTTGATCCTTCTGTTCCTTATGAACCAAAGAAATCTGAGACTGCTAAGGGAGAGTCTAGTGAACCCATCCAAAGATGGGTTCCCAAAAAGAACTAATCTTTGATTGTGTGCAGGGAGACCGAAAGAAGAACATATGGTTTCTGGACAGTGCTGCTGGCCGAACCATGACTGGTTATCAGACCCTGCTAGAGGAATATAGGGTGCAAGAGGGGCCCTCAATAGTGTTTGGAAATGATGGAAATGGAAAAACTGAGGGATATGGTGTGGTGAATAATGGTCAAGTCAAATTCACACGTGTTGCATATGTGAACGGTTTGAAATATAACCTAATCAGTGTCAGTCAACTGTGTGATGATGGCTTCAAGGTTTTATTTGATATTTCACAAGGCACCATATTCAACAGAGATGGAAAGGTGGTACTGATTGCACCAAGAAAGGGAAACATTTATGTCATTGATATGAATCCTTCTACCTCTGAACAATGTTTCTACTCAAAGGCAGATGAAGACACAAATTGGTTGTGGCACAAGAGACTATCCCATCTGAACTTCAAGAACATTAATAAGTTGTCAAGAAAACAACTTGTTGATGGGATACCCTCTATGTCTTTCAACAAAGACAAGCCATGTCCAGGTTGTGAAATGGGTAAGCAGAAAAGAGCTTCATTCAAGACAAAGCAAAGCTTTAGTATTACTGAACCTCTTCATATGCTTCACATGGACCTTTTTGGACCAGTGAATGTTCAGACCAGAGCAGGAAAGAAATACACCCTTGTTATAGTTGATGAATATTCAAGATACTGCTGGGTGATTTTCCTCAGGTCCAAAAGTGAAGCTGCTGCTGAAATCATTGCTCTCATCAAACAAATTGAGCTCAAATACAAGCGAAAAGTTTGTCAGCTCAGAAGTGACAATGGCACTGAATTCAGAAATGCCACTCTGGAGTCCTTCTGCACTGAAACTGGCATATCTCAGAACTTCTCCTCAGCCCACACACCAGAGCAGAATGGTGTTGTAGAAAGAAAGAATCGTACGCTGATTGAAGCTGCTAGAAGTATGTTGAATGAATCTGGTCTTCCCAAGAATTTCTGGGCTGAAGCTGTTGCAACTGCTTGCTACACTCAGAACAGATCTGTCTATGTCAAAAGACACAAGAAGACCTCCTATGAAGTACTCAGAAATAGAAAGCCTAATATTGGATACTTCCATGTATTTGGATGTCCAGTATACATTCTGAATGATTCTAGTCAGCTTGGAAAATTTGATGCAAAAGCTGATGAAGGATACTTCCTAGGATATTCATCAAATCGCAAAGCCTTTAGAGTCTTTAACAAGAGACTTGAAAAGGTTGATGAGTCAATTCATGTTACCTTTGATGAATCCAATTCTGCAATCTTTAAAAATTCCATCCCTGTACCACCCTCAGAAAGTCCAATAAGTTTTGGTGATTCTGATCCACATGGAAAACCAGTGGACCATACAAAATATCGTGGTATGGTTGGTTCACTGATGTATTTAACTGCAAGTAGACCAGACATAATGTTTGCAACATGCCTTTGTGCTAGATTTCAGTCTGATCCCAGAGAAGCACATGCAAATGCTGTTAAAAGGATCTTCAGATACCTTAAAGGTGTCCCCAGACTGGGTCTTTGGTATCCCAAAGGCTCTAGTCTAGATCTAATGGGTTATTCAGATTCTGATCATGCAGGTTGCAAGATAGACAGGAAAAGTACCACTGGTGGGTGTCATTTCCTTGGTGGCAAATTAGTAAGCTGGACTAGTAAGAAACAGACTGCAGTATCACTATCCACTGCAGAAGCTGAGTACATTTCTGCAGCAAGTTGTTGTGCTCAGATTCTATGGATGAAAAACCAGCTGACTGATTATGGTGTTACTTACACAAAGACTCCAATCTTTTGTGATAACACTAGTGCCATTGCCATATCTCACAATCCTGTGATGCACTCGAAAACCAAGCACATCGACCTCAGGTATCATTTCATTCGTGATCATATTCTGAAAGGAGATATTGAATTGCACTTTATTCCCACTGATAAGCAACTCGCTGATGTTTTCACAAAAGCCTTTAGAGTCTTTAACAAGAGACTTGAAAAGGTTGATGAGTCAATTCATGTTACCTTTGATGAATCCAATTCTGCAATCTTTAAAAATTCCATCCCTGTACCACCCTCAGAAAGTCCAATAAGTTTTGGTGATTCTGATCCACATGGAAAACCAGTGGACCATACAAAATATCGTGGTATGGTTGGTTCACTGATGTATTTAACTGCAAGTAGACCAGACATAATGTTTGCAACATGCCTTTGTGCTAGATTTCAGTCTGATCCCAGAGAAGCACATGCAAATGCTGTTAAAAGGATCTTCAGATACCTTAAAGGTGTCCCCAGACTGGGTCTTTGGTATCCCAAAGGCTCTAGTCTAGATCTAATGGGTTATTCAGATTCTGATCATGCAGGTTGCAAGATAGACAGGAAAAGTACCACTGGTGGGTGTCATTTCCTTGGTGGCAAATTAGTAAGCTGGACTAGTAAGAAACAGACTGCAGTATCACTATCCACTGCAGAAGCTGAGTACATTTCTGCAGCAAGTTGTTGTGCTCAGATTCTATGGATGAAAAACCAGCTGACTGATTATGGTGTTACTTACACAAAGACTCCAATCTTTTGTGATAACACTAGTGCCATTGCCATATCTCACAATCCTGTGATGCACTCGAAAACCAAGCACATCGACCTCAGGTATCATTTCATTCGTGATCATATTCTGAAAGGAGATATTGAATTGCACTTTATTCCCACTGATAAGCAACTCGCTGATGTTTTCACAAAAGCCTTTAGAGTCTTTAACAAGAGACTTGAAAAGGTTGATGAGTCAATTCATGTTACCTTTGATGAATCCAATTCTGCAATCTTTAAAAATTCCATCCCTGTACCACCCTCAGAAAGTCCAATAAGTTTTGGTGATTCTGATCCACATGGAAAACCAGTGGACCATACAAAATATCGTGGTATGGTTGGTTCACTGATGTATTTAACTGCAAGTAGACCAGACATAATGTTTGCAACATGCCTTTGTGCTAGATTTCAGTCTGATCCCAGAGAAGCACATGCAAATGCTGTTAAAAGGATCTTCAGATACCTTAAAGGTGTCCCCAGACTGGGTCTTTGGTATCCCAAAGGCTCTAGTCTAGATCTAATGGGTTATTCAGATTCTGATCATGCAGGTTGCAAGATAGACAGGAAAAGTACCACTGGTGGGTGTCATTTCCTTGGTGGCAAATTAGTAAGCTGGACTAGTAAGAAACAGACTGCAGTATCACTATCCACTGCAGAAGCTGAGTACATTTCTGCAGCAAGTTGTTGTGCTCAGATTCTATGGATGAAAAACCAGCTGACTGATTATGGTGTTACTTACTCAAAGACTCCAATCTTTTGTGATAACACTAGTGCCATTGCCATATCTCACAATCCTGTGATGCACTCGAAAACCAAGCACATCGACCTCAGGTATCATTTCATTCGTGATCATATTCTGAAAGGAGATATTGAATTGCACTTTATTCCCACTGATAAGCAACTCGCTGATGTTTTCACAAAACCTTTAGATGTCAAAACCTTTAAACATCTAGTCAGTGAGTTGGGTATGTTAAATCCTTAGACTGGTAATCTTGTTATGAACGCCTCAGTGACACTGATCTGGTTCACCAGTCTGAGCGATCCATGTAATTTTTGCTCGCCTAGCTATCGAACGCCTTTGTGATACTATCTTGGCACTTATTAATTCATGGATCATCACTTCAGGGGGAATGTTAAATATTTTTCAAACATTAAAATAAACCTTCATTTTTAAGGAGGAACTTTTTGCTCAGAAAAATGTATTTAACTGCAAGTAGACCAGACATAATGTTTGCAACATGCCTTTGTGCTAGATTTCAGTCTGATCCCAGAGAAGCACATGCAAATGCTGTTAAAAGGATCTTCAGATACCTTAAAGGTGTCCCCAGACTGGGTCTTTGGTATCCCAAAGGCTCTAGTCTAGATCTAATGGGTTATTCAGATTCTGATCATGCAGGTTGCAAGATAGACAGGAAAAGTACCACTGGTGGGTGTCATTTCCTTGGTGGCAAATTAGTAAGCTGGACTAGTAAGAAACAGACTGCAGTATCACTATCCACTGCAGAAGCTGAGTACATTTCTGCAGCAAGTTGTTGTGCTCAGATTCTATGGATGAAAAACCAGCTGACTGATTATGGTGTTACTTACTCAAAGACTCCAATCTTTTGTGATAACACTAGTGCCATTGCCATATCTCACAATCCTGTGATGCACTCGAAAACCAAGCACATCGACCTCAGGTATCATTTCATTCGTGATCATATTCTGAAAGGAGATATTGAATTGCACTTTATTCCCACTGATAAGCAACTCGCTGATGTTTTCACAAAACCTTTAGATGTCAAAACCTTTAAACATCTAGTCAGTGAGTTGGGTATGTTAAATCCTTAGACTGGTAATCTTGTTATGAACGCCTCAGTGACACTGATCTGGTTCACCAGTCTGAGCGATCCATGTAATTTTTGCTCGCCTAGCTATCGAACGCCTTTGTGATACTATCTTGGCACTTATTAATTCATGGATCATCACTTCAGGGGGAATGTTAAATATTTTTCAAACATTAAAATAAACCTTCATTTTTAAGGAGGAACTTTTTGCTCAGAAAAATGTATTTAACTGAAGCACTTCAGAAAATCAAAAATATTTCAGTTGAATTTTATTGACTGAGATGGTTCAGATCTCTTTGGAACTGACCATTCTCAGAAATTGTTTAGTCATCACTGAAATACAACAACCTTTCAAGATATTTTCTTTTTGATACTTGGTCAATTGTGTGTACACGTGACCTACTGCATACTATGTTTTTAACTTACGTTGGTCATGCTTATGTGTCACACAAGGTGCGCCGTAAAAGGAAAAGAAATGAGTACTTTTTCTGAAAAAATGTTGCAAGGTGGGGTCACTCAAACGGCTTTGCATTTAATGCTGATTTGACCCCAGAAATCATTTTAGGATCTCAAACCCAATCAAAATCATTTTCGAATATAAAATATTTTATGAGTCTTGGGTTTTGAAATTCAAAAAATTATTTTTAATTGTTTTTAGTTGGAAAATCACTTTGTATTCCATCTTAAATTCACAATTCCTTCTCATTCTTTCATTTACTTCGTTTTTCATTTACTTCCCAATCATCAATCTCTCTCATATTTACTCTCAAAATTCCTTAACTCTTCATATTCCTTTCACTTTCATTTTTCAATTCTTAAAATGTCTAAATCATCATCTTCTTCTTCACACAAATCACTCATAAATTTTGAATATACTCCATCGAGTGATGTGAAAACATCTGCCACATGGCCAAAGAACTTCACACCTTCTCAAATCCGATTCAACATGAGCAACTTTTTGGCTCAATTGAATGTGAAGTCTGAAACCTTAATGGGAAGAATCAACAATTTTTGGGAGCAGTCCCCTTTCCATTATGCGTTGACCGCAAATCCTCAAGCATTGTATCATCGATACTTGCTTGAATTCTGGTACACTGCTGTGGTGAGTAAAGATGAGCAATCCATCTCCTTCACTCTCAATGAGGGCACCAAGAAGTGTGTCATCACTCTTGAGGGGTTCAGAAATTCCCTTCATCTGAACTACCTCGAACCTCCCCAGGTGTTTGCTAAAAGACTCAAAGGAGTCAATTTCAGGGAGGTTCTAGTCGCCACTGGTCATGGTGATATGGAGGATGCTGATGGTAATTTGAAGACCTCTGGACACATTTTCATGTCTGGTTTTGGCAATTGCTGGAGGTTCTTCTGGACCCAGATTGTGGAGAGTCTTGGTGGCAACCATGGAGGGTTGGACCAACTTTCATTACCCCAAGTTGAGATGGGGTATTACATTTGGAATGGGATGCAAGCAGATTTTGCTGAGATTCTCTTGCTCAGTTGATTACAAAGTTAAAAGGAAAGAGAAGTCTGCATATTGCTTTCCCAAGATTTTTAAGCTTGTGTTTTATGGATATCCTTGGAGAAGCTTATAATCAAGCTGGACCTGAAGCTTCTGTACCTGAATATGGCAGAGATTTCTCAAAGGCAACCATTACTGAAGATGAGCCTGAACTCTCCTCTGCTATGCTTCAGGTATTTACTAAAACTGTCTCAGCCACACTAGCTGGTTCAGAAAGGTCACTAAGTGGGCTACAAAAGAATGTAGGACCCGTTAGTCGACCTAAAGAGATGTTGACAATCATTGAATCTGGTGACGATGCAACTGCTTCTGCAGCTGTTGAACCAGAATCTGGTGAGGGTACTAGTGACCCAAACCAGGGCATATCTGACCAGATTGCAAAAGTGAATGCTTTCTGGGATGACGATGAGCTACCTCAGGAGAATCTTGATTCTCTTGCTGACTTTGAGTTTGACGAGGAACTATTGGAGGCGAATCAATCTGATTCTGAGCCAGCCCCCATCCTCGCAAACGCCCCTCCTCCTCCCCCAGAAATCCAACCAGAACAAGACAATGAGCCTTATGTTCCACCACCACCATCTCACCAAAATCCAATCTTTCCACCAGGTACCACTCCCGCATATGTAACCGATCCATCTTTCACTCCATCACTTCAATTTCTTCACCCTCAAATTCACAACATACCACCACCAATCAACTATGATGCCCCTTCAGAGAAGGACTTGGATTCTGAGACAGAATCTGAGAGTCCAACTGACATTCAAATGAACAAAGTACTTAAAGGGCTTGGTAGTTTACCATTTGTGGCTCCTGCTTCTACACAACCCCCACCTCCTTTGAATATAGAAGCACAGTTAGAGAAACACAAACCGAAGTCCAAGGCCTTATTTTAAGGGTGGAGGACTTAACCAAATCTCTAACTGCCAACACTAGTTCCTTGGCTGATATGAAAGGTGCTCAGATGTTCCTTGGAACTGAGTTGACCAAAGTTGCTGGTAATGAAGGACTAGTGGTTGGGAAGCTGAATGAGCTGGTGATGACTTGCAACAAGGTGAGCTCTGCAATCAGAGAAGCCTTCAGGTTGACAAAGAGAGATGTGCAAAAATGAAAAGCAAAAAAAAAAAAAAAAAAAAAAAAAAAAAAAAAAAAAAAAAAAAAAAAAAAAAAAAAAAAAAAAAAAAAAAAAAAAAAAAAAAAAAAAAAAAAAAAAAAAAAAAAAAAAAAAAAAAAAAAAAAAAAAAAAAAAAAAAAAAAAAAAAAAAAAAAAAAAAAAAAAAAAAAAAAAAAAAAAAAAAAAAAAAAAAAAAAAAAAAAAAAAAAAAAAAAAAAAAAAAAAAAAAAAAAAAAAAAAAAAAAAAAAAAAAAAAAAAAAAAAAAAAAAAAAAAAAAAAAAAAAAAAAAAAAAAAAAAAAAAAAAAAAAAAAAAAAAAAAAAAAAAAAAAAAAAAAAAAAAAAAAAAAAAAAAAAAAAAAAAAAAAAAAAAAAAAAAAAAAAAAAAAAAAAAAAAAAAAAAAAAAAAAAAAAAAAAAAAAAAAAAAAAAAAAAAAAAAAAAAAAAAAAAAAAAAAAAAAAAAAAAAAAAAAAAAAAAAAAAAAAAAAAAAAAAAAAAAAAAAAAAAAAAAAAAAAAAAAAAAAAAAAAAAAAAAAAAAAAAAAAAAAAAAAAAAAAAAAAAAAAAAAAAAAAAAAAAAAAAAAAAAAAAAAAAAAAAAAAAAAAAAAAAAAAAAAAAAAAAAAAAAAAAAAAAAAAAAAAAAAAAAAAAAAAAAAAAAAAAAAAAAAAAAAAAAAAAAAAAAAAAAAAAAAAAAAAAAAAAAAAAAAAAAAAAAAAAAAAAAAAAAAAAAAAAAAAAAAAAAAAAAAAAAAAAAAAAAAAAAAAAAAAAAAAAAAAAAAAAAAAAAAAAAAAAAAAAAAAAAAAAAAAAAAAAAAAAAAAAAAAAAAAAAAAAAAAAAAAAAAAAAAAAAAAAAAAAAAAAAAAAAAAAAAAAAAAAAAAAAAAAAAAAAAAAAAAAAAAAAAAAAAAAAAAAAAAAAAAAAAAAAAAAAAAAAAAAAAAAAAAAAAAAAAAAAAAAAAAAAAAAAAAAAAAAAAAAAAAAAAAAAAAAAAAAAAAAAAAAAAAAAAAAAAAAAAAAAAAAAAAAAAAAAAAAAAAAAAAAAAAAAAAAAAAAAAAAAAAAAAAAAAAAAAAAAAAAAAAAAAAAAAAAAAAAAAAAAAAAAAAAAAAAAAAAAAAAAAAAAAAAAAAAAAAAAAAAAAAAAAAAAAAAAAAAAAAAAAAAAAAAAAAAAAAAAAAAAAAAAAAAAAAAAAAAAAAAAAAAAAAAAAAAAAAAAAAAAAAAAAAAAAAAAAAAAAAAAAAAAAAAAAAAAAAAAAAAAAAAAAAAAAAAAAAAAAAAAAAAAAAAAAAAAAAAAAAAAAAAAAAAAAAAAAAAAAAAAAAAAAAAAAAAAAAAAAAAAAAAAAAAAAAAAAAAAAAAAAAAAAAAAAAAAAAAAAAAAAAAAAAAAAAAAAAAAAAAAAAAAAAAAAAAAAAAAAAAAAAAAAAAAAAAAAAAAAAAAAAAAAAAAAAAAAAAAAAAAAAAAAAAAAAAAAAAAAAAAAAAAAAAAAAAAAAAAAAAAAAAAAAAAAAAAAAAAAAAAAAAAAAAAAAAAAAAAAAAAAAAAAAAAAAAAAAAAAAAAAAAAAAAAAAAAAAAAAAAAAAAAAAAAAAAAAAAAAAAAAAAAAAAAAAAAAAAAAAAAAAAAAAAAAAAAAAAAAAAAAAAAAAAAAAAAAAAAAAAAAAAAAAAAAAAAAAAAAAAAAAAAAAAAAAAAAAAAAAAAAAAAAAAAAAAAAAAAAAAAAAAAAAAAAAAAAAAAAAAAAAAAAAAAAA
>CM067167.1:40474151-40529110 GCA_034093135.1 Erigeron breviscapus
CTATCAGAGTTTTACTCCAGTTGCCCATATGCGCAAAAATGATTATTTGGAATGTCAACTTAATGATACCAAACAATACATGAGAAAAACCAGGGCTCCTTAATTGAAGGCTATCAATATGATGTTCATACCAGTGATCCATATACAACATATCAGTCAAGTATGAGCCACACCCAATAGCCGACTTAGCAACAAGAAGGTAGTTAATCGAAAGCTTGTAAACCTTTTTCCCAGTCATTGTAGATGTCAGTTGTTGACCCGATGTAGCAGTATAGTCTTTTGACTTAGGTGGTGTACAACGAGATCTCGAGCTATAACTAGATGGCTTTGAATCAACTTTAGAAATAAGAGAAATGACACTCTCCAGTACATGACAGATTTGAAGGGCATTAAGTACATCCAAAATAATTTGAATGGATCTTATTAAGCCATTAGACTCAACAACTAGCTCTTCCACCACCTTTGCAGAGGTAAACTTGCAAAGATCAATCTCCAAATTCTTCACCTTTATAAGATTGACTATAACATTTGACGGGAGAAGCTCGAAAACTCCAACTTCCATCAACACAATATCTTGATATAGCCTTAAGATAATATCTTCACAAAAATATACGAGTGCATGAACTAACTGTTGGCTCCATGTATCAAATGCTGTGCCACAAATTCTCTGAAATTGATAAATTCGGAGGATGGCTACAGCATTTAACCACCTGTTTTGTACACTGGTCATTTCTTTATAAGCTCAAACAATTGAATTACAACATCTACTTACAATCATAAGGTTTCCAGCCCACGAAAAAGTATTTTTGCCCTCTTTAATGAAGCCAAGCTCATATCTATCTTCAATAGTTAAATTGCCATAAACCATATTTAGTCTATCATTGTTCTCCCGCGAATTCTCTAACAAAATCTTTTCGGCGTCATCTAGTTTTCCCTTATCAATAAGACCTGATATAAGTGCACTAATAGAAGACTCATACGGCTCTGGTGCTTGCCTGAACAACCCAACCGCATTCTTCAAATCATCATTCTTTAAGAATCCCAAAACCATAGGATTCTCATAAATGACATTTTTGTCCCATATCCAATTAAACAGCTTCAGAGGTTCATACAGCTTTTCATGTTCACCATACCCACTAATAACCGTACTCGAATAAGCACTAACTTTACAAGACATAGCATCAAACAACATCCTCTCCTCGTCCAACCATCCATAAGCAAAATACCCCGAATCAGATTTCGACAGTACAACAATACCTCTACCATTTTGAAAAATACAAGTCGACACATTTTGACATATCTTTTTCCTTTTAGGCCATTTCCAAATGTCCAAATTCAATGGACCGAAAGAACCTTTATTTAAATCCAACTGATGTGTAAAATCGAGTTAAAATTTATAAACAAGAAATACCCTAAAACTGACTACTACACACTCGCGGGCAGTGGACCCGTTCGTATATAGTATAGCTAAATGGTAAATCCAGGATCGAACACAGGGACTAAACTAAGTAATTGTCGACATTAAGTAATTCTAATTTAAAAGGGGGTTTTGTGACCGAATTGTCACGTTGCAAAAGTTAGTAAATAATTAGTAATCCCAAAGGATTAATCGCAAAGAGAAATTGTTTTAAACAATAATTTAAAAGCATCCATCTTGACTTTGCTCAACACATGTTCAGATTGCACATAAATGAAGTTCAAACCCAAATTAGTTGATTAAATAACCGAGACTCAAACAAAGCACCAACCCCGTACCCGTCAAGTTGAAGATATCATTTGACTCTCTTGCTTAAACTAGTTTCGTTACAAAGACCGGTACCCCAAGACATCTTTTATAACTTCCCTAATCAAACACATGGTTTGGTTATTGAAATAACAATTATACCTCGATTGTACCCAACCGTTAACACATTTCTCCCTATTATCATGAACGATTATCTACCGTACCCGTCATAGACCCAATCGTTTGTACCCAAACAATCAAAATGAAATATACGTAATCAATAATTACCATTAAAGACACATATAAATCACCAATCAATTCAAGATAAATAATAAGGAAGAAATACGCTAAGATCTCGATATAACGTTAAATGAAATCAACATTAAATTAATAAAATTGTGCAATCTTTACATAATGTCTCACTCCATCAAGATGGATGATGAAGTGATTAGCCACTCATATTAAAAGAAGAATAACAATTGAAATAAGAAAAATTCATTGTTACCTAATGATAATAATTGAAAGCTATGAACTAAAACGATCAAATCGTGTTTGGAAGCCTAGAAATTGATTAAGATCTGAAAAATCCCCAAACTAGGGTTCACACGGCTGCTCAAAAGAGAAGAAGTGTTTTTGCATATTTTTCAAGCTATTTATATCGATCCCCAAAGGCTGCCAGATTCACGCCCAGTTGCGGCGCAGCTATGCATTGCGGCGCAACTGGGTTTGACTTTAAGCTTTGACTTTGACTTCGTTGACCAAACTGGCTTGGACTTGGACCCATTGCGGCGCAACTGAAGAATGTTGCGGCGCAACTTATCTCTCTGCTTCTGGGTTGCGGCGCAACTAGCCGTTGACTTGCGTTGACCATTGACTTATGTTGACTCGTGGCTGGCCTGGAAGGAGGGGAGTTGCGGCGCAACTGGAAAGCATTGCGGCACAACTTATTCTTCTGGAATTGGGTTGCGGCGCAATGAGAGTTGCGGCGCAATTGACCCTTTTCTGCATTGACTTTAGTTGACATCCTGCAATCTTCATCCAAAATGCTTCCGAAATCTTCCGTTAGCACTTGATTCTCCTCAACAATGTCGTTTTCTCCAGATTTGCGTTTAAATACCTGTCAGTAACCTGAAACACTAACAAATACCATAAACGCACCAAATGTATACAAAAACGACTCATAAACCATGCAGAATCAACTAAATACGTTGTGGGAAATAGGTATAAAATACGACATATCAAATCCCCCCACACTTAAGCTTTGCTTGTCCTCAAGCAATTCCAAACTTCAAAACTCAATTTACCTTGGCACAAATGGAATAACATTACCGTAATCAAAAAGAAGCTAAACCATCATTGAAAATGAAACGAGATGGTTAGACAGTTTTAATCTTAAATGAAAACTGGAATGTTTGACAATACTTAACTGATATACAAGCCTTAATAACACGACTAAGCACAAAAGAATGAATAAGTGATATCTCGTCTATCCTACTCCAACTAACTTACTCTTGGGGTTGAATATTTGAATTATCACTCAATGCCTAGTCGTGATGCATAATCTTTTAACCATAGGCTTGTACTAGGTTCGTTCCTTCACCATCATGATGCAAGCACCACAACGTCTATCAAAAGAGGACTTAAAGGGTTTGAATGAACTTTAAGGCTAAACAAGGTATTTAAAAGGGTATGGAAATTTGGGTAACAAATGGTGTTAACAAAGAAATAACACAACATAAAACAAAGTTTTACAAAATAGTCTAATCCATTAAATCCCATGTCACTAGTTGCCAACGGTCCAAAACCCGAGAAGTTGTCCAGACAATACCCCCAATAGACGATTAAAAACCGACACCATTGTGGTGTATGACATAAACAACTCAATCAACCAATTCTAACCATGTTGGCTTAAACAAACGTGCCAACCCACAAATAACAACTTAAGATTATAGCATTAAGATCCTTTCGTTGGTGTAATTGATGTACCAACTTACAAAAATGATTTGACCAAAAGTGAGAAATACCAACTGACAGCCCAAGCTCTTTTTCTTTTTTTCTTTTTTTTGTTTTTCAATTCTTTTTTTTTTTTTTTTTGTGAGCTACTTTTACTCTGACTAATTGGTATTCTCTTAAATAATTTGAAACAGTGACAAATCATATACTCATATGCTGAAATGAACGATCCAGACTTCATCCAAACAAACATGACGAAATCAATCTATTCTCAGTAACCGAGAATATCCCAACCCGACATAAAGGACAACCCCAAACCATCCACTAGCATAGGCAACCATGACCCACCAGGACTTCGACTATCGGTATGGCTAGGAAAGGTGTATATTAAGGTGGATTTAATAACAAAGAACAGGCTAGTGACAACAAGTTTTCTATTGTTTCTTGCACTAAAAGTGAGTGCAACATAAGGGTTTAACAGGTGGTTCACTAACCAGTGTAGTTAGCTACTAAGCACATAACAAAACATGCACATAACAAATTTTTACGAAACAAGGGTGAATCAAACAAAGAACAAAGGTTTTATCCTAAATTTGCCTCTTCTGATAAATAACACGGAACGATCAACCAGGACAAGTTCTAGAATCATTGCAATCACCGGCACACTCATAGCAAATGAAATAATCCGGAAATGAAAAAACCAACCTCAAACTTGCACATCATAGTTCAGAGCTCTAAAAGAGACCCTTACTCCTGGATAAATCCAAAAGCCTACGAGAGGGACAAATTAACAAGGCTAACAATTCAAAAACCGTAACACCTATCATAACTA
This sequence comes from Erigeron breviscapus, assembly GCA_034093135.1. NCBI lineage: Eukaryota > Viridiplantae > Streptophyta > Magnoliopsida > Asterales > Asteraceae > Erigeron > Erigeron breviscapus. The sequence continues at coordinate 40,478,660 of CM067167.1, forward strand.
GCAATGAATCAATAATCTCACAATTTGGGTGTTTTGGTGCTTTGAGCGTGCTAGTCATATTATTAATCCAGAAGGGATTGCCTAATTAATCAGTCAAAATACATTCCACATATTAAAATTTTGTACCCAAGGTGTAGTCAAATTGCTTATTAAGTTCTATAATTAAGTGACAAAAGCAATTAACTACAAGGACAAACATGCAAAAGTTCAAAATTCGTCAAAAATACCCGACTTTTTCCTATTTACCACCCCCCACACTTGAGTTGGACAATGCCCTCAATGTCCAAAGAACTAAGCAAACTAAGGGAAATAGGGGAAAGTAAACAAAAACAAAATCAAGAACAAGAAAAACTTGCCGGGTATGATGTATGTTCCATGCCTGAATATGATGCCAACAAAATATGTCGCTGAACTTACTGCCAGCATATGCACATGACATTCAAATCAACTTGCTATCAACATGAACACACCATTAACGAGCAATATAATCAAATAACCATGCATAAATCCTATCCCTAATTAACGGAAATGGAAAGTAAAATACGATGTTCTAGCACCCTTAAGGGTGGTTACAAACCAACAAATGAAACTAAATAAAAGTACGGAAATGAAATTGTTCAAACAAATACAATTACAAGCCATCATAACCAACCGACGGCAGCAGCATCATCACATCAACAATCACTGAGGAGGGTAGGGGTAAGGGCCTGAACCAAAAAGCGATCCAGCCATCTGCTCAGCCAACGTAGGTTCTTGCGAACCTGATCCTCCAGCATCCGTACCAGCCTGTGTACCTGCAAAAGACCAAAACTCACAGGGTTATCGGGCCTCGTCCCTCCAACATCATGGGAAGGAGGCACCTCAAACTGACGCTCTGGTGGATAGAAGAATCCACCTCCAACTCTGTGCTCTGGTATGAAAATGCTAGGAGGGCGGTAGTCTAGAATCGGCTGAGGTGTATGGTACTGCTCACCCCTATACTGGGCCTCCCACATAGGCTGATATCTGTCCTGATCATACATCACATGACCCATACCTGAACCCAACCACCTGAAATCACTGTCTACCCTCGATTCAAACTGCCCATGGGATCGCTGAAAGTTCTGCTGGGACTCCCACATGTTATTCATCAAAGTTCCCAAAGAAGTAAAATCCCATGTACCTGAATGGGCGGCAGCAGAGGACGATGGTCCCTCAGAAGGTGTAGTAGTGGCACGACGCTTAGTACGTCGTGCGGGCTCAAGCGGCTGCTCAGGGGCATCCTCCATCTCAGCATCATCATCATCACCTGAATCCTCATCATCATCATCAGAATCACCATCACCAAAATCAATTAACTCCGGAATAGCATGTTTATGGGCTAAAGGCTTAGTCAGCTTCCACCTTTTCAAATCATTCCACGTAAAGGGCTTCATAGATTTGCAATTCAAAGCCCCTGCATTATCAACACCTTCAAAATACTTCACCATTCTTGAAATGAAGTGGCCACAAACTAAACCTCTATCCCGAACTCCTTTAGTTCCCATATGCTTCGCCAACACATACGGGGCACATGCCTTCCTCTGTACATCTCCCTCATCTAACAACCTCAACAACCACAAATCTTCCATGTAAAGCTTATCCGGGTGATTGGTCCTATGAACAAAAGAATGGACCAACATCTTGTAGAACAATCGCAAAATAGGCGATTGTAGTGTATTTGCTCCACAAGCCGCTTTCCAAGCGCGGCCCCCAGAAACCCGGTTATAGTACTCCCTGAAATCACCTGCCTCCCTAGTAAAACCGGAGGTATTCCTAACAGACCTGGCTAACAAACGCTCAAAAGCAGGATCATCCAATGTCTCTTGGTTGTACATCCCCGTGCACAACCCAAACTCAGCAATACTGAGGGATCTATTAACACCCCACCAACAAAAGAATATCACCTGCTCAGTGAAAACATCCTTCACCTTCTCAATGTTCTCAACCGAGATGGTTGAGTAGACCTCTAAACACCATTCCTTGCAAACCATTTCCCGAATCCTAAATATGTCAAACCACAGACTGAATTCCTTAGCGACTGGATTACCATCCTCATCATTAGAATAACCCATCAACTGCATATACCTACTAATGCCAGCACGAGCATTCAACGAATCCAACATACCCGGTTCCATATACTGCGGTTCAATTATGTCCTTCTGGTAGATGGTTGCTAACCTGTTTGTATATTCAGTCTTCTTCTCTGGAGTAGCTCTCGGGAATCGTAACCATGGGTGAGTGGGGACTCCCATAAGAATCGCTTCTGGAGTCAGACCACTCTCGCTTGGGGCAGCAGCCGATGAGGCTCTTCCTTTACCTCGTCCTGCCCGGCTAGATGAAGTGGGTTCCTACATATACAAGAAAAAATTAACAAATGGAAACCTGACATAAAAGCATGTATATATAAGCATAACCCGAATTAACCCTAATTAATTTCATCTTCCCACTTATGAACAAAACATCAAGCTTTTTGAACAATTTAACCCAACCCACATTGTTCTTTAAACCAATAAACTCAAATTCGACTTAAAACAAGTAATGAAAGCATGAAATCAAGCAAAATCGAATTGAAACAAGAACAAATGGCAAGAATTAAATACAAACAAATAATGAGATTGGAGGGTGGATCAAACTAACCTTTCCAGATCTAACCATGATGAAGATTAAAGAGAAAAGTAGAAGAGAATAGAGAAGGAAGTGGTTTTGGATCGGTTGAAGGACTTGAGAGAATAGGGAGGTTCTCAATAATTGATAAGTGTGTGTGTGAGAAAAAGGTTTGACCCCCGATCCCCTTATTGAATTAAAAACTTTTGACCCGGTTTGACCCGAGTTGCGGCGCAATCAATTATTTTTGATTTTTGATTTTTTTTTTGATTTTTGATTTTTTTTTGAATTTTCGATTTTTCTGAACACGACACGTGGCAGGACACGTTGCGGTGCAACCAAATTACAAAAGGATAAGCTGCGGCGCAACAAGCTTCGTTGCGGCCCAATTAGAATAACACGTTGCGGCGCAACCTAGTGTTGCGGCGCAACTCGCCCCCCCACACTTACCTTTTTGTTTCTTCCAAGAAACGACTTACCGGAAGGCACGAGAGCGGCTCCTACCTGTAATTCTTATTAAAACATGTTAGGTCGAAAATCGACCAAGTATAATTTGTTCAGAAATAGCTGAAGCTCAGTGAAGAATACTTGTATAGAATTCTGAGGTCGCTCAGAATTAGTTCACTGAAGCTTCACTTCAGTTCAGATCAACGTATCAGAATACCGTTCAGAATAAAGTCAAAGACTGAAGTCTGAAGAATGAGAATCAGTTCAGATGTGGAGCTCAGAAACTGATTCTACCTGATCGAAGACTGAAGCATCTCAGTGTAAAAGTACTTACACACTTTTACACTGATTACGAGGAAGACTTTTTACTTTACATATCTTTACCCGGTTAATAGATTTAACTATTAATTAAAAGTACAAGGTAAAGTAAAGGTTGGGAATAAGGTTTGATAAGTCACATCAACGACTTATATACCTAAACCTTAAAAGTACACATGTAAGGAATTAGCTTTAATTCCTTAAATACTCCCAACCATATTTGTACGATCTGGTCCACATCATCATGGACTTGGTCTATAAATATAAGTCTTCTCACAACTTGCAAACAGCTTGAAACCTTTGCATTGCAACTTGTGAGATATACTCTAAGTAATCCTTACGAGTATTTCCAGTTATTAGATCACTTGTATTTCTAGGTTGTTTAGATATTTACACTTGGGTGTTTATCTTTGTTCCGCAACAACCTTTGTATTTGTTTATATATCAATAAATCAAATACCTTGAAAAATACATTGTGTCTCAATGCTACATACTTGATCTATACATATTATTTATATAGTTTCAGCCCTTATTGTTTCTTGCATTTACTTTCAGTATCTTTATTGTATTGTTCATCCTTATCTGGATCGTATTCTGAACTGGTCTTCTTCCAGTTAGAACTACTTGCCAGTCGGGTATTAAACCATCTATATTTGGGACTCACAATTGGTATCAGAGCAGCAAGGTTGAATTATATCAATTCATTAACCTTTGATCTGCAAAGATGGTTGACCAAATGTTCAGTACAGGCCCTGACCCTAATGTAAATACTAATGCCAATGTTAATGCTAATGCTACTCCACCCCCTATCATCAACAACAATATACCATCGCACAATGTGCACGTACACTTTCCAAATAATCATGTTCCCAAGTTTGATGGGAACAGTGAAAATTTTCAAACATTGAAAGCATGCATGCTAAAATATATTGCTGGTGTTGAAAGACATTTGACCGATATTCTCAAAGAAGGACCCTTTGTCCCCTTAAATGCCTCCACTGTTGTCAGAAATGCCGATGGGACTCCTAGGGTTTCACCCAAGGAGAAGGATCATTGGTCTGAAGAAGATCATAGGATGGTAGACCTTGATACCAAGCTGCAAAATATGATCTTGTATGATGTTCCTGAAACTCTTATGCCCACCCTTGTTTTACTTGAAAATTCTAAATTAATGTGGGAGGAACTCATGACACAATTTGAAGGCACCAATGAGACAATTGTCACAAGAAAAGTTGCTTTGAATAAAAGATATGAGTCTTTTTTTGCTATCCCTGGTGAAACTTTAACACAAACATACATCAGATTCACGAATCTGGTAAATCAATTGAAAGCCCTGGGTGTAACTAAAGATAAAGAAATTTTGTTGGAAAAGTTTTGTGACATCTTACCTTCTAAATGGGAAAACTTGATCTTGGTTTTGAGACAAGGAAAAACCTTGCACAGTCACACTCTAGCCTCCCTGTATGGAGCCTTCAGGTACACTGAAGAGAACAAGGCTGAGAGAGCTGTGGCTGAGCAAGATGCCAAAAATCATGCTTCTACCAGTTCAGTCATGGTCCATAATTCTGAACCACATGGGACTGCTCTACTATCTTCTGAGAGTGATCATTCTGACTCGATGAAGAAGATGGTCTCTGAAATGTTAAAAACTGGTATTTCTGGTAATGTAACTCATAGTTGTGATGAGGATGACAATGATGATCTGGTTGCCATGCTGGCTAAAACGTTCAATCGTTTTAAGGCCAAATCTAATCGATCTGGCAAACCAATGCTTCCAGCGCTTCTATTGATAAGTCTAATCTTGAATGCTTTAAGTGTGGCAAGAAAGGACATTTCATGAAGGAATACAGATCTAGTCAGCCTTCATCATCACAATCTGCCCCTAATCATTCTATTTTTCAGAAACCTGATGACAGCTATAAGGCTAAATACAAGAAGCTGAAAGCCCAAATAGCTCTCATGGCTCATGTTAGGTCCAGATTTACTGGACTCGCTCCAGACTCGACTACTGGAGCCTTACTGAAGATCTGTCCAAAACGTGTTCTACTGGACCTACTCCAGACTTGGAATCTGGAGTCCCTCTAAAGATTTGTCCAGAAATAATGGAAGACCAGTGAGCAAATACTTGTATAGGAATCTGGAGTATTCTCCAGATTATCTCACTGGACTTCACCCCAGTCCAGATCAACTCTACTGAAGACGTTCTCACTGAAGTCAAAGACTGAAGTAAGAATAAAGAAGACTGACAAATGGCGGAGTCCACTGGAAGTCTTACCAGATCTGAACACTGGAGGATTGTCAGTGTTCTAGACCTTACAAGTCTGAACACTGATATCAAGGATTTGACTTTAAGCCTTTACACACTTTCCAAAGAACAACCCACTTGTTCTTTACCAAAGTATACGTGTGTTAAGGTGGTTGGATAAAAGGATACACTTGCACTTGATGTGACTTTATCCTTATTCCTTATCCAATACATTTAATGTTCTTGTCGGATCATTAAATGTATGCAACCATATTTGTACGGCACAAAATTCACTGGTGAATTTTGTTGCCTATAAATACAAAGTCATTTCTTTGAGAAAATCACTTTTTAGCAAATTGGTGAACTTGTTTAAATACTCTCGATCTAAACAGTTATACTTCACAACTCTAAGTATATCTATCAAAGGAGTTTATTTAGCAAGTATAGATCACTTGTAATTCAAAGATTGTTTAGATACTTACATACGTGTAATATCTAGGTTCCGCAACGATCTTGTATTTTGTTTATACATCAATAAAGAAAATACACTTGAAAACTACATTTGTGTTCCACCAATATTTACTTGTTTAAATATTGCTTAAGTCATTTATTACTTTGTTTATATTCTTGCATATTTATATTGAAGTAATACTAGTCCGATTCTAGTTCATACTTGTCTTGTATTTTACACTCGTGGGTTAAACCATCGTGTGAGGGACTTTACAATTGGTATCAGAGCAGAAGGTTAATATACTTACCTAGATCTGTTTCGCGATGGCAATCCCAGAAAATCAACAAGAAACTCATGAAACTATTTTTAATGAACCACCCACTGGAAATAACAATCCACCACCTCCTTCTCCTGCTTCTCCACATGTGCATGTGCATTACTCGAATAATCCTGTTCCTAAATTCAGTGGGAGCAGTGATGAATTTGGTACGTGGAAAGCTAGGATAATATTGCATGTTACTGGTATTGAAAGGAATATGATGAAAATTTTAAACGAAGGACCCTATGTGCCAAGACTTCCTATCAATGCACTCCTTGACCCTACAGGATCAAGAAGTGGGAGGGAAAAGAGAGAGGAACACTGGTCCGAAGAGGAGAAAAGATTAGTAAATCTTGATACACTTCTTAAAAATATGATCCTCGGGGCTGTTCCAGAAACTCTTATTCCCACACTAGTTCTCTATCCCAGTGCCAAAAGCATGTGGGATGAACTAGTGAACCAGCATGAGGGAGGTGATGATACTGTTGTTACCAGAAAAGTCTCCTTAAACAAAAAGTATGAGTCATTTTTTGCTCTCCCCAATGAGTCCCTTACTGGTACTTACACCAGATTTATGAGCATCATAAACCAGTTAAGAGGACTAGGGGTAGAAAAAGACAAGGATATACTTTTGGAGAAATTTTGTGATATTCTTCCAACAAAATGGTCTCACATGATTCTGGTCTTGAGGCAAGGTAAAACCTTGCATTCCCATACTTTGTCAACATTGTATGGAGCCTTCAGATTCACTGAAGAAAATCAAGCCCAGAGGATTGAGGCAGAAAAAGATTCTTTTAATCATGCTTCCAGTAGTTCCACAGTGGTCACTAATACTGCACCACCTTGTGCGGCATTAATATCTTCTGAGAATGTATTTTCTATGAAGAAGATAATGTCTGAACTAATGGATTCTGGAGTCTGTAATGATATCTCTCCAGACTGTGATGAAACTGACAGTGATGACCTGGTTGCAATGATGGCCAAAACGTTTAACCGTTTTAAGGCCAGAGCAAATAGGCCCACTGGACAACATGCACCCAGTTCTTCCACTGACAAGACCAATCTGACATGCTTTAAGTGTGGCAGAAAAGGTCATTTCATGAAAGAGTGCAGGTCCAGTCAGTTTGTCTCTCAGTCTGGTTCAACTGCTTCTTATAACAAGCCTGATGATAGCTATAAGTTGAAATACAAAAAGCTTAAGGCTCAGATTGCTCTCTTGTCTAAACAGATGGAAGACAATAACAAATGCATGATAGCAACTACTGAAGAAGCATGGGTTCCCTCTGATGATTCATCAGTCGATGAAGAAGAGGAAAGAGATTGTTGTTTTATGGCTCTGGCAGATCAAGAGCATCTGGTGAGGGATGATGTCACATCTGGTTGGACATCGCTGAAGCTCTAAATTCTGATTTAATTTTTGTGGAAACTGTTAGATTTGACAGTCTAAATGGTCTAGAAACAGATTCTTCTGAAATAAATGCTTTAAAATCAAAATTAAAAGAACTTCAAGACATTGAACTGGCATTTCAAGCCCAGGTTCTGGTAACTGAACAATTGATTCAAGAAAAACAAGATCTTGAAATCATTTTAGAGAAAGAAAAACTGGTAATAAAATCATGGCTAGAAACCAAAAAGCCATATGATGCTTGTGTGAAACAATTTCCTGCTCAAAAACGCGCATATTTGGATGGAAATACTCATGTAGCATCATTAATACCAGTAATCGATCGATTACCAGAGGGATTCAGGCCCACCACTGTTTATGATGAGCCTGTAACTCCCAAGGCCAATACTTTCCCAGTTCTTTGCCCAGAGGTTAAGACTGGAGCTGTCCAGATGACTGCTCCAGTTAAAAAGGTTAAGCAGAATAGACCTTTGCCTCAAAACAATCCCCTACCTAAGCCTACAACTGGAAAGGCTCAGGTATCATCTGATGAAAATGTTTTGTCCAGGTTAGAGAGCCAGATTCAAACACTGACTCATCAATTTCAAAGTTTTAACGCAAGATTAAACTTTATTGAGGGTACTTCATCTGGCCCTAGACAAAATACTAAACCTTTTGCAAAGAAAGACAAATTTATTTCTCCAGTTGAGAAAAAGAAAAAGGTTTCTAAACTATCAACTCCAGTAGTGTTTTCAACAAAAACTACTGTTGAAGAAAGTGAACTCAACCAGATACCCCCAGGGATCCATAAGGGAGGGTCCAGTGAACCCATCAGTCGATGGGTTCCCAAATCTAACTGATATATCTGGTGTATGTGCAGGGCGATCGAAAGAAGGATACCTGGTATCTTGACAGTGCAGCTGGCAGGACTATGACCGGATGTAAGACCCTACTGGAGGAGTTCACCATTTCTGATGGACCCTCCATCACTTTTGGAAATGATGGTTGTGGAAAGACTGAGGGATATGGTGTTCTGAACAATGGACAAGTCAAGTTTACACGTGTTGCATTTGTGAATGGTTTGAAATATAACTTGATCAGTGTAAGCCAACTGTGTGATGATGGCTATCAAGTCTTATTCAATATTGCTCAGGGTATCGTATTCAACAAGGACTGGAAGGTAGTGTTGATTGCTCCCAGAAAAGGGAACGTGTATGTGATGGATATGGAAAGCTCTTCTTCAGAGCAATGTTTCTACACTCAAGCTGATGAAGACACAAACTGGTTATGGCATAAAAGGTTATCCCATTTAAATTTCAAAAACATTAACAAGTTGTCCAGAAAACAACTTGCAGATGGGATACCTTCAGTTTCCTTCAAAAAGGAAAGGCCATGTCCAGGATGTGAGATGGGTAAGCAGAAACGTGCCAGTTTCAAGACCAGACAGAATTTCAGCATTACTGAACCACTTCACATGCTTCATATGGACCTCTTTGGTCCAGTGAATGTTCAGACTCGTGCTGGTAAAAGATACACCCTGGTGATCGTAGATGAATTCTCCAGATATTGTTGGGTGATCTTTCTTAGGTCTAAAAATGAAGCTGCTGCTGAAATCATCTCTCTTATCAAGCAGATTGAACTGAAGCATAAGCGAAAAGTGTGTCAGTTAAGAAGCGACAATGGAACAGAATTCCAGAACGCAACTCTGGAGAAATTCTGTACTGACACTGGCGTCTCCCAGAACTTCTCATCAGCACGCACTCCAGAGCAGAATGGAGTGGTAGAAAGGAAAAATCGAACGCTGATAGAAGCTGCCAGGAGTATGCTAGCTGAATCTGGTCTTCCTACCAGTTTCTGGGCTGAAGCAATTGCAACTGCTTGCCACACCCAGAATCGATCAGTGTACGTGAAGCGACACAAGAAGACTTCCTATGAAATATTGAGAAATAGAAAACCAAATATTGGTTATTTTCACGTTTTTGGATGTCCAGTTTACATCCTGAACGACTCCAGTCAGTTAGGCAAATTTGATGCCAAAGCTGATGAAGGATATTTCTTAGGATATTCAGCCATTCGCAAAGCCTTCAGAGTCTACAACAAGAGACTGGAGATAGTAAAAGAATCCATACATGTTACTTTCGATGAATCAAATGCTGCAATCAACAAACCAGCCCTTGACACTCCCCCAGTAACTCCAATTGTCTTTTGTGAATCTGATCAAATAAACGAGAAAATTGAAGATTCACCAGACACAGTTTCCAGTCATCCTGATCTGGAACCTGTTCAGAAAAAGAAACTCTCCAGTAGTACTCCATTCTATCCTTCTATTGATTTCAAACTACCCTCTGAAATTAATATTGGTTCAGATGTTCGTACTACTCCCCCAGTATCAGTGTCAGTTGAGAGCATACCAGAATTGTGTTCAAATGAAGAATTTCAAACTGAACCAGTACTCCAGGAAATACCTTCAAATGAAGAATTTCATGATGCAAATCGTGATTTAAATGACTCAGATGAAGATACTGAAGTAATCTGGCAAGATCCTCCTCCAGAAGCAACTCCAGAGGAGACTCAACTGAATTCTTGCACTGATATTGTTGTCAGTAACAATCCTGGTCAGTACTCCAGATGGACAAAAGCTCACCCTATTGATCAGATCATAGGTGACTCCAGTAGAGGAGTTCAGACCAGAAGAGCCTCCAGTAATCAATGCTTATACGTTAGTTTTCTATCTTTGATGGAACCTAAAAAGATTGATGAGGCTATGGAAGATCCAAGCTGGGTGACTGCTATGCAAGAAGAGCTTCACCAGTTTGAAAGGAACAAGGTCTGGTATCTGGTTCCTTTCCCAGTTGGAAAGAAAGAACCAATTGGAACAAGATGGGTCTTCAGAAACAAAGTAGATGAAGATGGCCACGTAATCAGAAACAAGGCCAGACTGGTAGCACAAGGCTACTGCCAGTCAGATGTCGACTTTGATGAATCATTTGCTCCAGTGGCTAGACTTGAAGCGATCAGAATATTCTTAGCATTCGCTGCTCATCATCAGTTCAAGGTCTACCAGATGGATGTAAAGAGTGCCTTCTTGAATGGAAAGCTTGAAGAAGAAGTTTATGTCAGACAACCTCCAGGTTTCGTTGATGAAAAGCATCCACATTGGGTATATCGTCTGGACAAAGCGCTATATGGCCTCAGACAAGCCCCACGTGCCTGGTATGACACTCTGACTAAACATTTATTGAAAAATGGTTTTAAACGAGGTGCAATTGACAATACCTTATTTATTCTTCATGAACGAGGTAATCTGTTAATGGTACAAATTTATGTTGATGATATTATTTTTGGGTCTACTGATGAAAACATGTGCAAGAAATTTTCGAAAATAATGTCCACTGAATATGAAATGAGTTTGATGGGTGAATTAACATATTTTCTTGGACTCCAGATTAAACAAAACAAAGATGGCATCTTTATTAATCAGGAAAAATATGTTAGAGATCTTTTAAAGAAATATGATATGAACTCTTCACCATCTAAACCAACTCCAATTTCTGCACCACTGACACTGGACTCTGATCCAGATGGTAAACCAGTGAACACCACTGTCTTTAGAGGCATGGTTGGTTCACTGATGTATTTAACTGCCAGTAGACCAGATATAATGTTTTCAACATGTTTATGTGCCAGATATCAGTCTAATCCAAAGGAATCTCATATGCTTGCTGTAAAGCGCATACTGAAGTACCTTAAAGGTGTCCCCAGTCTAGGTCTTTGGTATCCCAAAGGCTCAGGCATGGATCTAATGGGTTATTCAGATTCAGATCATGCAGGTTGTAAGATAGACAGGAATCCACTACTGGTGGATGTCATTTCCTTGGTGGCAAACTGGTCAGCTGGACCAGTAAAAAGCAAACTTCAGTTTCATTGTCCACTGCTGAAGCTGAATACGTGTCTGCAGCCAGTTGTTGTGCTCAGATACTCTGGATGAAGAACCAGTTGCTTGATTATGGTATTAAGTATTCAAAGACTCCAATCTTTTGTGATAATACCAGTGCCATTGCTATCTCAAACAATCCAGTCATGCACTCCAAAACCAAGCACATTGATCTCAGGTATCACTTCATTCGTGATAATATTGTGAAAGGAAACATTGAACTCCATTTTATCCCCACTGACAAACAACTCGCTGACATTTTTACGAAACCACTGGATGTCAAAACATTTGAATATCTTGTTGGTGAGTTGGGAATGTTAAACCCTTAAATCTGGAACCTTAGTATTGAACGCCATTGTGTACTACTAAGGATCTTTGATTTAAAGATTCATAAATTTATTTCTGGATCAACATTCCAGGGGGAAGACTTTGAAAGATATATTTTTCTTAAAAATGTTTAAAGTTCAAAGGGAATTTATTAATTTATTTTCTCACTGGACAAAATTTTCTTACTGGACGAATTGTCCAGAAAATATTACTGGTACTTTGTAAATGTGTCCCTCTCATTTGTCTGTATTAGTTGACGTGCATGTTTGAAGTTACCAGTCTTTCAAAATGGTTTTCACTGGTACTTTACTGGAGTGTCCCTCCAGTGTACCATCAGTACATGCTTCACTGGACTAATCCACCAGTGATACTGGAGTGTCTAGTCAACCTTCAGATGGACTGAATTGAGTCACAATATTTTTAAATACTTGGTCATTGTGCGTGCCACGTAAGCAAACTTTTTCAAAGATATTTATCTTATAAATCCTACGTGGCATGTAAAATTTTTCAACGCAATGATGGTCTTTTTACCTTGGGAAAACAAAAAGTACAAGTTGTTACTGTTTTGTGGGCTGTAAACCGTCATGCATTTATGTGTGATGTGATGTAATTAATGCGGATCTCAAACCCGATCAAAAATTTTATTTGATAATTTCAAATCAAACCGTTTGAGTTCCACATTGTCTCTCCTATATATACCCACTTTCAATTTCAATTACATTTACTTCGAACATTTACTCCCAAATCTTAAAATTCCTTCATTCAATTCTTCATACCTTCATTCTTTTCCAATCATTAATCTCTCATATTAACTGCAAATTCATTAATTTCTTCATCATAAACCCTAAATTTATTCAATTTCATCTTCATCTTTCTATCATAAATGGCACTCAAAAACCTTTTATCTGCCGAATATGCTCCGGTTGATAATGTTGTTAAACCGAGACACATCACTCTTGAAGCAAAAGCTATTCGAATCAACATGAATAACTGGATGGCCAAACTTTCCAGTTCTCATCCTGCTCAATCTATCATTGGGAGATTGAATACTTTCTTTCTCTCATGCCCTTTGTATGGTGCATTAACCCTAAATCCAGGGAGAATGTACCATGACTATTTGTGTGAATTCTGGTACTCCGCATTTTATAATGAAGAAACCTCATCAATTTCTTATACTCTTAGGGGTGGTACCAGATCCTTAAGTTTCTCAGTAAATTTACTCAGGTCTGTGTTACAGTTGAATTATCTGGACCAGAATGATTTGCCCATCGAACTTCCATCAGGCATAAATTACAGGGAAGTGTGCAGGTTGATGGGGCACACAGAAATTCTTGATGACCATGGCCAGTTATTAAGAAAGGGGACAATTTATATGAGTAGGCTGACAGACTCGTGGAGATTTTTCTTCACACATTTGGTTGAATGTCTGGGAGGTAGTTCTGGAGGACTTGATCAGATAAATCAAATGCAGCTCCAGATTGCCTATTGTTTGTGGTTCGGAATAAGAGTAGATTTTGCTCAGATCTTATTTAATGACTTGGTAGATCGACTGAAAGCAAAAGGGAGAAAACCCCATGTTCCATATATCCATTTTCTTTCCCTTATGTTTAGAAGTGCTCTAGGAGATGAGTATGATTATGATACTACTCACTTCTCTGTGAGTGAGTTTATGAGGGACCTGACCAACCTTCAATCAAGAACTGGAGAGGTAGATATTCCTCCAGCCATGTTAACTTTTCAAAGGGAACAAGCAGAGGCACCAGGTAGAGTACAAGTTGTTGAAATACCTGGTGATGACCAAGATGTTCAGGTTGTAGAGATGGTACAACCATTAAGGCAAGTGGCTCCAGAAGATCAACAACAAATTGTTGAGTCTTCCAGACGACCTAGACCGAGTAGGCGTCTGATGAGAGGTGGAGTCCAGGTAAACCCAGCAAGACAGGCTGGTGATGTAATGGATGTGGATGGGTCTCCCATTTTTGAAGAGGAGAATGTTGAAAATATTGACCAGAGTGAGAATGTAGAAGTTGTTGGCCAGTTGGATGAGCAGATAGAAAATATGGCTCAGTTTGATGAACAGGTTGGTGAGCAGGTTGAGCAGATTGAACAAGTAGTCCAGACTGATGAGCAAGAGGCTCAGATTGATTTGAATGTTCAGGCTGGTGATCAGGCTGGTACATCGGCTGGTGATATGTTTTGGGATGGGGCTGATTCTCCCATTTCTGAAGGTCAAAATCTTGATATAGATATGAACTTTCTGGGTGAAGATAGTGTGCAAGTTGAAAGTCTTCCAGAAATGCCACCACCTCCACCAGAAACAAATATTACCCCTCCAGAAACTGAAATGCCTCCACCCCCACCAGAATCAAGCATGCCACCACCACCACCACCTTCAATTTCACAATCAACTCCTTACTTCACCCCATTCATTCAAACTTCACAAACTCAACAACCTATCGAAACCCCAGTCAACCCCTCTGAACAAGGTGTGCCAGACTCTACAGTTATAGATGCTGAAACTGTTGAAACTGAAGAGGTCTGGGCACAAGTGCCAGTAATGGAGAGAATGACCTCTCATCTGGAACCACCCAGTGGTCTCTCCACTTCATCTTCAACCGAGGTCCAAGGCCTTCTTAGTAAGGTGGCGGACCTGGAGAGATCACTCCAGAGCTCTTCCCAGGTTATTTCTGATTTCAAATCCCTATTATCAAATAATTTAGCATCAGAAATGAACTTGTTTGCTGGGAATGAGAAGATGGTGTTTGAAAAGTTAGAAGAACTGGTACTGGCCACCAATCGCAATTCTGAAAACATTAAAGTGGCAGTCCAGGGTTTGGAAACAAGACTGGTAAGTTCTGTTCAGACTGCAGTGAAAGATGAATTAGTTCAACCACTGGCAGGTCTGAAAGAAGAGGTTGAGAAGCTAGTTACAAGGGTTGGTGCACTGGAGAGCAGGCCAACATTAGATCAGAATGATATTGTCAGCACCCTTAGTGATGAAATTGTTAGAAAATTTAGGGGTGATATGCTGAAAACAATCACTGATGATATCTCTGCTTCTGTTCTAAGAACCATTCAAGATAGCTTGTTGCCTGAGGTTGTTCAGATGATAAACACTGAGTTGCCTAAGCACTTGCCAGAAGAAATTGAAAATATGAAGAAAGAAGTGCTGGCACTCAAGAAAGGTATGACTGATGCTATGCCAGAACAAGGAAGAACTTTTGGTTCTCTGGATAGGCATATGATGGAAGAAATATGGAATGATCTCAAGTCCAGGACTGATGATCATTCCAAGGGGGAAAATCATCTGTTCCATCATCTGGTGACCAAGAAGGGTTAATAAGAAAGAAGAAGGAAGTTGTAAGGGCTGTTGCCACTGAAAGTGTTGTGCAAAGAAAACAAGTGACTGGTACTGATGCCAGTGAGCCCAGGTTTGAATCTTTTCCAGATATCCCAACAACTTTGAAATCTGTTAAGAGAAAAGGAAAAGAACAGGTATCTGAAGAAGAAGAACAAAATGTTGAACCAGATGTTGATGATGACACCTCGAAGAAACTGCAACAACAATGCATCATGATTGAAATTTTCAAGAAGAATCAAAAAGATGAACTGCTGGCCCATCATAGGGATATGGCAACAATGGGTACTCTGGACTCCTACAATGCTGGAAGGTTAGGCATTAACATTGAAGTGTTCAAAAGGATGAAGGAGGATCCCAGAGTTCATCAATGTCTAGATGCATTGGATGATGTTCATATACGCTCGTTCTACGCTGAAGAAGAACAGGTATCTGAAGAAGAAGAACAAAATGTTGAACCAGATGTTGATGATGACACCTCGAAGAAACTGCAACAACAATGCATCATGATTGAAATTTTCAAGAAGAATCAAAAAGATGAACTGCTGGCCCATCATAGGGATATGGCAACAATGGGTACTCTGGACTCCTACAATGCTGGAAGGTTAGGCATTAACATTGAAGTGTTCAAAAGGATGAAGGAGGATCCCAGAGTTCATCAATGTCTAGATGCATTGGATGATGTTCATATACGCTCGTTCTACGCTGAAGAAGAACAGGTATATGATTCATTGATTTATGGTGTTACCATTCCAGAGTTAATAAGGCAGAGAAGGGAGGAACTGATGATCATTCCAAGGGGGGAAAATCATCTGTTCCATCATCTGGTGACCAAGAAGGGTTAATAAGAAAGAAGAAGGAAGTTGTAAGGGCTGTTGCCACTGAAAGTGTTGTGCAAAGAAAACAAGTGACTAGTACTGATGCCAGTGAGCCCAGGTTTGAATCTTTTCCAGATATCCCAACAACTTTGAAATCTGTTAAGAGAAAAGGAAAAGAACAGGTATCTGAAGAAGAAGAACAAAATGTTGAACCAGATGTTGATGATGACACCTCGAAGAAACTGCAACAACAATGCATCATGATTGAAATTTTCAAGAAGAATCAAAAAGATGAACTGCTGGCCCATCATAGGGATATGGCAACAATGGGTACTCTGGACTCCTACAATGCTGGAAGGTTAGGCATTAACATTGAAGTGTTCAAAAGGATGAAGGAGGATCCCAGAGTTCATCAATGTCTAGATGCATTGGATGATGTTCATATACGCTCGTTCTACGCTGAAGAAGAACAGGTATATGATTCATTGATTTATGGTGTTACCATTCCAGAGTTAATAAGGCAGAGAAGGGAGGAACTGATGAGCCTCCAGAGAAACATAAGGAAAAATGCTGGTGCTCTGGAGTTGGAGTACAGAAAAAGATTGACTGGTCTACCGAAGCTTACTGCCAAACAAATCAAGGCAATAAAGGATGCTGATGTGAGCACTTTCATTCCCCTGGATACTTCTCTAAGAATTAATCGCCAACAACTCCAGTCCACTGAAGGACAACAGAGTGGTGTATCCAAGGAAACTGAATATATGGTCCAGATGGCGAAGCAGAAAGCATCTTATGATCAAATGATGAATTTCAGGGCTAATGCCAGAAGGATTGTTGATGCTGAAATTAAGTTGGCTGAAAATCATCAAGGAATGACCAGATTCAATGTAAAGTTGACCAGGGAGGGTAACTTTACAGATGAAAGGAAAGATACATCAGTCCAAGCTTTTGGATGGACTGAATTGAAGGAGATAGGATTGACTTTTAAAGGTAAAACTGATTTATCTCCAGATGTTAAGGCCTTTATGAAGAGAATTGAGAAGGTCTGGAGAAGAATACAACAAATGGAAGCTGTGTTGGGTTTGAGACCACCAGTGTCTGTTCCATCATCTCCATCACCAAAGAGGAAGGCTACTGAAGATACACCAAGGCAGTCATAAAAAAGAAGGGCCTGAATCTTTTATCATGTACTTATTGTAATTAATCGTTTGATGAAAGTTGTAACTATTTTCCAGTTGATGATAGTAATATTAGTTGCAATTTTTAATTTCATATAAGTAAATGATCAGATTTAGTCTAAGTTAGAACTTAAAAGATGAAACTGAAAACTCATGATCTATAAAGTGTTTTCCAGTAACTTAGATTTTTTAGACTTAAATCGACCAAGTGTTTTCCAGGCATACAAATTTGTATATCTATAAGCCTGAAAACACTTGCATTATTTCTAAACAAATAGGGGGAATTTGTTAGGTCCAGATTTACCGGACTCGCTCCAGACTCGACTACTGGAGCCTTACTGAAGATCTGTCCAAAAACGTGTTCTACTGGACCTACTCTAGACTTGGAATCTGGAGTCCCTCTGAAGATTTGTCCAGAAATAATGGAAGACCAGTGAGCAAATATTTGTATAGGAATCTGGAGTATTCTCCAGATTATCTCACTGGACTTCACCCCAGTCCAGATCAACTCTACTGAAGACGTAGTAACTGAAGTCAAAGACTGAAGTAAGAATAAAGAAGACTGACAAATGGCGGAGTCCACTGGAAGTCTTACCAGATCTGAACACTGGAGGATTGTCAGTGTTCTAGACCTTACAAGTCTGAACACTGATATCAAGGATTTGACTTTAAGCCTTTACACACTTTCCAAAGAACAACCCACTTGTTCTTTACCAAAGTATACGTGTGTTAAGGTGGTTGGATAAAAGGATACACTTGCACTTGATGTGACTTTATCCTTATTCCTTATCCAATACATTTAATGTTCTTGTCGGATCATTAAATGTATGCAACCATATTTGTACGGCACAAAATTCACTGGTGAATTTTGTTGCCTATAAATACAAAGTCATTTCTTTGAGAAAATCACTTTTTTAGCAAATTGGTGAACTTGTTTAAATACTCTCGATCTAAACAGTTATACTTCACAACTCTAAGTATATCGATCAAAGGAGTTTATTTAGCAAGTATAGATCACTTGTAATTCAAAGATTGTTTAGATACTTACATACGTGTAATATCTAGGTTCCGCAACGATCTTGTATTTTGTTTATACATCAATAAAGAAAATACACTTGAAAACTACATTTGTGTTCCACCAATATTTACTTGTTTAAATATTGCTTAAGTCATTTATTACTTTGTTTATATTCTTGCATATTTATATTGAAGTAATACTAGTCCGATTCTAGTTCATACTTGTCTTGTATTTTACACTCGTGGGTTAAACCATCGTGTGAGGGACTTTACAGCTCAAAACAACTCAAGCAATAATAGTTGTATGATTGCCAAGACTGAAAAATGGGAGGAATCTGATGAATCATCTGATGATGAAGAAGAAGTAAGGGATATGTGTTTCATGGCACGTGAAGATCAAGGTCATTTGGTCAAATCTGATGTTGAATCTGGTCGTTGGGTGGATATTGTCATGAAAAAGGTTAGTGACTTTGTCTTTGAAAGTGATGAGGAACAAAAACTGGACCTTTTGGTTCTTTTAGAAGCTGACATTTCATTTGTCGAAACTGTGCATTCAGAAAGCTTAAAAATGTTTGAAAATAATACTTCTGAACTGAACGCCAGTCAGGCCAGACTAAAAGAGCTGAAAGATGTTCATTTGGCTTTAAAAAGTTATCAGTCTATGGTTGCCACTTTAGAGCTGGAAAAAGAAGAATTGAAAACCATCCTTGAAAAAGAACAAGCAATAATTAAATCTTGGATGAAAGCACCAAGGCCAGATGCTGCAATTAAAAATACTTTTGCAACTCAAAGAACAGCATATGAATCTGGTGATCTTCATTTGGCATCTATAATCACTGATTTAGATGCACTTCCAAAGGAAATAAAACCTGAAATCATGTTTCCTAAAGTTGGCAAGCAGAAAACTGTAACTGATAAGGCCCAGGAACAATCTGAGGGTAAATCTGAAACAGCTCAGACAACTGTTTCAGACAGGAAGGATAAAACCAAAAAGCCATCCCCTCAGACTTCATCTAAGGTTCCAAAAGGCCCAAAGAAGAAGAAAAATATCTCCCCCACTAAGCCCTCTACCTGAGATTCAGGTAAGGCTCAGGTGTCTAATGAAGAATCTATTTTGTTGAGGTTAGAGAGTCAATTTCAGTTTTTGGCTAGACAAGTGCAGAGTTGTAATGCACGTTTAAAAAATGTTGAAACCACTCCTCTTCAACCTAAACAAAATGCAAAACCTTTTTCCAAACAAATCAAACAAAAATCTGAGAAGAAAAAGGTTGAGCCCCCCCATCAAACCAACTGTTTTTGTGTCATCTGAAATTATGACTGAGATCCCCTTTGATCCTTCTGTTCCTTATGAACCAAAGAAATCTGAGACTGCTAAGGGAGAGTCTAGCGAACCCATCACCAGATGGGTTCCCAAAAAGAACTAATCTTTGTGTTTGTGCAGGGAGACCGAAAGAAGAATATATGGTATCTTGACAGTGCTGCTGGCAGAACCTGACTGGTTATCAGACCCTGCTGGAGGAATACAGGGTGCAAGAGGGGCCCTCAAAAACATTTGGAAATGATGAAAATGGAAAAAACTGAGGTATATGGTGTTGTGAATAATGGACAAGTCAAATTCACACGTGTTGCATATGTGAACGGTTTGAAATATAACCTGATCAGTGTCAGTCAACTATGTGATGATGGCTTCAAGGTATTATTTGATATTTCACAAGGCACCATATTCAACAGGGATGGAAAGGTAGTTTTGATTGCACCAAGAAAAGGAAACATTTATATCATTGATATGAATAGTTCACCCACTGAACAATGTTTCTACACAAAGGCAGATGAAGATACAAATTGGTTGTGGCACAAGAGATTATCCCATCTGAACTTCAAGAATATTAATAAGTTGTCAAGAAAACAACTTGTTGATGGGA
Source organism: Erigeron breviscapus (assembly GCA_034093135.1). Lineage (NCBI taxonomy): Eukaryota > Viridiplantae > Streptophyta > Magnoliopsida > Asterales > Asteraceae > Erigeron > Erigeron breviscapus. The sequence goes on from CM067167.1 coordinate 40,499,003, forward strand.
TACCCTCAATGTCTTTCAACAAAGACAAGCCATGTCCAGGTTGTGAAATGGGTAAGCAGAAAAGAGCTTCATTCAAGACAAAACAAAGTTTTAGTATAACTGAACCTCTTCACATGCTTCACATGGACCTCTTTGGACCAGTGAATGTTCAGACAAGAGCAGGAAAGAAGTATACCCTTGTTGTTGTTGATGAATATTCAAGATATTGCTGGGTAATTTTCCTCAGATCTAAGAGTGAGGCTGCTGCTGAAATCATTGCTCTCATCAAACAAATTGAACTCAAGCATAAGCGAAAAGTTTGTCAGCTCAGAAGTGACAATGGCACTGAATTTAGAAATGCCACTCTGGAGTCCTCCTGCACTGAAACTGGCATATCTCATAACTTCTCCTCAGCCCACACACCAGAGCAGAATGGTGTTGTAGAAAGAAAGAATCGTACGCTAATTGAAGCTGCTAGAAGTATGCTGAATGAATCTGGTCTTCCCAAGAATTCCTGGGCTGAAGCTGTTGCAACTGCTTGCTACACTCAGAACAGATCTGTCTATGTCAAAAGACACAAGAAGACAACCTATGAAGTACTCAGAAATAGAAAGCCTAATATTGGATATTTCCATGTATTTGGATGTCCAGTATACATTCTGAATGATTCCAGTCAGCTTGGAAAATTTGATGCAAAAGCTGATGAAGGGTACTTCCTAGGATATTCATCAAATCGCAAGGCCTTTAGAGTCTTTAACAAGAGACTTGAAAAGGTTGATGAGTCAATTCATGTTACCTTTGATGAATCTAATTCTGCAATCTTTAAGAATTCCATTCCTGTACCACCATTAGAAAGTCCAATAAGTTTCGGTGATTCTGATCCCATTGCTGAATCTGATCAGTCACCTAAACCTGCTTCTGAACATTTCAGTTCAGAACCAAGAATAATCAAGTCAAGCAACATTCCATTTTATCCTTCAGTCAGTTTTAAACTACCTTCTGAACTGACTATTGGATCAGATGTACATACTGTTTACCTCAGATATCAGGCTCCACTGAAGTACCCCAATCTGAACAGTTTCATGATGCAAATCATGATCTGCAGGAGGAAGATGATGAGACTGAGGTAGTCTTTTCTGAAGCACCTCCTGAAGTATCTCAGAGGAGTTCTTGCACTGATATCATTATTCATCCTGGTCATTACACTAAGTGGACAAGAGCACATCCAATCGAGCAAATCATTGGGGATTCCATTAGTGGGGTTCAGACCAGAAGAGCCACAAGCGATCAATGCTTAAATGTCAGCTTCTTATCTCTAATAGAACCAAAGAAGATTGACGAGGCTATGAAAGACCCTAGCTGGGTTGAAGCCATGCAAGATGAGCTCAATCAGTTTAAGAGTAACAATGTTTGGGAATTTGTTCCCTGTCCCAGTAATCTAAAGAAAGAACCAATTGGGACAAGATGGGTCTTCAGAAACAAGATGGACGAAGATGGTTACGTGATTCGAAACAAGGCAAGACTTATTGCAAAGGGCTACTCACAAGAAGAAGGAGTAGACTTTGATGAAACTTTTGCACCAGTTGCTAGACTAGAAGCTATCAGAATTTTCTTAGCTTTTGCAGCTCATTATGAGTTCAAAGTCTATCAGATGGATGTTAAAAATGCTTTCTTGAATGGTGAATTGGAAGAAGTTGTGTATGTCCATCAACCACCAGGGTTCATAAATGAAGAAAGACCTCATTGGGTGTACAGACTGAATAAAGCTTTATATGGTCTGAGACAAGCACTTAGAGCCTGGTATGATACTCTTACTAAACATCTTCTGAAAAATGGTTTTAAAAGGGGTGCAATAGATAACACTTTATTCATATTGCATGATAAAAATGATATCTTACTTGTACAAGTTTATGTTGATGATATTGTGTTTGGGTCTACAAATAACAAAATGTGTGAACAGTTTTCTAAAATAATGTCATCTGAGTATGAAATGAGTATGATGGGCGAACTGACATATTTTCTAGGTCTTCAATTGAAACAAACCAGTGATGGTATTTTTATAAATCAAGAAAAATATGTCAGAGACTTGTTAAAGAAATATCAATTTGATTCAGTCTCATTAAAAGATACTCCTATTTCTGCACCATTAACTTTGGACTCAGATCCTAATGGAAAACCGGTGGATCCCACAATATATCGTGGTATGGTGGGATCCCTCATGTACTTAACTGCTAGTAGACCTGACATAATGTTTGCAACATGCCTTTGTGCAAGATTTCAGTCTGATCCCAGAGATGCACACGTAAATGCTGTGAAAAGGATCTTCAGATACCTTAAAGGTGTCCCCAGACTTGGTCTTTGGTATCCCAAAGGCTCAAGTCTAGATCTAATGGGTTATTCAGATTCTGATCATGCAGGTTGTAAGATAGATAGGAAAAGTACCACAAGTGGTTGTCATTTCCTAGGTGGCAAATTGGTTAGTTGGACAAGTAAGAAGCAGACTGCAGTATCACTCTCCACAGCTGAAGCTAAATACATTTCTGCAGCCAGTTGCTGCGCTCAGATTTTGTGGATGAAGAACCAACTAACTGATTATGGTGTTAAGTATACAAAGACTCCAATATTTTTATGTTTAAAAGAGTTTTTCTCTAAGGGGGAACTTTATTCTCAGAAAAATATTTTGTCTGAAATGCTTCAGAATTTCTGAAATGTTCTCAGAATAATTGTGTAAACTGAGATGGCTCAGATCTCTTGATTCTGATCATGCTCAGATTTTGTATACCAATTCTGAAATGAGTCTGTCCTTTATAATGTATTTTAATACTTGGTCGTTGTGTGAACTCGTGAAGGTTACCATTTAACGTTTGAATAATGATGTTTTTGGCTGACGTGGCACACAAGTTGCGCCGTAAAAGGAAAGTAATGATCACTTTTCTTGAAAGTGTTGAAAAGTTTTGTGAAAATGTGGGGTCATAGCCGTCGTTGCATTAAATGCGGACGTGTACCCAAAAATTATTTTGTCTGAAATGCTTCAGAATTTCTGAAATGTTCTCAGAATAATTGTGTAAACTGAGATGGCTCAGATCTCTTGATTCTGATCATGCTCAGATTTTGTGGATGAAGAACCAACTAACTGATTATGGTGTTAAGTATACAAAGACTCCAATATTTTATGATAACACCAGTGCCATTGCCATCTCTCACAATCCTGTCATGCACTCCAAAACCAAGCATATCGACCTCAGGTATCATTTTATTAGAGATCACATTATTAAAGGTGACATAGAGCTTCATTTCATTCCCACTGATAAACAACTCGCTGATGTGTTTACAAAACCCTTGGATGTCAAAACGTTTAAACATCTCATCAGTGAGTTAGGTATGCTAAATCCTGTATAGCATCACCTCAAGGGGAAGTGTCAAATATTTTTATGTTTAAAAGAGTTTTTCTCTAAGGGGGAACTTTATTCTCAGAAAAATATTTTGTCTGAAATGCTTCAGAATTTCTGAAATGTTCTCAGAATAATTGTGTAAACTGAGATGGCTCAGATCTCTTGATTCTGATCATGCTCAGATTTTGTATACCAATTCTGAAATGAGTCTGTCCTTTATAATGTATTTTAATACTTGGTCGTTGTGTGAACTCGTGAAGGTTACCATTTAACGTTTGAATAATGATGTTTTTGGCTGACGTGGCACACAAGTTGCGCCGTAAAAGGAAAGTAATGATCACTTTTCTTGAAAGTGTTGAAAAGTTTTGTGAAAATGTGGGGTCATAGCCGTCGTTGCATTAAATGCGGACGTGTACCCAAAAATTATTTTCGGACTTCAAACCCGATCAAAACTGATTTCATTTTTATAATATTTCATTTTTGGGTTTGAATTTCAAAATCATTTTATTTTATTTATTTTGGAAAAACCCTTTGTATTTCATCATAAATATAAATATCCTTCCCAAAACAATCCCTTCATTTACTTCCCCTAACATTTACTCCCAATCATCATTCTCTCTCTCTACTTCTTATTCCTTCATAACTTCAAAACCCTAAATTCATCTTTCACTTTCAGTTTTCCCTTGTAGAAATTATGGCTAAAGTTTCCCAAGCCAAATCTCTTATAGCTTTCGAATATAAACCATCTAAGGTAGTCAAGGCCAGTGCTCAATGGCCCAAGGGGTTCGATGCGTCGACCCTCAGATTTAATATGAATAATTTTATGGCCGCACTGAATGCCAAAGGAAAAACTTTAATGGGGAGGATAAATAAATTTCTTGAACAATCCCCTCTCCATTACGCCTTGACTGCTGATCCTCAGGTAATGTATCATCGATACTTACTTGAATTCTGGTATACTGCTACTCTTAGCAAGGATGAAAAGTCCATTGCTTTTTCTTTACAAGAAGGCACAAAGCAGTATATCCTTTCACTTGATGGGTTTCGGGAGACCCTTCATTTGAACTACCTTCCCTCCTCTTCAGCCTATACAAAAAGGCTTAAAGGAATTAATTTCAGGGAAGTTCTGCTGGCCACTGGTCATAATGACATGGTTGATGCAGACGGCAATCTGAAGACATCTGGACACATCTTTTTGTCTGGATTTGGTAATTGTTGGAGATATTTTTGGACTCAGATTGTCGAGTGCCTTGGAGGAAATTATGGTGGCTTGGACCAGATTTCCTTGACACAAGTAGAAATTGGGTATTACTTGTGGCATGGGATTGAGGTGGATTTTGCTGAGATACTTTTCTCTCAGCTGGTATCAAAATTGAAAGGCAAAAGAAGTCCACATATCTCATTCCCTAGATTTCTGAGCGTTTGCTTCAGAAATATGCTTGGAGATGCGTATCATTTTTAGGGGCTTGAATCTTCAGCGACGGAGTTCTACAGGGATCTATCAAAGCTTTCTACTTCAGATCCAGAACCAGAACTCTCCGCTGCAATGCTTCAGGTAATTTCTGAAATGAGTCTGTCCTTTATAATGTATTTTAATACTTGGTCGTTGTGTGAACTCGTGAAGGTTACCATTTAACGTTTGAATAATGATGTTTTTGGCTGACGTGGCACACAAGTTGCGCCGTAAAAGGAAAGTAATGATCACTTTTCTTGAAAGTGTTGAAAAGTTTTGTGAAAATGTGGGGTCATAGCCGTCGTTGCATTAAATGCGGACGTGTACCCAAAAATTATTTTCGGACTTCAAACCCGATCAAAACTGATTTCATTTTTATAATATTTCATTTTTGGGTTTGAATTTCAAAATCATTTTATTTCATTTTTGGGTTTGAATTTCAAAATCATTTTATTTTATTTATTTTGGAAAAACCCTTTGTATTCCATCATAAATATAAATACCCTTCCCAAAACAATTCCTTCATTTACTTCCCCTAACATTTACTCCCAATCATCATTCTCTCTCTCTACTTCTTATTCCTTCATAACTTCAAAACCCTAAATTCATCTTTCACTTTCAGTTTTCCCTTGTAGAAATTATGGCTAAAGTTTCCCAAGCCAAATCTCTTATAGCTTTCGAATATAAACCATCTAAGGTAGTCAAGGCCAGTGCTCAATGGCCCAAGGGGTTCGATGCGTCGACCCTCAGATTTAATATGAATAATTTTATGGCCGCACTGAATGCCAAAGGAAAAACTTTAATGGGGAGGATAAATAAATTTCTTGAACAATCCCCTCTCCATTACGCCTTGACTGCTGATCCTCAGGTAATGTATCATCGATACTTACTTGAATTCTGGTATACTGCTACTCTTAGCAAGGATGAAAAGTCCATTGCTTTTTCTTTACAAGAAGGCACAAAGCAGTATATCCTTTCACTTGATGGGTTTCGGGAGACCCTTCATTTGAACTACCTTCCCTCCTCTTCAGCCTATACAAAAAGGCTTAAAGGAATTAATTTCAGGGAAGTTCTGCTGGCCACTGGTCATAATGACATGGTTGATGCAGACGGCAATCTGAAGACATCTGGACACATCTTTTTGTCTGGATTTGGTAATTGTTGGAGATATTTTTGGACTCAGATTGTCGAGTGCCTTGGAGGAAATTATGGTGGCTTGGACCAGATTTCCTTGACACAAGTAGAAATTGGGTATTACTTGTGGCATGGGATTGAGGTGGATTTTGCTGAGATACTTTTCTCTCAGCTGGTATCAAAATTGAAAGGCAAAAGAAGTCCACATATCTCATTCCCTAGATTTCTGAGCGTTTGCTTCAGAAATATGCTTGGAGATGCGTATCATTTTTAGGGGCTTGAATCTTCAGCGACGGAGTTCTACAGGGATCTATCAAAGCTTTCTACTTCAGATCCAGAACCAGAACTCTCCGCTGAAATGCTTCAGGTAATTTCTAAAACTGAAACAGCACGACCGGCTGGCTCAGAAAGGTCACTGAGCGGGTCGCAAAAAAATGCGAGACCCATTGGTGCACCTGGTGGTCAAATGTTGAAGTTGTTCAAAACCCCATCAACTTCTTCTACCTAACCACCACCTCCCTCATCCATTGACCAACCTGAGGATCTCCCAAAAGATCCCTCAGGATCTCCAAAGGGCGTTTTAAAACGACGTAAATTTAAGCAAGTCCTCACAGCCTAAGGACACTAGTACCGAAGCAAACCCCTCTGGATCTTCCCAACAAGAACCAGAGGAATCGAGTCTAAAGGGAAACCCACAAGCAGCCATCTCCAAAACTTCTTTAGGAGGAGATGGTGAAGAGAATATTAGTGTGTCCGCCCAGCACACAATAGAGTCCGTGTCTGCACGCGCACCCCCTAAAACTTCACAAATCTCACACTCTTCTGCAGCACGAATTGATGAAGTCTTGGGTGTGACACCACCTGAGACTGAGATTCCAGACTCTACGGGCGATGAAGTGATTCTTGATGACGGTACGAGAATCATTAAGGCAATCCCCGTGTCTACTGTCTCTGGCGATGAAGCTATGGCTTAGCCAACCAATAAATCTGGTAACGATGCATCTGTAGTAGCAGTTGTTGAACCAGAAGCTGGTTCAGGTACCAGTGATCTGAACCAGGGCATATCTGATCAGACTGCAGTTTTAACTGACCTCTGGGATGAAGATGAGCTACCTCAAGGGAATCACGATTCCTTTGCTGACTTTGAGTTTGATGAGGACTTACTGGAGGAGAATCAGTCTTCTGATTCTGAGCCAACCTTCAACCTCACAAACGTCCAACCTCCCCCAGAAATCTAAAATGTTGAACAACCATATCGCCAACCAGAAACTTCACATGAACACCCATATTTTCCACCCGGCTCTACACCTGCCTATGTTTCATCACCACGTTTTCAACCACAACTCCAACACTTACACCCACAAATTCACCAAGTACCAAGGCCCATCAATTATGATATTGAAATTGAGAAAGAGTTGGACTCTGATACTGAATCTGAGAGTCCAACTGAAATGCAGTTGGAAAAGGCATTGGATGGGCTTGGTAGAATTCCCTTTGTTGCTTTTGTTTCTGCACAACCACCTCCTCCTTTGAGTGTAGAAGCACAGTTAGAGAAACAAAATGCCGAAGTCCAAAGCCTACTTATCAAGGTGGAGGACTTAACTAAATCTCTAACTGCCAATACCAGTTCCATCGCTGAAATGAAGGGTGCTCAGATGTTTCTTGGAACTGAGTTCACCAAGGTTGCTGGAAATGAGGGACTGGTAGGTGGGAAGCTAAATGAGCTGGTACATTCATGCAATAAGATAAGTATAGCTATCAGGGAAGCCTTCAGACTGGCCAAAAGAGATGTGCAAGCTTCAGTTGTTGCGAACTTGACATCTGGTATTGAATTGTTAAAACAAGAAGTTCTGGCAGTCGGGAAAAAGGTGAATGAGTTGGTAAAAAGACCAAGTGTCAATGAGAAAGAACTTGGGTCTGCTATTGGTAGTAATGTGATTGAGAAGCTAAAGTATGAAATCTCTCAGACTCTTGTTGATCAGATTTCAGCTTCTGTGGCTGAAAAGGTTGAGGAAGGGGTCAGAAGGATGGTCTTAGAACTTACTCAAGACACTTCGGAGAAGGTATACAAAGCTGTTGAAGAAGTTCAGAAATCTGTGTCTACTCTCGAAGAAGTTGTTAAAGGCCAGTCCAAGCTGTTAGAAGAATTTCTGACCCTACTTAAGAAGGAAAATGTTGTTGCTGCTCCTCCTCCTTCATTCTCTGAAGAAGATAGGAAATTGCTGAAAGAACTAACTGAAAAAGAGAATCTGAACCTTAACTCATCATTCAGGTTAAGGGCTTAGTTCTCTACCATGGCAAAAGGCATTTCTGATTGCCTTCTGCAGCAGAGTTGGGAACCTCTGAAGGCCATTCAGACGGCGATTGATGTTTATGCAAAAATGCCTTCTGAGGTCCCCAAAGGGGGAAATGTGCCTATTGGTCTGCTTTCAAGTACTCAGGAATTGATAGAAGCAACCAAGAAGCAAGCCGAGGTACCATCTGGTAGTGCCTCAGTTCAGGGGGAACATGTTCAGAGATCTGAAATGCAAACTTCTGAACCAACTAAGAAAGATAAAGGCAAAGCCCAAGTGGTGGATGAACCTTCAAAGAAAGATTCAAAGGGTTCTGGTTTGGTGGTTGGTGAAAATGTTGATGAACAAGGTTATCCCATTCATGATCCCAATGCTGATAGTAAGAAATTAGAAGCTTTGCAGAAGCAAGTTTCTAATCAATTTATTATGTGGGGTGAAAATAAGGAAAGAGAAAGGGTTCAACATCAGAAAATGGGAACCCTTGATCATATTGATGCTGCAGCTCTTGGTCTCTCACTTGAAAGATATCTAAAAATTAAAAATGATCCAAGAGTGCAGAAGGCTGTTGTTGATATGCTCGAGTATGAATATGGGGTGAATTATTCTCCCTTAGAACAAAAGCTGGACCATCTCACATTCAAAATGTCCATTGAGGATTTGGTGAAAAACAGAGAGAAAGAGATGGCAATTAAAAAGAAGGAAATACTGGCTGGAGTTCTGAAGGTGGAAAAAGAATTGTCAAGGCCACCCATTAAGCCCAATGTGACTGGACCAAGATCATCAAGAAAAAATATTCGTGATGCTGATCTCTCCACCTTCAAACCAATGTCTGATGATGCTATTGAGCTCTAAAGAAAGCATGAGAAGGATCAATATGAGCATTATCTGAAGCATCGATCTCATCCAGCTAAAATAATTGATATGGAGGTAACAAAAGCTGATGGATTGAAGCTTTTTAATTTGATTATAAAAAGAGAAGGTAGAGAAGCTGAAGAGTATAATCAAGTTTCAGTGCACGAGTTTGGGATTTCTGAGCATAGGGAGATGATCCAAATACTGAGGGGGAAGCCGAAATCTGCTTTGATTGGTGCATGGTTATCCAGAATACAACAAAAGATGTAGGCCAAGGTAGAGATTGAAGGCAGATTGTTTGGAAAGAAGGATCATTCTCCACTGAAGAGGAAACCTACTGAAGCACCTTCTGGTTCAAGGCCTGCTAAGAGGTAGTTTCTTTTCCAGTTTATCATGTACTTGTATAAATACTTGCAAATGTAACAAACACTTCAGTTTGTATATATATGTTACATTTTGTAGCTTATAAGTAGATGATAGGTTTAAGTTAGAAAAACCACAAGTAAAATTTTGAGACATCAATGATCTATAAGATGTACTTAGAAAATTTTTACAACTTAAACTAAAACTTGCATTTCAGACTTACAAACATGTATAGATAGAAGTCTGAGATGCATGCACTATTTCAGAACAAATAGGGGGAATTTGTTAGGTCGAAAATCAACCAAGTATAATTTGTTCAGAAATAGCTGAAGCTCAGTGAAGAATACTTGTATAGAATTCTAAGGTCGCTCAGAATTAGTTCACTGAAGCTTCACTTCAGTTCAGATCAACGTATCAGAATACCGTTCAGAATGAAGTCAAAGACTGAAGTCTGAAGAATGAGAATCAGTTCAGATGTGGAGCTCAGAAACTGATTCTACCTGATCGAAGACTGAAGCATCTCAGTGTAAAAGTACTTACACACTTTTACACTGATTACGAGGAAGACTTTTTACTTTACATATCTTTACCCGGTTAATAGATTTAACTATTAATTAAAGTACAAGGTAAAGTAAAGGTTGGGAATAAGGTTTGATAAGTCACATCAACGACTTATATACTTAAACCTTAAAAGTACACATGTAAGGAATTAGCTTTAATTCCTTAAATACTCCCAACCATATTTGTACGATCTGGTCCACGTCATCATGGACTTGGTCTATAAATATAAGTCTTCTCACAACCTGCAAACAGCTTGAAACCTTTGCATTGCAACTTGTGAGATATACTCTAAGTAATCCTTACGAGTATTTCCAAGTTATTAGATCAGTTGTATTTCTAGGTTATTTAGATATTTACACTTGGGTGTTTATCTTTGTTCCGCAACAACCTTTGTATTTGTTTATATATCAATAAATCAAATACCTTGAAAAATACATTGTGTCTCAATGCTACATACTTGATCTATACATATTATTTATATAGTTTCAGCCCTTATTGTTTCTTGCATTTACTTTCAGTATCTTTATTGTATTGTTCATCCTTATCTGGATCGTATTCTGAACTGGTCTTCTTCCAGTTAGAACTACTTGCCAGTCGGGTATTAAACCATCTATATTTGGGACTCACAAAACACATTATCAATGACAAATAAACAAAAAATGAAAACAAGAAACACGGGTTGCCTCCCGCGAAGCGCTTAATTTATTTATGAGTCTTTAGCTCGACTCATGGTCCTTTCTTCATCAATTCCTTTCAAAAAATGGAAATTCGTCAACGACGACTCCCACATTTTCCTCTTCTTCATGATAGAGCTTCAACCTGTGACCATTAACAATAAAAGTAGTACCATCCGATTTAAACAACTCAACATAACCAGACGGATAAACATGTTTGATCACAAAAGGTCCGGTCCACCTAGAAGTCAACTTAGGTTGCTTGAACTTATACTTTGAAAGGAATAACAAGACTTTATCACCGGCTTTCAAGTCCTTCTCTCTAATCCTACGATCATGCCAAACCTTAGTTCTCTCTTTATAGAGCATGGAATTCTCATAAGCATTCAATCTCAACTCATCTAACTCATGCAATTGCAACATTCTCAATTCACTACTTTCAACTAAGTCCATATTGCAATTCCTAAGAGCCCAATAAGCCTTATGCTCTATTTCTAATGGCAAGTGACATGTTTTACCATATAGTAACCTATAAGGTGTAGTCCCAATTGGAGTCTTAAATGCGGTTCTAAACGCCCATAATGCATCATCCAATTTCCTAGACCAACTTTTAGGATTATCACCTATGGTTTTCTCAAGGATTCGTTTTAAAGCCCTATTAGTGTTTTCTACTTGACCACTCGTTTGAGGGTGATAAGAAGTAGAGAAACGATGATGAACACCATATCTCTTCAACACCTTAGCAAGTTGGTGATTCGCAAAATGAGTTCCACGATCACTTATTAAGGCCTTAGGGCAACCAAAACGATAAAACAATTGTTTTAAGAAATCAATTACAACCCTATGCATCATCCAATTTCCTAGACCAACTTTTAGGATTATCACCTATGGTTTTCTCAAGGATTCGTTTTAAAGCCCTATTAGTGTTTTCTACTTGACCACTCGTTTGAGGGTGATAAGAAGTAGAGAAACGATGATGAACACCATATCTCTTCAACACCTTAGCAAGTTGGTGATTCGCAAAATGAGTTCCACGATCACTTATTAAGGCCTTAGGGCAACCAAAACGACAAAACAATTGTTTTAAGAAATCAATTACAACCCTTGCATCATTAGTTGGCAAGGCCTTAGCCTCGGCCCATTTCGACACATAATCAACCGCCACTAAAATGTATAGACACTTATTTGAAGGCGGAAAGGGTCCCATAAAATCAATTCCCCAAACATCAAATACCTCACAAACTTGAATGAAGTTTTGTGGCATCTCATCCTTCTTTGAAATGGTCCCTTGACGTTGACAAATTGCACATGTCTCCACTAAGGTTTGAGCTTCCTTGAAGATTGAAGGCCAATAAAATCCTGCATCAAATACCTTCTTACCGGTTACAGATGGTCCATAATGACCACCGGTTTGTCCATAGTGGCATGCATCCAAAATCTTACGGGTTTCTGCACCGGCCACACATCTCCTAATCAAGCCATCTGCACACATGCGAAACAAATATGGTTCTTCCCAGAAATAGTGCTTAATCTCAGAAAAGAACTTCTGCACACAAATAATTAGCAATGTCTGCAAACCAAGGATCTTCTTCCACATCCACCTGCATTAGAAACTCATCAGGAAACGAATCATTAATATCATGCTCCTTTAACTCCTCAAGGTGAGGGTTTTTGAGCCTACTTAAGTGGTCGGCTGCCACATTTTCAGCCCCACTCTTATCTTTGATCTCAATATCAAATTCCTGTAAAAGTAAGACCCAACGAATCAAACGAGGCTTAGCATCTTGTTTCGAGAACAAGTATTTCAAAGCCGAGTGGTCGGTGAATACAATAGTCTTATTCAAAACCAAATAGGGTCTAAACTTATCAAAGGCATAAACCACGGCTAATAACTCTTTCTCGGTCACGGTATAGTTCTGTTGAGCCGGGTTTAAGGTCTTGCTAGCATAGGAGATAGGGCGGAAATGCTTATCCTCCCTTTGGCCCAGAACGGCCCCCAAAGCATAATCACTAGCATCACACATTAACTCAAACGGTAATGACCAATTAGGTGGAGACATAATGGGTGCATTGGTCAATCTAACTTTAAGTGAGTTAAATGCATCAAGACAATCTTTATCAAAATTGAATGGGACGTCTTTTTCTAACAACTTGGTCATTGGCCGGGTGATTTTCGAAAAATCTTTTATAAATCGACGGTAAAACCCGGCGTGACCCAAAAAGCTTCGAATTGATTTAACATTAGTGGGTGGAGGCAATTTAGCTATAACATCAAATCTTTGCTTTATCTACCTCTAATCCCGCCCTTGAAACTTTGTGTCCCAAAACAATTCCCTCTTTCACCATAAAATGGCACTTTTCCCAATTCAAGACCAAGTGTGCCCTTTCACACCTTTCAAGCATTCTATCAAGACTTTCAAGACAATTTTCAAATGAACTACCGAAAACAGAAAAATCATCCATAAAAACCTCCATGGATGTTTCTATCATGTCCTGAAATATGGCAATCATACATCTTTGAAAAGTACCTGGAGCATTGCAAAGACCAAATGGCATCCTTCTATAGGCATAAGTGCCAAAAGGGCAAGTAAAAGTGGTATTCTCTTGGTCCTTGGGGTCAATGGGTATTTGAAAAGTACCTGGAGCATTGCAAAGACCAAATGGCATCCTTCTATAGGCATAAGTGCCAAAAGGGCAAGTAAAAGTGGTCTTCTCTTGGTCCTTAGGGTCAATGGGTATTTGGAAGTACCCGGAGAACCCATCCAAAAAGCAGAAATACTCGTTACCGGCGAGCCGTTCGAGCATTTGATCAATAAAGGGCAAGGGAAAGTGGTCTTTGCGGGTAGCATCATTCAATCTCCGATAATCAATACATACCCTCCACCCCGTGACGGTCCTAGTGGGAACCAATTCATTTTTATCATTCAAAATTATGGTCATCCCACCCTTCTTCGGTACGCAATGTACCGGACTCACCCATGGACTATCCGAGATGGGGAATATGATTCCCGCATCAAGTAACTTAATTATCTCCTTTCTTACCACATCTTTCATATTTGGATTCAATATTCGTTGCCTTTGCACAACCGGTTTCACATTATCAACAAAGTTAATGGTATGTTTGCAAAATTCTGGACTTATACCCGGAATATCGGAAATTTTCCATGCAAAGGCCTTTTTATGGGCCTTTAGGACGGTCATAAGTCTAGATTTCTCATCCTCCATTAATGAGGATGAGATGACAACGGGTAAAAGAGATGTACCTTCCAAATATGCATACTCAAGATGGTCCGGAAGTGGCTTGAGTTCCAAGTCGGTAGGAGGGTTCTCTACCGAAGTTAGCACCCGTGTGCTATCACTAGTGTGATCGCTTCAAAGGTCTCATCTTCCGGTGGAGTTTCATCAACACTTAATGCCATAATCTCTTGCATCATTTCTCCAACCAATTCTTGCTCCTCTTCACTACAAGCTAGCAATGCTTCTCCTTCTTCCATATCCAAGAAATCCATGAGCTCTTTCTCCAAAGCATCTTCTTCTTCAATCACATCTAACCTGAAACAAGTTTCATCACAAGAGTAAGGGTGCTTTAGAGCTCTATCGACATTAAAAACAACTCTATCATTACCAACCCCTAAGGAAATTTCCTTAGCCTTAACCCGGATGATAGCATCCGCGGTCATAAGGAATGGTCGGCCTAAAATGAGGGGAACTTTGGCATCCGCCTCCATCTCAAGAATAACAAAGTCAACAGGAAATATCATATGCCCTACTTTAATTTGTAAATTTTCCGCTATCCCCATGGGATATTGGAAAGAACGATCCGCAGAAATTCAATGCGTAATCTCAGCATTCAATGTGTATTCCTGAATAATCTCATTTTTCTGAAGGGCCGTATATTCTTCGTGCTGATCAACGATGATTACAATATCGGGTAACCCTGTCATATATTTAATCCCGCCCAGATATGTTTGCAAATGAGATAATTGTCTTTTCAACATAGCCGCATCTCTTTTCGGAAGACGGCTGAGCCCTCCTGTTTTTTGTTCGGTTCTCAAGTCTCTAAACTTATGAAGTCTCGTTTCTGTAGTGGACCAATTCGTTAACATACCACCGAGCCATTTTTTATTAACATAATGACACCGAGCCCTTATGGCAGCGCATGATACTGAATCAGCTTCTTTATTAATGCTCACGCGGGTAGGGGTCAACTCTCCTAGAGACAACTTCCTATACACAGAATATGGCATCAAATTGATACTAGCCCCAAGATCGGCTAGTGCCTCACACAAATAAGCACCAAAAGAACAAGCAATTAGAAAACTCCCTGGATCTTCCAATTTGGGAGGAATTTGATTCTGAATGATTGCTGAACATTCGGCACTCATGACTGCAGTCTTAGCCTCTTCAAGCTTCTTCTTGTCACTTACAAGTTCCTTGAGGAACTTTGCATAATTAGGCATACCTGCAAGTAAATCAACTAAAGGAACAGTTATATTCACAGATTGAATAAGATCAACAAATTTCTTGAAATGTTCCTTGACTTTTTCTTTCCTCAACCGTTGAGGAAATGGAATCTTTGGTTGATACGACTTCACCGTCGGTTTCTCAGCGGGTTTGGATGGAACGACCGGTATTTACACGGCTTGGTTCGGTTCCATCTCAATTTCCTCATCAACCATCTCCTCTTCTTCATTTTCCTGCACAAGTGGAGAAGAATCATTAGGTAAAGGGTTTGCAAAATCATAAGTCTTACCCGTCCTTGTAGTGATGGCATTCACTTGCTCATTTCGAGCATTAGGAGGAGTGTACTTCTGTCCAGATCCTTAACTGCTTTGCCCTTGGTTATTGGATTGAGGCTTTGGATTCTGTTGAGTGTTGCTCGGTAGAGTACCGGGCTGCCTATTCGAGTTTCCTAGCCTCTCGAGTCTTCCTTCTAAATCTTTGATGGTAGCTTGTTGATTCTTAGCTCCTTGATCCAACTTATGTCCAAGTCCATCCAAGCGAGTAGTCAAAGCGTCCAAAACATGAATCACCTTCTTGGACTCTTCTGCAACTTGTTCATTAGTTGCCTTTTGGGCACCAATGAACTCCTTCACTATGTCTCTTAATTCGGGATCCGAGCCTCGTTGGTTGTTGAACCTACTAAACATATTACCACCATAACCAGAAGTGTTAGCATTAACAAAAGAAGAAGGATAAGAACTACCTGATGGCCGGTTTTGATAACCGGTATTTTGGTTGAAGTTCCCTTGATTCTGAACATAGCTAACATCTTTCACGGGCTTATCCGGGCAATCCTCCGAATAATGCAAGTCTCCACAATGCTCACACCCGTCGGCCATAACCTTAACATCTCTCTCAAGGCTCTTAAATCTAGTATCTTGACTATCAAATCTCTCATTCATTTGCTTCGAGAGAGCCTTGACTTCGGTGATAAGCTTAGAGTCATCACTACTTTCCACCTTAGCCACGGTGGTTCTACTAGACCTCTTGTCACGGTCTTCATCCCTTGTAGAAAACTCTCTAGCCATATCCTCTAGAATCTTATATCCTTCATTTGGGGAAATGTTATTGAGACTTCCCCCAAATGCATATCCGAGCTCCCTTTTTGTTTTCCTATTCAAACCATCATAGAAAATCTCAAAGCTTTCTTCGGTGCCCATACTATGTCCGGGGCAATTTCTAAGCATTTCTTTGAACCTTTTCCATGCATCAACCACATCTTCACCGGGTTCTTGAGAAAAACCTCTGATTTTGTTTTCTAATTGTCTTTGAGTTCTAACCGAATAAAACTCATCAATAAAGCCTTCCCGAAGTTCGGCCCAAGTGGTAAATGAGTTTTCGGTAACTCCTTAAACCATGAAGATGCATCTCCAATGAGAGTCATAGGAAATAGTTCTAACTTAACGGCTTCCGCTTGCCCTGTACCATATTGATAAAGCCTACATATCTTCTCAAACCTCTCAAGATGTGCATATGGGTCATTTCTTCGAATCCCATCAAACTTATCTTCTTCCACACTCTTGAGATGATTCCCTTTCAAAGAGAAATCCACTGAAATATAGAGGGCGAATAGTTGTGCCCCGGTCCGCCGGTATATTCCTTCTTCTCTCCCCGTAAGGACGGGCATTAGGATCTACCGGTTGTTCATCACCCATTCTTCTACCCCTTTGTTGTTGGTTAAGATTAAGGTTGGTTCGAGGTATGACAATGGTACTCGGTTCAGGAGTTTGAATTTTCTCTTCTTCTTCTGAATCTGAGTTTTCTCCACTCCCAAATACTTTACCTGCGTCTTTCAACTTATTAACTAACTGATCTTCTAAATCCTGAACGGGTGGGTCACTGGTTTCGGTTTCTAAATCTATTTTGACTGGTGTGAATGGTTCCTGGCTACTTCTTGAGACAAGTCGACGCCTGACTTTCCCTGGATTAGACAATGGGCTAAGCAAAGGTCGGCCAGAAGCTCTTGTGTTCATCAACTAACAAGAACCTGCACACTCACCACAAACAAACCGTCAACCGCACCTGTGGTATAATTGAAATAAAATGAAATACAACTATCTAATAAAGCAATAACTTTCTCACAAATGAATGTGAAAAAGGATCGAACTACAAAATAAACAACTACTTAAAATTAAGTCCCCGGCAGCGGCGCCAAAAACTTGATGTGTAAAATCGAGTTTAAAATTTATAAACAAGAAATACCCTAAAACTGACTACTACACACTTGCGGGCAGTGGACCCGTTCGTATATAGTATAGCTAAATGGTAAATCCAGGATCGAACACAGGGACTAAACTAAGTAATTGTCGACATTAAGTAATTCTAATTAAAAGGGGGTTTTTGTGACCGAATTGTCACGTTGCAAAAGTCAGTAAATAATTAGTAATCCCAAAGGATTAATCGCAAAGAGAAATTGTTTTAAACAATAATTTAAAAGCATCCATCTTGACTTTGCTCAACACATGTTCAGATTGCACATAAATGAAGTTCAAACCCAAATTAGTTGATTAAATAACCGAGACTCAAACAAAGCACCAACCCCGTACCCGTCAAGTTGAAGACATCATTTGACTCTCTTGCTTAAACTAGTTTCGTTACAAAGACCGGTACCCAAGACATCTTTTATAACTTCCCTAATCAAACAATTGGTTTGGTTATTGAGATAACAGTTATACCTACCGATTGTACCCAACCGTTAACACATTTCTTCCTATTATCATGAACGATTATCTACCGTACCCGTCATAGACCCAATCGTTTGTACCCAAACAATCAAAATGAAATATACGTAATCAATAACTACCATTAAAGACACATATAAATCACCAATCAATTCAAGATAAATTATAAAGAAGAAATACGCTAAGATCTCGATATAACGTTAAATGGAATCAACATTGAATTAATAAAATTGTGCAATCTTTACATAATGTCTCACTCCATCAAGATGGATGATGAAGTGATTAGCCACTCATCTTAAAATAAGAATAACAATGGAAATAAGAGAAATTCATTGTTACCTAATGATAATAATTGAAAGCTATGAACGAAAACGATCAAATCGTGTTTGGAAGCCTAGAAATTGATTAAGATCTGAAAAATCCCCAAACTAGGGTTCACACGACTGCTCAAAAGAGAAGAAGTGTTTTTGCATATTTTTCAAGCTATTTATATCGATCCCCAAAGGCTGCCAGATTCACGCCCAGTTGCGGCGCAACTAGCCGTTGACTTGCGTTGACCATTGACTTATGTTGACTCATGGCTGGCCTGGAAGGAGGGGAGTTGCGGCGCAACTTATTCTTCTGGAATTGGGTTGCGGCGCAACTTATCTCTCTGCTTCTGGGTTGCGGCGCAACTAGCCGTTGACTTGCGTTGACCATTGACTTATGTTGACTCATGGCTGGCCTGGAAGGAGGGGAGTTGCGGCGCAACTTATCTCTCTGCTTCTGGGTTGCGGCGCAACTAGCCGTTGACTTGCGTTGACCATTGACTTATGTTAACTCATGGCTGGCCTGGAAGGAGGGGAGTTGCGGCGCAACTTATTCTTGCATTGCGGCGCAACTGGGGTTTGACTTTAAGCTTTGACTTTGACTTCGTTGACCAAACTAGCTTGGACTTGGACCCATTGCGGCGCAACTAAAGAATGTTGCGGCGCAACTTATCTCTCTGCTTCTGGGTTGCGGCGCAACTAGCCGTTGACTTGCGTTGACCATTGACTTATGTTGACTCATGGCTGGCCTGGAAGGAGGGGAGTTGCGGCGCAACTTATTCTTTTGGGTTGCGGCGCAACTTATCTCTCTGCTTCTGGGTTGCGGCGCAACTAGCCGTTGACTTGCGTTGACCATTGACTTATGTTAACTCATGGCTGGCCTGGAAGGAGGGGAGTTGCGGCGCAACTAGACTTTGACTTGCGTTGACCATTGACTTATGTTGACTCATGGCTGGCCTGGAAGGAGGGGAGTTGCGGCGCAACTAGACGTTGACTTGCGTTGACCATTGACTTATGTTGACTCATGGCTGGCCTGGAAGGAGGGGAGTTGCGGCGCAACTCGCCTTTGACTTGCGTTGACCATTGACTTATGTTGACTCATGGCTGGCCTGGAAGGAGGGGAGTTGCGGCGCAACTTATCTCTCTGCTTCTGGGTTGCGGCGCAACTAGCCGTTGACTTGCGTTGACCATTGACTTATGTTAACTCATGGCTGGCCTGGAAGGAGGGGAGTTGCGGCGCAACTTATTCTTCTGGAATTGGGTTGCGGCGCAACTTATCTCTCTGCTTCTGGGTTGCGGCGCAACTAGCCGTTGACTTGCGTTGACCATTGACTTATGTTGACTCATGGCTGGCCTGGAAGGAGGGGAGTTGCGGCGCAACTTATTCTTCTGGAATTGGGTTGCGGCGCAACTGAGAGTTGCGGCGCAACTATCTCTGTGTTGCGGCGCAACTTATCTCTCTGCTTCTGGGTTGCGGCGCAACTAGCCGTTGACTTGCGTTGACCATTGACTTATGTTGACTCATGGCTGGCCTGGAAGGAGGGGAGTTGCGGCGCAACTTATTCTTCTGGAATTGGGTTGCGGCGCAATGAGAGTTGCGGCGCAACTGGCTCTTTTCTGCATTGACTTTAGTTGACTTCCTGCAATCTTCATCCAAATGCTTCCGAAATCTTCCGTTAGCACTTGATTCTCCTTTACAATGTCGTTTTCTCTAGATTTGCGCTTAAATACCTGTCAGTAAGCTGAAACACTAACAAATACCATAAACGCACCAAATGTATACAAAAACGACTCATAAACCATGCAGAATCAACTAAATACGTTGTGGGAAATGAGTATAAAATACGACATATCACCAACTCAGCCCGTATATGGATCGAGTAAAGTGTTATTCCCAACTTCAAATTATCAATTCCATATACATCGCTAATCTTCTTAACCTTTTGTGTTTCAAGACTAACCCATTGTCTTTCAACCGTTCTTAGTTCTAAGTGTGCAACACCATCTTTGCTTCTACATCTTTCAATACCCAACAGTTCAATGTTGTCGCCCATCTTTCCCATTAACTCTTTTGGTTCAATTAACAAAAAATCACATACTTCACTATATTCTTCAACTTTACCATCTTGTTTGAAAATGTAGTTCATTTGCATTTCATCAAACATCTTATATGCATTATCTATATTTCCAGACTTCACCTCACTTTTATCATCAGTTTCAAATCCCTTTGAATTAATATCATCAGACAATTCTTGAACATTAACATCTTCTTGACTAATTTCTGTAACAAGATCCTTACCCACTTCAGAAATTTTACCCTTCTTAAAATCCTCATTATCCTTCATTATTTCATCAAGACTTATTCTAAAATCGAACTCCAATTCTTGTTTGTAAAATGAAGATATGGGATCAAATGGTGAAAACGAATCTGTTAAACCATTAGCATCTATTTTTAGGGCTAAAGAAATCACACCTTCAACTGTGTTGCAGCTATATTGATGCCAATCAACAAATATTTCCCTAATTTCAGGTTCTAACCCACAAATAAAGAGATAAACACCATAAAAGTCAATAAAACCCTCAACAATCTGAACCTGTTCGAACCAATCTTGAAAAACATCACAGTAGTCAGAAATTGTACCTGTTTGTCTGATCGATTCCAACTCTGAATTTCGTGTAACAGCCATTGATTGGTAGAATTTTATAGGAGAATAATCAATTATTGCTGCAAGAACTCGATCGGAATTTCAGAAAACCAGTCGCCGGAACACAGAATGTTCACCGGAGAAGATGATCGGAAAATCGGAAATCAACAGCTTTAGGCCGGAAGACCGCTGGCTCTGATACCAAATGTTACAGGGAGAATAATAGAGAGAGAAGAAATGTTTATATCAACTGAGCATACCCTTTCATTAGATTGATCCCTCTATTTATACATCAATACACGTTATAACAGAATGATGATCAGACTTAGAAAGAGTTACACTTTCCACCCTTAGACTATTACTACTTATTCAATTGTATCCCAAACTATAGTTCTCATTTCTCATGTAACAATTTGTTTGCTTACTCTGAAATCAGCCCAACTTTCATAAACCGTGACATATATGACTGGTGGGGTTATTAGGCTTCTTGCAAGAGTCGGGGTAAAATTTGAGAAGCATATGAAAAAAGTCTATGGAGCATAAAGCATCATAGAATGAGTAAATGTATGTAGCTAGTGTGCACGTACAAATTGGTCTAGAATTGTATGGCAGGGGCGTCTTTGAGGTGGGGCAAGGAAGGCACAAGCCTAAGTTCCATTTTCTATAAGGGCCCAAAAAATTAGGTTTTTTAAGTTTTCGATCATATCAATTTTTACTATTTTAAGACTAAACGAAAAATTTAATAACACAACAAGTAAGTTTGATTAACAAAGATAAGTAATTGATAAATATTACGAGTAAAAGGTTAGGTTAAATTTTTATAATTTTGGGGGCCTATGTATTCGTTTTGCCTTGGGCCCAATTTTGTGTTGGCATTCTCGGAGACGACCCTGATTATGAATTAAGAAAGATATTATAAGAACATGAATGAGCTTATTAAATTTAAATAAAATATATAATAGTAGGGTTGATATGTTATGCTTTGATTAAACACTAACATTAGAGTAGTGTTAGGTTCTTCATAGTATCAAACTACTAAATTATGGAAGATCACATATTAGGTGTTATTCAAATACACGTAATAAGGTAAGTCATAGGTAGATTAAAACAACAAATGAAAACCAATTAACTTTGATGCCTTGGTTACCTAGTAAAGTAATACTCTATTAGTCTGTGGTTATCTTTTATGACTTCCGGCATTGTTTAAAAATACATCTATATATTTCCATGTAACACCTTGGATTAATCGGAGGAACTTGACGATTCAGAATCGTTGCCACTGTTAGACGATTTATTGAATGCCAAAAAAGGGAGAAACTTAACTTGAGAATATGATATATACAGTTAATGAAGAATGAAAGATTAGCTGACAAAAGCGTGATACATGACCACCTGGTTAAGACATAGCAGCATCCTAATTAGTCATGAAAGCATTGAATCTACTAATGCAATGAAAATCCGGGTGTTTGACTCTTTTATATAATCCAAAGTAGCAACACCCATTCGTTTCTTTCTAACACTGCATAAGTAGTAACATAGTTCTCAAGTGCTAACAAATGTCATCTTTTTCTGCTAACGTCGTTGCCTATCTTTTTTGTATTTTCACTACTAGAAAGTTTTGAAACAAAAAAAAAATGGTATAGGATGTTAACAACATATGAGACCACAGTATCATACTCCATCCGTCTCAAAAATATTTGACTTTTAAAAAAAAAATTGACTTGTAATTGACACATGATTAATTTTGAGTGTCTATTCTACTAATTAACTGCATACATATTTGTTACACCCGCCCTAGACGGAGTATGACGTACATGGATTCACAACACAAGATATACTGAATGACACAAAACGTTGTCGTTTTCAAATACATTTATACATAACATTGTTTGCAACATTATCTTACAATTTATGAAAGAGTTATTGTTCTTGAAAACATTAATAATTAAACAGTAGATAGAGAGAGACTTTAGCAAATTGACGAGTCATTCTAAAGTCTGAGGGTAGGCCATGGTCCAGTATGTTGTATGCAGCGGAAAGTGGTCTCATGTATATAGTATCGTCTAGTTACCTGAGAATACATACTAAAATACGTCAACATAAAGTTGGTGAGTTCCATTAGTTTTTCATATAGAAAATATAGTTTCACAAAATACCAGAGTTCAGTGTAACCATTGCCTTACCGCAATGTCAAGTAGTTATGATACAATATAAAGCAAAGAGTATCATAGGTTTTTAATACAGAGTATGAACCACAAGATTTAGACTTTAGAGTAATCATTTGATCACACAATGGATCAAACATAAAGCAAGAGTAGATATTGCATATATTGATCTAAGCTCATGAACTGAAACTTGACTAGTGTATGTTTATTTGCCTCCAGAGTAGGTACCTTGTTCAGGGTACGCTATGTTTTTCCAAATATATATGCATCCGTTTAACCAGTTGGTGCGACCAACCCGGATGGGGGTGTCAATCCCAATAGTACTATTCAATATACCCACGTTTACGTTTCCATAATTAATCGTTCATGATAATGAGGACTTTGGGTGAACAGAGAATCACTTAGACAAATAGTATATACAATCATCCAGAGTACTTGTGTTCATCATCAAGCAAATAGTTTGTATTTTACCCCGAAGGTAAAATAAATAAAGCGGAGTTACAAAATATATAATATAATATATAATTTTGTAAATATACGTATAAGTGTAACAAGTAGTTTTTATGCATGTATCTCAGTCCCCGAAATAAATCATATAAAAGAATTAAAAAAAGGGATATGAAAACTCACCTTAGTGATGCAGCGGAAATAATTACTTAGATGAATTTAATCTTGATTAAAGAAGAAAGAATTTAGAAGTGAAGATATGATGGTGTGAGTTTTAAGGTTAAATAACGATGGTATTTATAGGCGAACGAACGTAGTAGGTAACGAATTCATTCAATCAATCTGCAAACATTTTAAAAACGTTTTATATTTTTATTATTATTATATTAATCGTATGATTAATATATATTATTATTATATTATATCGTTAATCATGAATCGTCGGTAGATAGCAAATAATTCATAGATAGTGCAACTATAGTATTCTTTTTGTCCGTATATTTGGTTAACTAAACCCGTGATTCAATAATTTGCTAATTTAAAATTATGATATAGATGAAAATATGTCTTCCACTACTTTTTGAAAGTTTGTGAGTCCCTGAAATACGATGGTTAACCTAGAAAGTGTAAAATACAACAAGTCTAATAAACACTAGAATGGACTAGTATTACTTGTAAATAAATGCAAGAATATATAAACAAAGTAATACAAGACTTAAAGCAATAAACAAGTAACGTGGAACATTATGTATTTTTCAATGGTGTATTTTATTTATGATGTTAAATAAAATATAAGGTTGTGCGGAATCAAGATAATACAAATAAGTATGTATCCTAACAACCTATGAATTACAAATGATCTATATTTGTCAAATAACTCTTTTGGATCGAGATACTTAAAGTTGTGAAGTATCCCTGTTTAAGATTGAGAGTATTTAGACAAATTCACTCTAATGCAAAATGTATGCTTAAAAGTATTTTTCTCAAGGAAATGACTTTGTATTTATAGGCAACAAAATTCACTGGTGAATTTTGTGCCGTACAAATATGGTTGCATGCATTTAATGATCCGACAAGAACATTAAATGCATTGGATAAGGTATAAGGATAAAGTCACATCAAATGACTTTGTATCCTTTTAACCAACCACCTTTACACACGTATAAACTTTGGGAAAGAACAAGTGGATTGTTCTTTGGAAAGTGTGTAAAGGCAAAAGTCAATTACTCGATATCAGTGTTCAGACTTGTAAGGTCTAGAACACTGACAATCCTCCAGTGTACAGATCTGGTAAGACTTCCAGTGGACTCCGCCATTTGTAAGTCTTCTTTATTCTGACTTCAGTCTTTGACTTCAGTGAGAACGTCTTCAGTAGAGTAGATCTGGACTGGGGTGAAGTCCAGTGAGCTAATCTGGAGAATACTCCAGATTTCCTATACAAGTATTTGCTCACTGGTCTTCCATTATTTCTGAACAAATCTTCAGAGGGACTCCAGATTCCAAGTCTGGAGTAGGTCCAGTAGAACACGTTTCTGAACAGATCTTCAGTAAGGCTCCAGTAGTCGAGTCTGGAGCGAGTCCAGTAAATCTGGACCTAACAAATTCCCCCTATTTGTTTAGAAATAATGCAAGTGTTTTCAAGCTTATATCTATACAATTTTGTATGCTTGAAAAACACAAGTTTTGATTAGTCTAAAAAATCTAAGTTACTGGAAAACACTTTATAGATCATGAGTGTTTTCAGTTTCATCTTTTAAGTTCTAACATAGACTAAATCTGATCATTTACTTATATGAATCAAAAATTGCAACTATTATTACATACATCAACTGATAAATAGTTTACAATTTTTATAAAACAATAAATTACAACAAGTAAATGATAAGAGTCAGGCCCTTCTTTTCGATGTCTGTCCTGGAGCATCTTCAGTAGCCTTTCTTTTTGGTGATGGAGAAGATGGTATTGATTCTGGTGATTTTACACCCATTGCAACTTCCATCTGTTGCTTTCTTCTCCATACCTTTTCAACTCTTTTCAGAAATGCTTTAACATCAGTCGACACATTTGTCTTCCCCCTGAACGTTAAAGCAATCTCTTTCGGTTCACTCCATCCAAACGCTTGGACTGAAGTACTCTTCCTTTCATCAGTAAAGTTACCCTCCCTGGTCAACTTTACTTCAAACCTGGACATGCCTTCATGATTTTCAGCTAATTTGATCTCAGCACCAGTGATCCTTCTAGCATCAGCCCTGAAATTTAACATTTCATTATACTTGTCTTTCTACTTGGCTGTCTGGATCAATGCTTCAGTTTCCTTAGACACTCTCTTTTGTTCTCCAGCAGACTGGAGTTGTTGACGATTTATTTTCAAAGAAGTATCCAGGGGAATGAATTTGCTTACATCAGCATCTTTAATCATTTTGATCTGTTTGGCAGTCAGTTTTGGTAAGCCAGTCAGTTTCTTTCTGTACTCTATCTCCAGAGCACCAGCGTTCTTTCTGATCTTTTTCTGGAGGTTTACCAGTTCCTCCTTCCTCTGCCTGATGAGTTCTAGTACACTAACGCCATAAATTATAGAATCATAAACCTGTTCTTCTTCGGCGTAAAAGGAGCGTACATGAACATCATTCAATGCATTCAGACATTGATGAACTCTGGGGTCTTCCTTCATCTTTTTATACACATCAATATTTATGCCTAACCTGCCAGCATTGTAAGAGTCCAGAGTCCCCATAGATGCCATCTCCCTTTGATGGGCCAGCAGTTCATCTTTTTGATTTCTTTTGAAGATCTCTATCATTATGCATTCTTGTTCTAACTTCTTGGAGGTTTCATCATCAGCATCTTCAGCAGTTTGCTCTTCTTCTCCAGATACCATTTGTTGTTTTCCTTAACTGACTTCAGAGTTGTTGGTATATCTGGGAAGGACTCAAACTGGGGCTCACTGGCTTCAGTACCAGCAACTTCTTCAGACAGCATAGTGGCTTCAGTGTCATATGCTCTTTGTGCCAAATGCTTCAGTGTCACTTGTTTTTGGTCACCAGACGACTTTTCCCCCTTGGAATGATCACCAGTTCTGGACTTGAGATCATTCCATAATTGTTCAAGCATATGTCTGTCCAGTGCACCAAATGTTCTTCCTGCCACTGGAGTTGTATCAGTCACAACTTTCTTAAGTGCCTGCACTTCCTTTTTAACAGTTTCAACTTCTTTAGGCAAGTGTTTTGGCAACTTTTCTTCCAGCAACTTCTCCACTTGGGGTAACACTCCATCTTGAATGGTACGAAGAACAGTCTCAGAAATCTCTTCAGATAATTCTTTCAGCATACTGATTCTGAACTTCTTTGTACATTCATCACTTATTGTACTGACAACTGCAGCCTGATCAAGTGTTGATCTACTCTCTAGAGAACTTACCCTGGAAACCAACTTCTGAACTTCTTCTTTCAGACCTGCCAGTGGTTGAACAAGTTCACCAGTCACTGCAGTCTTAACTGAACTAACCAGCCTTGTCTCTAATCCCTGGACTGCCACTTTGAAATTTTCAGTATTGTTGTTTGTGGCCAGTACCAGTTCATCAAGCTTCTCAAACACAAGCTTCTCATTCCCAGCAAATAGATTCATCTCAGATGCAAGGTTATTTGATAATAAGGATTTGAAGTCTGAAATAACCTGAGATGAAGTCTGGAGTGATCTCTCCAGGTCCGCCACCTTACTTAAAAGGCCTTGGACCTCGGCAGAAGATGAAGTAGAGAGACCACTGGGAGGTTCAAGAGTTGAAGGTAATCTGGTCATTAGAGGAACTTGTGCCCAGTCCTCTTCAGTTGCAGCTTCAGATGTTGCAACTGGTGACTCCGGCGCACGAGGTGGAGGTTGAGATTGTGAAGGTTGAGTGGTTGCTGGAGTGAAGTATTGTGTATCTCTAGGAATTGAAGGTGGTGGTGGTGGTGGTGGCATGTTTGATTCTGGTGGAGGCATTTCTGGCGGTGGTGGTGGCATTTCTGGTAGACTTTCTTCTTCTTGTACATCTTCACCCAGAAAATTCATGTTTACATCAAAACATTCAGACATTGGGGAATCTACATCATCCCATTCTGGAGCCATCCCAACTGTCTGTTCACCAGTCTGTTCACCAGCCTGTACATTCACTTGTTCACCAGCCCCTACATTCAAGTCTATTTGAGCCTCTTGCTCATCAGTCCGAACATCTTGTTCAACTTCCTCAGTGTACAGATCTGGTAAGACTTCCAGTGGACTCCGCCATTTGTAAGTCTTCTTTATTCTGACTTCAGTCTTTGACTTCAGTGAGAACTCTTCAGTAGAGTAGATCTGGACTGGGGTGAAGTCCAGTGAGCTAATCTGGAGAATACTCCAGATTTCCTATACAAGTATTTGCTCACTGGTCTTCCATTATTTCTGAACAAATCTTCAGAGGGACTCCAGATTCCAAGTCTGGAGTAGGTCCAGTAGAACACGTTTCTGAACAGATCTTCAGTAAGGCTCCAGTAGTCGAGTCTGGAGCGAGTCCAGTAAATCTGGACCTAACAAATTCCCCCTATTTGTTTATAAATAATGCAAGTGTTTTCAAGCTTATATCTATACAATTTGTATGCTTGAAAAACACAAGTTTTGATTAGTCTAAAAAATCTAAGTTACTGGAAAACACTTTATAGATCATGAGTGTTTTCAGTTTCATCTTTTAAGTTCTAACATAGACTAAATCTGATCATTTACTTATATGAATCAAAAATTGCAACTATTATTACATACATCAACTGATAAATAGTTTACAATTTTTATAAAACAATAAATTACAACAAGTAAATGATAAGAGTCAGGCCCTTCTTTTCGATGTCTGTCCTGGAGCATCTTCAGTAGCCTTTCTTTTTGGTGATGGAGAAGATGGTATTGATTCTGGTGATTTTACACCCATTGCAACTTCCATCTGTTGCTTTCTTCTCCATACCTTTTCAACTCTTTTCAGAAATGCTTTAACATCAGTCAACACATTTGTCTTCCCCCTGAACGTTAAAGCAATCTCTTTCAGTTCACTCCATCCAAACGCTTGGACTGAAGTACTTTCCTTTCATCAGTAAAGTTACCCTCCCTGGTCAACTTTACTTCAAACCTGGACATGCCTTCATGATTTTCAGCTAATTTGATCTCAGCACCAGTGATCCTTCTAGCATCAGCCCTGAAATTTAACATTTCATTATACTTGTCTTTCTACTTGGCTGTCTGGATCAATGCTTCAGTTTCCTTAGACACTCTCTTTTGTTCTCCAGCAGACTGGAGTTGTTGACGATTTATTTTCAAAGAAGTATCCAGGGGAATGAATTTGCTTACATCAGCATCTTTAATCATTTTGATCTGTTTGGCAGTCAGTTTTGGTAAGCCAGTCAGTTTCTTTCTGTACTCTATCTCCAGAGCACCAGCGTTCTTTCTGATCTTTTTCTGGAGGTTTACCAGTTCCTCCTTCCTCTGCCTGATGAGTTCTAGTACACTAACGCCATAAATTATAGAATCATAAACCTGTTCTTCTTCGGCGTAAAAGGAGCGTACATGAACATCATTCAATGCATTCAGACATTGATGAACTCTGGGGTCTTCCTTCATCTTTTTATACACATCAATATTTATGCCTAACCTGCCAGCATTATAAGAGTCCAGAGTCCCCATAGATGCCATCTCCCTTTGATGGGCCAGCAGTTCATCTTTTTGATTTCTTTTGAAGATCTCTATCATTATGCATTCTTGTTCTAACTTCTTGGAGGTTTCATCATCAGCATCTTCAGCAGTTTGCTCTTTTTCTCCAGATACCATTTGTTGTTTTCCCTTAACTGACTTCAGAGTTGTTGGTATATCTGGGAAGGACTCAAACTGGGGCTCACTGGCTTCAGTACCAGCAACTTCTTCAGACAGCATAGTGGCTTCAGTGTCATATGCTCTTTGTGCCAAATGCTTCAGTGTCACTTGTTTTTGGTCACCAGACGACTTTTCCCCCTTGGAATGATCACCAGTTCTGGACTTGAGATCATTCCATAATTGTTCAAGCATATGTCTGTCCAGTGCACCAAATGTTCTTCCTGCCACTGGAGTTGTATCAGTCACAACTTTCTTAAGTGCCTGCACTTCCTTTTTAACAGTTTCAACTTCTTTAGGCAAGTGTTTTGGCAACTTTTCTTCCAGCAACTTCTCCACTTGGGGTAACACCCCATCTTGAATGGTACGAAGAACAGTCTCAGAAATCTCTTCAGATAATTCTTTCAGCATACTGATTCTGAACTTCTTTGTACATTCATCACTTATTGTACTGACAACTGCAGCCTGATCAAGTGTTGATCTACTCTCTAGAGAACTTACCCTGGAAACCAACTTCTGAACTTCTTCTTTCAGACCTGCCAGTGGTTGAACAAGTTCACCAGTCACTGCAGTCTTAACTGAACTAACCAGCCTTGTCTCTAATCCCTGGACTGCCACTTTGAAATTTTCAGTATTGTTGTTTGTGGCCAGTACCAGTTCATCAAGCTTCTCAAACACAAGCTTCTCATTCCCAGCAAATAGATTCATCTCAGATGCAAGGTTATTTGATAATAAGGATTTGAAGTCTGAAATAACCTGAGATGAAGTCTGGAGTGATCTCTCCAGGTCCGCCAC